>WEIT01013051.1:53136-72762 GCA_013389985.1 Dryoscopus gambensis
TCCTGCACGCCCATTCTAAACTTCCTTTCAGTGGAAATACAAAGCTTACACAAGGCTAACCGCATCCTTCACGCAGCCTTCCCACACATGATCGTGGTTCAAATGTCCTCCATTCACAAACAGCCCAAGCTGTACATTGTTTTACTTTCGTTATGCTGATTTCTAAGAAAGAGGGTGGGTACTGGCACCTCATCTTTTCCAATCACATCTACCTCAATTCTCAAGAAATTACTTTTCTGTGACAGGTTAATAAATTCATTTTCTTACCATTCTGACTATAATATCTCTCTCCTCCCTTTCCTTTAAGTATAGTGTTCACTGTATTTTAATTGAAAGGTCTTTCTTTTTGCACCTCCCTTCTGGTAGCTAAGAAAGGGAATCATGATACAAAGAGCTCTCATGCAGTATTTCTAATATGTATCTGGACATTTATCATTTGAAGTTGCCACAGCTAATTACATGGCCAGCATAGGTCATCCCACTGGAAAAGCCTATTACTTGTATAGCAGAATGAACCCTTCAATCCTACATAGCTCAGGACTCAAGTAATCATTTCCAGCAGAGAAAAACAGCAAGTCTAAAATCTCTATACTGAAGGACAGAAAAGCCTACCCAAAATACTTGCTTTTAGTTTAAATATTTTTTCCTAATTTTAATATTTAACAAGACCTTTTTGTTGACTAACAATGAACAATTTGCTAAAAAACCCTCAAAACCAAAGCTGTTCTGTTACTTACTTTGGCCACACAATTTTCAGTCTTCATAGCAGTGCTTCCTAGACATACTGTTTCCTGGTTTAAGCACAGTCTGGCACAGCTGTTGTAGGTCTGCAGAAAGATTAAAATGGTTATGAATAGAAGAACACAATTTTCTTTCAGGCACCACATTTTTGGCACAGGAACCTACACTAATTCTACTACTCTACTACATTTCCTTTTTCTAAGATGTAAATGTTTCAAACCAAAATAAACTAGTTTATAGCAAAAGTCTATGTTCAGGGCATCCATGTCCCCTGAGAAGCTATGTACAGTTTTACAGTACTGAAATACAAAGAAAAGGATTTTTCTTCTCTGTTCCTTTGAAAATGGAAAAAAAATATCTCATCACAGTTTTTTGTTCTTTCACAAAATGCTCCATAATGGAACAACTAAAGCAAGGTGATTTCTGCACACTAGTTATCAGAGAGTATGTCAAATGTGAATAAACATCTGACTTTATCAGAATATAAAATGTAAAATACATGGAGACACTATGAAGGTTATAATCAAAAGGGAGCAAATGCAGACCGCATTTCATTGTTGTATTTAATATTTTCAGTTTTAAAAAGCTTTTTTTATTTTTTTAAAGTAGAATGTCTTTTTTCTTTAATGCTGTCCTGCCCAAGTGACCCCCAGCTGGGGCTGCAGACTTCAGAGTCTTTGCAGAACGCACCACTCGTACTCTCTCCCCCTTCTGAGGCAAGTGTATGAACAATACTTACGAAGTAGTCTTAAAATTATACTTTAGTTGACTTGGCTGTTTAAACTAACACGCCTGAAGAACTCGGGAGCTTCTAATGGAGGCTCTCCTCCTCACCCTCAACACCTTTGCACCTAAGAGCTTCATTAAGGGATTAATACACCTGTCACCATTTACAGAAAAATGCTCCCATGCAAAAGTGGCAGCTCAAAAGCAAGCACAAACTTGCTTTGTTACAAGAGTAGTAAGTGGACCATGGAGAAGATGTTGCTACCTCAAACAGTTGCGTGGGGAAAACCCAAAACACGTGCTGAAAGAGAATGAACTTAAACTTGTAACAAAGACATTTTCAAGTGCACTAAGTAAAACATACTAACACTCATGATATTTTTAAGATTGCCCTAATGGGAGGACGCATAAAGACTTGTAGTGAGCTGCCTGTCAGTTCCCTTCCTGTAATACTCACTGGCAATCTCTGGAGATCTTTTTTTCAGAGCTTGCTACGATTTCCAATTGTTTGATTTGAAATTACTTCAACCCCAACCCTCCTATAGGTTACAAAACCTGTAGACAACACTGGCATGATAAGGGCTCCTAAACCTCTCCCTCTGCCCCAAAGTTCCATCACCAGAGCCAGATTCCCTCAGCACCAAGCATCAAGAAACAATCTCTCCCTTTTGCCCCTCTGCCAGAGGCCTGACTCTGTGCAAGATATTGTCAGCAGCAACACAAAAATCGGCAGAGGACCACATGGCAAAGGATGACAGAGGCAAGAACGCAAAGAGATTAAAAGGGGTTTATGCTGAGTGACTGGAGATGTGTCCACAAAACCAGTGCTCCCAACAGGTCCCAGCTCAGGTAAGCACCAACTGATGGGAACTGAGTGCTCACAATCAGTTTATAATATTCACCTAAGTTCTTATAATCCTCATGAAACATTCCTTTCTGCCCACCATGGGAAATCAGTATAGTGGTTCAAATGGATCTGTACTGGACCAGCACAGCGCAAACATTTTGGGAGAAATTCGGGAAATCACAGTCCTTGCCACCTTACCTATTTACAGAGCCCCTTTAAAGTTCACCATGAAACAGAAACAAAAAAAAAGCACAGAAGCCCTATCTCCTCCGTTGCTTTAGCAATTCATGTTTTATTTCTCAGTTAGCTCTCTAACCAGAAAACAACCAGTGACAGACAGGAATGCAGAATATTCTGGCTCCAGCAGCTCTCCTTACATGTCACAACACTGATATCTGCTTTGACTAACAGCCAGCAAGCAATTTCTGACCCTGGATCCAGAAGGAGAAACTGAAAAACTCAAAAACATTAATTCTTTCAAGGTGCTGTGCAGATGAACAAAGTACATCTTTCAGCAGGAGAGGCTCAGATTCAAACTGGATTAGGCTACAAGCAAACAGAAGTCTGATGGCCTCTTGCAAATATTTGCCAATATCATAAAACCATCACCCTGGTATGCACAGAACTTTCTCCTCAGAAGAAATATCAGAATGGTATAAACTATTGTAAACTGGGCTTAGATATAGCAGCCCAACTGATAGAGAAAAAGTTGACACCATCTGCTTTGCACCAGCATTCAGACAATATCATGCAAACCTCATTTTACAGGAAATACAAATAATACATGGTATTAGTTAAATGCAACCGGATTGTGAAGGTGAAAAACCATGAAGAGTTTATAAGATTCTTTGTTCAGTTTTTACATTTGTGCAATTTAACCCATTTATTGTAAATCTGTGATTTCTTTCATTTGCAAATTAATTCCTAGAATTCCAGATGCAGAATTTCTGCACAACTTATCTGCTACATCTGTAAATTTTATGAGGAGCCCTGACTTGAGGAAAGCTACTACTAACTCCTCTTTGCAGATCAAAAGCTCAGCCACAAAAACATTTACTGAAAGCAACAAGGAAGTCTGTGGCTCTGTGAACTGAACCATGAACTCAGATCTTGTCAGTCTTTTTCCTCCCAAGACAGGTATGCACAAACCTTGGTTGCATGCCAGCTTTTTAAAAGCTGGGCTTACAACAAGCTTTCTCCACATTTACAAATGGTAAAGAGTAGGCAATCCAAATACAAAACGTGAAATACTAAATGCTAAACACTGAATGCTAAACCTAAAGACATCAGCATTTCCTGAGAATGAAAGAAGCTCACTATGCATGATTCAAAAGTTACATGCATGTCAGAATGCAGATACAAATAATTATTCCAGTGTATTGCCTAATTTTTATTACTTTCATCCACACATTACATCTCAGTGGGAACACCACCAACTGAACTTCCAGCATAACTTGTTCATCAAATCCCACAATACCAGGACTACTGATATTTGACGGAACTAGTGTAGCATAAATTTAAAGAAGATAAAATGAAATACTTCTTCATACAGCTGGCAGCGAACTTCTGGAGCTTGCTGCCCCAGGACATCATGCAGAGAAACACCATCAGAAGTGGAAAAAGGGACTAAACAAACTCATGGACAGCAGCTCCACAGATACTCAGCACAGATATCCCCTACACATCCCTAGTGCAACAGCAGCAGATGCTGCAGGAACACGAGGGCAGTTGAGTACCAAAAGAGGCCAGACTTGCTTGCTCGCATTCAACAGCACCTTCCACTGACAGTGCTGGAGTTGGCAGTGGATGAGCAGACTCTGGGTCTGACTGACCTGGGCATTCCCATGCCATCAATACCTCTCCACCCTTTGACAATATGTCAAGGAACTCCTCCTTCCCAACCTTTTCAGCCACAGAAGGAGAGAAGAACATGCTTTTACTATGAGAGCCAACTTTTACACAGTAATTTTATTACAAAAGGATTTATGTATGTGCCAAATTACCAGATGACCATTTAGTCCTTCAGCAGCTCTTTGTTTCCCAGTAGAAGTAAAAGGGAAAATTAAAAGGAGTATATATCATGGATTCAACACACCAGGATGCATATTTGAGAATAAAACATAAAGTACTCTTCAGTTTGACATACATTACTGTCTTTGCAAAGTTACAAAGCTTCTTATTTTCCCATTCTTACAAAAGAATGCCTTATTGGCCTTGTGGGATGAATAAAGAGGGCAAAGAAGATTCACATGCATGTTCTACAATATGTTTTAAAGGGCTGAAAGCAAAACACAGAAAACCTAGTTGTCCCTTGAAGTCCAGGGGAAAAAGAGGTAATGTCACTCTACTTGATAGGTCTCAGTGGAAATGTACTGACAGTGTTACAAAGAAGCTGCATCTGGCTCATGAGGCCAAGTCGTAAGAAGCTTGGAGAATATACTGTCAAGGCAGTACTATATGGTAGTCTCCGAATGCTTTTTTGCAGGCAGCAGTTACTGAGAGATACAAAATGGCTGCTGGACATGGAGATTTGGTTTCATCTGATATTGTTTGTATACGAATAGTTACTAGTGAATAGATCCAGTGAATAGACTAGAGAATTCTGAAAGCAGAATTAATGTCATATCATCAAGTAATAATGCAGAGCCTGTCATGTTAGGTGAAACATTTGATGGTGTCTAATGCTGCACTGCAGCATAAGAGTACCTCCTTTCATTTGTTCCAATGCCCATGGGAACATTGACTGACCTGGAAGAAAAGCAGGAAAATCAAAGCCAAAACTAAGCCTCAGAAAAGGAAATTTCTCAAATTCACCTTTAAAGCTTGACCCTTTTACATATCTCATGTAAACTGAACCAAAACTCTTCAAGTTTCTCCTCACCTTTCATCAAAATAAGAAGTTTCTTCATCAAGAAAAAGTATTCTGAAATGGTAGCCTGGTTCAACGCTACAGGCAGATAGCTTTGCGTTGGAGTGCTTTAATATGTTTTTATATTGCATATAAAGCATGCAAACATAAACCAGTTTGTTGAAAACTACCCTCTTTGTGGAAGCTGGCTGTAATTCTGAACAAGTTTTCAATTTTCACACTGCTGCTAGGGTAAAACATTTTAAAGAGTTTAATTTTTACAGTGGCTTCAATGACACAAGATTATCTAACAAAGTAATGGTTAATCAATAGAGGGTTTAGTTGTCAGGTGAAACATATAACACACTAAAAGGGATTGATTGCAAGACTCCTCCTTATTTACTGGGAGGTATATATTTAAAATGACACAAACTTGTTACCAAGCTGCATTCCTTTAACCTTGCAAAAGCCATTTGAAGAGAGTGTTAAGCAGCCCTATAGCCAAACAAGCTGTAATGAAAGAAAAAAAGAAACCTGCAAATATATGGGAGCACCAAATCATGTCAGATACAGGGGAACCACAAAGCTCTATTCACTCTCAGCCAAAGGCTTAAAATGCCACAGAGGCACTAGACTATGGTTCACTAAAGATAGAGCCGCATCTGATCTCATTCCATACGTGTCTTTGGTTACATTTTTCTTTTTAAAGAACGTATGATCCTGCTCTTTGACACAAACACATAAACATTTCTCCTCTTGTCTGTGCAGCTCTGGATGAGCACTGAGCACCAACCTGAAGCCTCGAACCCCAGGCAGAACTCCATGTGTGTGCAGCTTTTCTACCAACTGAAATCCATTTCTTTGGCCATTCCTTCCAAGAATCCCCAGTCCCTGAACAAAGCTCCACTTTTTAATAGAAGCTGCAACCCAGGAGTTCAATAAGATTTCCCCCCCCGATTGTTAGTAATTACATGATTTATCAGAGAAAGATAACACTAATAAAAACACAGCAAAAAGACAAAACCCATACCCTCCCTTCAAGTCATTTTCAGGGAAAAGATTATTAAACTGTTCTTTTTGAACAAGGGCTTTTGTAGCTAAGCACAAATTGCCAAACGGTTAGAAAAAAAGTTATTAGACTCAGAAGAATTCAGCAGAAGTGGGAAGTTATATAAACAAATCACTCCAGCAGATTTGGAGAGATCGCTTTCATCTTATTTAGAGTCTTAGGAGACTTGCATTAATTACCCTTTAAAGGTCTTTCACATGGACTATTTAAAATAAATGCAATTTATTTATTTATTTCAAATGAGGTGCTTCTTCTGAAAGAATTAAGTAATCTTAGCAAATTTTAAAACGCTTTTATAAACAGGTAATTAAAAAGAAGACTAGAATTAAGTCAAGCTGTAAGACATTACCCAGGATCCTCCTTGACTATTTTCTTAAGATGAAATTTTCGTTATCCCTAGCCCAGCCTTGGGAAGGATAGCCTGCACAGAAAGTTGCAAGACAAAATAAAGACTAGCCAAACAAAAAACTAGATCATTTACAGGATTTTCCCTAAAGCACAGTTTGTCATATTGCAATTACACCTTGCCGACTGTGAAAGCCAGAGTCCTTAATATTGCCACTAGAGGGAAGACGTGTCTCAACACATGGCAATGGTAGTTGGGGAGTGGGTTTTCTTGAGCAATTACCATAACAAAGCTCCCTTGGCTGTGTGTACCTTCTAATTACCCAGTACAATTAAAATGACTTACCTAAAACAAACATAAAAAAAAGGCCCCTAAAACAAAAAACCTCAAGACAATGCAAACAAAAAGCCTTAGTCCAATATGCTTGTTACCTGAAATTACATTAAAGCTGAAGATCTTTTTTAACTCATCCATCAATGCACAAGGGGGGGGAAACACAAAAAGGAGTATGCCACAATGCCCAACACCATGGGGTTGTTCAGCTACGTAAAAGCATTAAAACAAACAAAAACAAAGAGCAAGGCAAACTAGATCTCTTGTTAAAGAAAAGAAGGGGAAAAAAAAAGGAAAATGTCGTGGTATTTAGCCATCTGGTAGCTGCTTGAAAACAAATTGTCCTCAAAAGAGCAGAAATACAGTATGTCTTCTCGCAGTTCACTGGCTTATGAATCAGACTACTTTTTCCATTTTTTTTTTTTTTAATACAGGCATGGTAATGTTAGACTTCTGTGCTGCTGCTGCTTTCACTTCCCTCCTGTCCCGCTGTGCAGACATAACCATGGTCATCCCAATCAGACCCGGTTATTCTAACTTGGATGCAATATCCACAGTCTTTTGGGATACATCTTGTTTGGCCCATTGTTCAAAATCCCCCAGGATTTTTTTCTCCTAATATCTACTTGCTGATTCTTAAACCCTTAAATCTTTCATTTTATAAGCATATCATTAAAGGAAGATGGGAGCCAAGTGATTTTTCTTTCCACTGACAATTTGTGACATTTTTCCAGCAGCGTGCAAGGTGTTGAAAACCTGGCAGCTGTTACCTCCCGGGATGAAGATACTTTTTTATCCTCCCTTGACAGTTTAACTCAATGGGTCAGCACCTTTAAAGACTGCAAAGTACCACTGAAGTGGATGGAGGCTTGAATTACTGCTCCCTCCCTAATCAATGTAAACCCTCACTGCAGGTGAAACTCTTCATCTATAGAGGTGCATGGGGGAGGAAAATGTAATGCCCTGAGCCAGATGGTTTTCATCTTGTTTTTTAAAGAAGAAAGGAACAAGCTAACAAGGGGACAGCTACTTTTGTTAGCTTCTTGGCCTCTCTCATGGCTTTGGATCCCCAGGGTTCCAGCCACACAAGAGAAAGAATACAGAAAAACATAAACACTTAAAGAAATATAACTGGGGGGCTGGCAACATGCTGCTTTCAAAGAGCTGGGAGCCCTGTTCAGTGCTTTATTTATCACTGCCCACGTTCTTCGGATGGTAAGTGGACATGGACACAAAGGGCAGGGGGGAGCAGACAACACTTGCAATTTACTCAATTACAGAGGAATGCAGCAATGCAGCCGGGTGACAGATTCCTATTAGCACTAATGCTGAAAGAGCCCAGTGGCCTTTCCGCCACAAGGCAGCATTCCCATTGTAACTTAGACTCCAGCACATCCCGCTTTGGATAGCTTTTTAACACACATTAAGTGTCACAAAGGAATGGAAATTATTCTTTTGTTGTTCTTGTTTGAGAATAATAAGTAAAAAAAAATTAAAAAGAAAATAATCTTGCAAGTAAGGCTAAGGGTGTACCTCTAGTAATTTCAGGGGGCTTTTCAATCAGCAACTACTTACTACCAAGAATTGTGTAAAAGATGAGGTAACCCATAGGTAACCTATAAAGGATACCTTTATAGACTAGGACTGCCCTGCCTCAGCCAGCTCTCCAACAGAAGGCAAATCTGAAGTGCAGCATCTTCCCCAAGGAGATGGAGGGAGCTGAAGGACCCTCTTTTCCTCCACACCAGGCAACCTTCCTCATCAGTCAAGAAGACATCTTCAATTTTGCATGGCAGAAACACTTTTGCAGAGGAGAAATACGCCTGGAGAGGAGCCCTAAGCAGGGGGACAAGGCTGCCAGCTGAAAGTAAACTGCTAATGGTTGGTACTTCTTGTTTTCCCTTTGCTCTAGCTTCTTCAGCCACTTTCTGCTTCTCACGGTTTCTTGAGTACTGGCTCTAAACTCTTAAGATCAGACTGTGCCTATTTTAACTTTGAAATAGCGCCCAGAGCATGTTTTAGGTGTTAAATGTAATTTTAGAAAATTATCTCAAATCTGTAAGAGTGAAATGAGGTAATATTCTGTGCCAAAACCGTAAGAGGGAGAATTCTTGAAAATGCTAAGGGGCTTGTCTGAATGGGGTAACAGACAGGGAATTTTTCCCCCGGACTTCCATCTGGAAGCTTGCAGAAAGACAGCAGAGCCCAATGTGAGGTTTGCAGGCGGTACACTGTGGCAGCCTCACTGCTGCCAGCTTTTCCCCACAAGGCACCTTTGCCCACAGATGAACCACAGCAGCAAAAGGTACTTCATTATTGCTGTACTGAAGAGAAGGGAGGGAGGGTTTTAAACAACCAGCATTGTGCCCGTCTTCTTTAAAAACCAGCGGGGTAATCAAGTTCAGGGCAGCCCTGGACAGCTGCCCTGTGACCTATTCATGTTGACCCCCACTATTCATCACTTTCCTTAGGACTATGAGGGCAAGCTCCCGGGGAGTGACCACCACAATAGACAGATACGCGCCAACAATAATACGGTTCCTGCAAAAAAACCAGATGGCACTGCAATAAATTTACAAATCTGCATTCATGGCTCTGTTAAAAACACCCAGAAGCTAAAAGGCTGGAGGGGCCCCCAGAGAGCTTCCCCTTCCCAGTTTCTAAAGGCCGGCTCTCTCCCCAAGACTATTGAGCTCATGTTCTCCATAAATGAAGGATGGAGACATAGCCCTTAAAATAACAAATGGCTGACCTAATCAATCTAGTGTTTGGGTCTAACACTAAATGATAGGCACTGAAAACTAATTATGTTTTTTGGCAAGGAAGTTGAATTAAAATGGAAACACACAGGTTAAAAACGCACTGAAGCATTTTCGAGTCCCTTTGAAAGGGCAGCACACAAACACGGTCATATGCAGGGCTTGAAACAGGAACCTGATTCAATAACTCATGCATTTATTTTTAAAATGAATCAGATTAGTCCCATGTGTGACCTGCCGGTCCATCTGTATGAGCTGGACTTAATGGGCACTCTTCTCACGCTTACTTCAGTTTGAAGTATGAGAGAGATAAATTTAGTTTAATTTTCAACAGATCAAGCTATCCATTTTCCAAATGGACCATCTGGATCAGCCTATTAAAATTAATTTATAACTTTGCAGTGTGAAAATTCGTTTGTTAGCTTAAATAAAGTTGCCAAAAACTTTTGCGACTGTCATTGTTTTTTCCTGGTCTGTTTTCATACAATGATTTTCTGTTTATCCCTTCAAAATTTAATTTTGTCAGGTCAAGCACTCAACAAAAACTGAGCGTCTGCATCCATATTCCAAAGTCTGTCATAGCTTAGATCTTTTCACTGTTCCAGCTAACAGTGTCAAGTTCATTGCCTTTTTCTGCTTCCCAGTGCTAATCTCCATGTCTCTTCTGCCTTGCTGCCCCCACATACACCCAACAGTGGCCGTGCCTTGTACTTCCAGCAATTCAAGGACACAGCCCCACTTGTTGAGACTTCTGAAGACACCCTTCTCTATAAGCCATTTTAATCAACAGCAAAATTATATTTCTCCTTTGAAGAGTTCCATAGCCTGAGCAATGGGTGTCTTCAGCCCCTGCATACAACTTAGGATGTGTAAGTAAGCATTACACCTCCTTAATACCTCCACCTTCTGGTATGTCTGCTCCACAAACCCACCTGAGAAAACACTTATGGCTAAGGCTGCATAACAGCATTGCAAACAAGGCAAGAAAAGGAAATGCACCTTTACTTAAACTTGTTAGCAGCTGAACATATCAAGACATCATACTTACCCTGAAGTGGTCTGATGCATCTCATTAATTTTCTAAGACTAATCAGAAAGTACTAAATATGTGGATACTTTGACTGGAAAGACCATTTAAATAAACAGACTTCCCTTCTACCCACATACACTCAGTTTCTCTGTGCTTGTAGGCCCATGTTCCCCCATAATGAAATATTAAGGGAGTCTTAAGGGAGGAACAGAAAATCCGAAACTGTTCACACAAAATTTACCAAGTTAGCATCTTTTGACTAGAATGGAAGACATTTTTTGTGTATTACTGCTTTGACAGCATTTGCAGGTCACATAGTTTTGGTTCTACAAAGTACGGATAGATATAAGACATGGCAGCCACTCTGCATACCTTCCTGTAGAATTTGCAGACCTTTCCAGTAGGTATTACTCATTGATTGGGAGTATTTAGGCACATGGCTAAATATGTGTCTGACTTTGGGAATGAGAGCTGGAAAACTCCCCACTGCTCCTGTCCACTGCTAATAGAGAAGAGGAGCAATCTGGGCTTTCAAAATGTCCAGACAGCTTTATTTTTGTCTATGTAAAGAACCATAATTCCTTCCATAACAGGCAAAAAATCATGGACAACCACCTGCTATGATCTAGACAAGAAGGCACTTGCTTTAAGACTAAGATTACACTTTGAATTTATCTACAAAGACTATTCTCAACCCAAAGGCCCCAGATAGCAGTAGAAGACCCAACAATTTTGTCCTGCATCTGTCCCTGCAAAGACTGGACACAAAGATGGAGACTGATACAACGTCTCAACAATATTGTGCAACACAGCTAACCATCTCCGATGTAAACAATGTCCACTGAATTCTTTCCAATATGAAATCTTGGGACACTACAAGTGGTTTTTTAGTTGTATTCCTGGTATCTACTTGATTATGATGAATTGTAGGCCTGAGGGAAAAGACAGCTTTCCTGTGACACTAGAAATACTTCTGAAGACTGAAATATAACAAAATGGAAATACAATTCAAGAAACTGTACCTTCCTCATCTGTATAATACAGTTTGTAAATATCTGTTTCCTCAATCAATAATCATGAGGAAGGACTCAGTGTGATGTGAAGACACACAAAATAAGTAACTCATGATCCTTCTTAATTAACATCTCTTACTATGAATCTTTTCTTGAAGAGGAGACATATACCTCTTCTTGTTGAACCTGAAAGCTTGCCATTGATAATCTAACTCTAAGATAAAAACCCCCTGATTTTCTGGCATGCTAGGGACCTTTCTTCCTATCCTGGGGATACACAGTAGGGACCTAGTAGCTTTGCCCTCTTCCTCCAGCTCTTGTTTGTTGTTGAATGCCAGAAAGAGTTTAAGTTTCATCTAACATATTTAATCAATTCTGCGAGATGATCTTTCTCAGCTATAAATGGGACCTCAGCCATTATGCCAGCATATTGCCTTATGTCTAAAAGACTTACATGGACTACATCTGTTAGATGGACCTTAGTCACATGTATGTGGTCCTTTACATGACACCTCCTCCCATAAAATCAAACACTCCTAACACAATGCATTATTAAAACACAAAAAAAACCCCAAACAAACCACGCAAAACCAACAACTCTGAGCACAAGTGCACTGTATCAAAAAGATACTTCTTCCTTTACTATGGTTCTGACCTACAACTTCTCCTGGAAATAGCAGATGTGAGGCAGGATTGTGCCATCTTATTCCTCTGCCTGAGACTGCTGCTCCTGTGGCTGAGATGCAGAAGGAAATGTAACAATTCCTCAGCTGTTGCAATGTGTGGCCTGGGGTATTCACTTAAGTCACATTCACCAATGGTTTCACTCTGATACACCAGGCAGCAACCTCAGGCAGCTAAGGCATGGACATAATTTTGCTTCTGCTGCCTGAAGGTTGCAGTGGGTAGAAAGACCAAGGTGAAAATGGATCAGAAACCACTAAACCAAACTTAAATTTCCCAGCAAGAACATCCCATCCCCTAGTTGGCCATGTGGATTAAAAAAAGGAATTATTTTGAATTGGTAGGAAATTTGCTTTATTATATATAAAAGACAAAGAAATATTGTTTTATTAGATCATCCTTTCTCCTTTTTACCCATTAGCAATTTATATGAATGTAAAAGAAACAAGAACAGGTCATTTTTCAGGTTATTAACCTGGATATCACCTCCAAGAAAATTTACCTTCAAGGGTAATAAAAAGCTTAATTGTTGTAGAACATTTTTAGAGTCTTGATCCGAGGCAAGGCAAAATATACTACAAACAAGACAGGAACAATTACAGAAGAAAAGGCTGAAGAGGGCTTGATGAACACCAAATGGAGAAAGGTAAAACTAGAGTCACAGCTGACTGAACTATACTGAAGCATGTATTTCTTCAGAGTCATCAAACACCCCTGAAAGCTAAATCTCTATGTCTGATTTTCCTGGTACAATGTGACTTGCTCAGACTTCAAAGAAGAAAAGATTTCCATGAGCACAAGCCAGACTTCAGCTTCCAAAAGCATTTAAGGATTCAAATAGCTAGAAAGTTTTATCGCATTTTTAAAGAGACTGATCACATACCTGTCTAAGTGAATTCTTCTCAGGAATGATCTTCCTAGGGGGCTCATCATTATTACAGTCTTCTCTCTCAGAGGAATTCTGTGAAAGAAAGTAAGCTTTAATTCAGTTCTTATCCCTAATATTACTCTGCGAGGAGAAAAGAAACAGAACATTTTTCCTACACAGGCTGTAGTATTTTACACATACACATACTACAGGCTAACTTACACTTTTATGCCAAACAGCTTGTTATGGCAGAGAAAGCATTTCTCCTCCTCAACACAACAATGCACTGCTGTGCAGGTATCTACTGAAGAAGCCCATGCTTTAGGGATTTATTCTGAAATTACCAATAACAGCCACTTTGAAAAGCTGAAATGGTGGTTGCAGCAGCATGGCAACACCGGTGCTCCTGAACACCCCAGAATAACCATTTAAAACCCTGGAACCTGTTGAAAACAAGAGGCTGCTAATGGGTGCAACTGTTGTTCTCTGTGCCTCTATGTTTTTAATCTGCCTAACAGTTATTAACTGCACTGAATCTGCTTGGCTGCCTAAAATCATAGAGAAATTATGATGGAGCTAAAGTCTTGTAAAAGAGGTTGTCAGGAGATCCTTCCCAAAAAATCCCCAAATGTTGTGTAGGTAGTATATGATAATACAGCTGTTTTTCTCTCCTGCCCCCTGACTCCACACACATGTACAATTTCTAGTAAGACTGATGCTCCAAAATATAAGCTGCCACCTCCAAAAAAAAGATCAGTAAGACAAGAGAAAGTAGATAAGAAATACAAGGGCTTTTCCAGCATGAGTAAAAAATATAACCAGGAAACTTTTGTCCTGCTAATGTCATGATTAAAACCAAGTATTACTTGGTTTAAAGACGAACTATAGTTGTATCAGGACGTGAATAGTCTCTTGCAAATGTTTGGTTGAAAACTGTTGGATATAGTGGGAAGAATCCTGACCTCACTGCCAAAGTCAGCTACTCTGGAAAACAGCGTTCCTTTTGCACGGGTTCAGCTACTGCACTGGGGGAGAAATGACAGCCAGCTTTGGGGAAATCCCACACACACATCTAAAATCAGTTTGATCACCACAGTATGCATAGCCTTAGGCCACATTCCCACACATTCAGTAGTGAGCAACTAAACAGGTTTTAAAGAGATACAGAAAAACTGTCTAGGGAGAGCTCTGCCAGGAAAAGGGTGGTTTTCCAGTCACTTGCAGACAAGCTCTGGACTGTGTCTATTACAGCAGAAGTTTGCATTCTGTACCTGTCCCCCAAATAACCTGTCCTTCACTGAGCATGGCTCTGCCTGGCTTCTCACAGAGACAGCTTCCAGCCCAACTCCCCAGGAGACAGAAGTGGCATCTGTTGGCAGAGGAGGAGCGGGGCCCTGCGAGCAGGGGCAGCGCAGGGCCGGCAGCAGCACGGCGGCTGCGGGAAGCCGTCAGCAGAGCAGAGCGTGTGCCCACTGCAGCGCTGCGTGATCCGGCACCGGTGGGGCAGCGCGGGCTCGCTGCTCTGGGCAATGGGCAGGACAGCGACAGCCAGGACACAGGGCAGGGCCAGAAGCTGTTTGCTGAGAAAGGGCAGGTAAGGGGTGGAGGGAGAGGAACACAACAGTAAAACCCCACTTGGGATGTCATAAACTGGTCAGGAGTAAATCAAGGCTTGCAGACCAACTAGTGATTTTTAATTTTTTTTTTTTTTTGAACAAGATATAGAACTTGTAAGGCACCATGGCATTTGGATGCTGTAACCTGGGTTTTATAACGGAAATCAATCCTAAATAGGCCTGATAAATCACTGTAAGAGGTCAGCTTTTAAAAGTTTTTGTATGAGGTCTCAGTCAGGACCAAGTTGTTACATTAAATCCTGCTTTGAAAGAACTGAGATCATAAAAACATACAAGCTAGAATCGCATATATACAAAAAGGAAGGTCAGATATTAAAGCTGCTTTTTTCTGCCCATGAAATTTAGTTTAGTAAGTGGTTAATTCAAGTTTGGATTTTTGTGCTTTGGGAAAAAAAAAAAAGGCCAAGAGTGAAAACCATAAGAACCTGAGGTGAGTTACTACAGATTTCCAGGAAATGCATTTTGTTGTGGCCGCAGGATGAAGAGGTTGTTTACTACTTCTGGATGCATTTTCAACACCCACCCCCTTCCCTACAGTAAGTGTCAGAACGATTTCCCTTTCCAAATAATCTCTCTACAACAGTGAAATCTTGCATTCTTCTCGCCTTTCAAAGCCACTAAGGATCCTCCCTCACACAAACATCAAAAAGCAGGAACTGCTGGTGAACTGTCAGCCCTTATTTTGAAATTTCTAGTTACTGCAAAGCATCAAGTTATCTACTTTTTCTTTAAGCTGAGCATCTAATTTTAAGAGCAAGCAGAGGACCATTTTGCATTCATTATCTTTATAGGTGGCAAGGCTAAGAGGTTGGCTGAACAAAGACCAGACAAAGACTGCCAAGTGCATATGGTGGCTCACAGCTTGGCATCTCACCATTCTACAGCACCAACACAGCAGCTCCGATAGCAGACTATTAAAGAGGAGCGCTGCTCATGCACTTTTGTCAGCAAGTGAGTTACGCTTGGTGAAGACAGAATGACTGGAAAGCATTACACTTAAGAAAAAGCACAGATGTTTATAACTCCCGCTCATTTCTCAGGAAAAGGAAACCTATCAATCCAGGTGCAGGTACAGGACCCTGCGTATTTCAGGACTAACTGTAGCTGCATGGAAGTGAATTTCACTTGACAGGGCAACACTTAGCCATGGCCAAGGGAAGAGCATAACGTAATCGACTGAAACGGTACATCTATATATTTCTCCTTGCTGAACAAGGTGGGAGGAGGGATAAACATGTGCGAGGTCAGAATGCGGTTTGTCTCAGCAGGACTCCAGCGATGCTCTCGGCCACAGGAGAGGCAGACAAAGGGAGGAACTGCTCTGAGCACCCTCTCGTGGTTACTGAAATGCACGTCCCAGGCACAGACCTGGAAAGAAGCGTTTGGTATCCAGACGGTAAATTGGATGTACTCACTGGAAATATTAAAGATCTGCAGTAACAGTACTTCATACACAGTAAAGAAACGATGGAATTTGTTAGAGGGAAAGAAGCAAAGAAAACTAGTGCATATGGAAAGCTGAAAAGCCATACAAACTCCCTTCCATTAAGCAAAATTTTTACTTCCCACAGGCAAGCCTTCCTCCATCGACTAAAGCTGGGCTGGCTAAAAGTGTCTGCACTTGCACGCAAGGGTCTCTTCTTTTGAACAAATACAGGCAAGATTTGATGCTGAAGTCTCCAAAGCACCCCCTCTTTCCACCGACAGGTAATTTTTTTTTGCCCAAGGTCACACAATGACAGTGGAAGTACTGAGAAGAGAAGTCAGGAAACCCAAGCTCATAGTTCTTGCAACCTTGAAAATTTCTATCTAACAGGAGATTCCTGCAAAGAGGTTCTGCCTTCCATAGCTCATTTTTCCTAAAATGGCTACTGCCTGTAATAAGATCCTTTAAAATCTGATTTGCACTTAAAACTTCAGCCTGTAATTAACAGAATATAACTCCATGGCAGGTTGTCTTAAAGACCACTACGAAATTATTACTATTTAACTCTCCCCATGAAGCCTCCTCCACCACTAAACACAACATGCTACAATGCATACAAAATCCCCAGACTGAAGCACTTGACAGGAGATGACACGCAGTATTTTGTGTACACAGCCCAGCAAAGCACTGCTGGGAATGAGATATAATACATGGAGAAATGCACTCCCAGGGACTACCAATTGGGCAGAGCTACCTTTAGTACCGCCTCACTCGTCGTGGTGGAAATCAAACCCCTGCCAGCTGGGGGAGGCTTTCTTTGATGCTGTTCTGCTCTGCACTAATTATAAAAGAGTACAGACACAGTCTTTTTTTCCAAGTGTGTGGAGGTGGGGGTGGGGGAGAAGCGTGTGTCTATGTGAAGAGCACAACTATTTTTTATGCTTTCAAATTCTTAATCCTGTTTGGAGCTGTCAGTGGGGGTTAATGGAAGCCTTGGATAGGAGAATTCCAATCTGGTTGGCAGATGGATAGGTTGGTTATAGCTGCATAACTATGTCTTGCCTGCAGGCACAATTCAGAACACTGTTAAAGCAATATAAAGTCTCTGTCAAGCTGAACCATTTGGATCAGTAGCAAGGAGAAATAATAATAAAAAAGGAGTTCATTTCTGGGCCTTGCGCATTTATGCTAGTATGCAGAAACTGATTAATTGTCATCGTGTGCTGGTCTGCTATACCTCGGATTTCTACTTCTGGAGTAGATTTTGCATGCTAATATAATCATTCTCCCTCTTGAGACATTAGCAAATAATCAAATGAAAAACAGGATCATAATTTACTGAGATTCGGGCAATTCTCTATGCAAATTTGACTTGTTATTGCTGCTGCCTCGTTAATCTGAATGCCTTTGACAAACTCCTTTGATTTATGAACTCATGACAACTCCAATGTGTATATATTTTGCTAGATTGACATTATCATTAAGAGTGGGTGGACTGAGCTCACATGAATGGCTGATTTTATTCGCTGGTGTCTGCTGCTCAACAGCTGAGCATCTCCTTCTCACAAAGCCCCTGAGCGCCAGGCTCTTCCCATCTACCCATCCATTCATCATCTCGATGTTAATTGGCCCAGGCTTTAAGCAAATTTTCAACACGATTTAAAGGCACGATGACACTGATTACTGACCCTCTGCCATACGGTGCCTATTGATTAACCTGACAGAGATGATGAGCTTGAGGGAAACTAGGTGTGTGTGGACCTCAGGGAGGGGAAAAAAATAATATATTGTTTATGTAGGCAAAACACTTGTCTTTATCCCAAAGGCCAGAATTTGTGCTGCACTGGCCCTTAAAACACACTATTGCTTTAAACACCTGCATCCAATACAGAAAATGCTTGCTTGCTTGCTGTGGAAAAATGATTACAAATTTGATGTCATGTGCAGTCTGTATTTTAATCGAGTTCCCTGATAAATAGACCCCCTCAAGCCAATCAAGTCTCGCTCCAGCCATTGCGTGCGTATACACCAGTTCGAACAGAAGCCTGGGCAGGGTGTGCTTTTAGTGGTATCAGCAGATCCAACTGCATGTAGGAAATCTACTTGGGTATTTTAGGTCTCTAAGCAAATAATACAGTGTGCAAACAGTTACAGTAGAGTAAATGTTTCAAGGGCAAACTGGATGCCAGACATAGCTGTCTCAGTATTTCTGCTGCCACATTAAAATAGATGCTTTAGCACATACCAGTGAAATAGTGCATTTCTCCTTTTCCAGTGCAAACTGTTGATACGACCTGACCCTCAAGCTCCTAAGTGCCTTGAATGAACACAGCATTTTATCAGAAATTGAAAATAACTGACATCCTTTTTCATGTTCCTGGAAGTGTCCCTGCGCTGCACTTGGTCCTCCTCACCAAGGACAGAAGGGTACTCTCTCAGTCAAGAGGGAGCCACTGAATAAAGAGGTACATCAGCATTCTGTCTGCAGACTGGTGCTGTATGAAAGGAAAAGGAAGCAGAAGGCCTATTTAACCCCTGCCCAGCCCCAGGTTAAGTCTGTCAGTCAGGGTACGCTGTTCTTCTCTCCCAATTCAAGCCAGCAGCCTGCCAGAAGTCAGGATGTTCCTCTTCCTTAGGAGGGGAGAATTCGAGAGAAAGAGGGTGTTGCTCCAAGATGCTGCAAAGTGAGTTGTCTTGCAGAAAACAGGACAAAGCATCATCAGGTAAAGGTATGGAGAAATTAGCTGTAATTGCCTAATGCCGATGTCAGCCAGAGAGGATTGAAAAGAGAGAGATGTGTGGAAATAAGTGCCAGTCTAAGACTAGAGGCACATAGAAGCCTTATGTTCCCTTTCCAATAACCTCTGTAAGTGATAGATGAGTCCAAGCCCATTGTTATCGTTAAGGGACTGTCAGCATCCTCATTTTATAAATGCTGTCTGTCAGTTTATAAATATCTCAGCCATTTCAAACAGTGCTAGGATGAATCCTGGCATAGCCAGTGTCAGCCTGAAGCAGTATTACTGTTAAAAAAAGTAAGTGTCTAATATACACTAAAAACATGTAAGGATAGCTTCTCCTTTTTCTCCTATCATGAGGCCCAAAACATTCAAATTCACACTTACTTGGCTAGTCACTATATATAAAACCAGTCCTTAGGATTGGTAATGTTCTTTGAGAAGAACAAGTATGAAAGCTGCAAGTTTGAAGGCAATTCTCTGCTCTTCAGTAGATAAAACAAAAATGACAGCTGTAACACACAGGGAGATCCACAGCAATGAAAATGCAGAGATAAGTAT
>WEIT01013051.1:76160-92164 GCA_013389985.1 Dryoscopus gambensis
AACCAAGAAACAAACCCTTGGGTTCTCCTGCTTTGGCTGGACCAAATTTAAATGTGGCAACACAACAGCCCCTCCTGCAACATTTAAATTTAACAACTCACTATTAGGTTGTACTACCGTAAAATAATTCCAACTCTGAAATGCCATTTTCTTGAACTAGAACATGGAGTTACAAAATATTATTTTAAATTTCACTGTGCTGGGTAAGGAAGAAGAGTTGGACCTGCTTTGGAGACCATCAAATGGAATGAGTAGCCAAGCAACTAAAGAAGGAAAGATAAAGATGTACATAGGTTCTCACCTTCAGATACCTTGGGGCTGGCAAACATTTTGTTCCTATAGGAAATTATACAGCTCTAGACCACTGCCTATTGAGATCCGGTAGTTGCAGCTTTTTTGCTACAACATGAATGGCTTATTAAACCTACAGCATATCTGTTTTATTTAACTTCTTGGTGGAAAGGGGCCAGGAAAACAAAATGTACTTAAATGCTGAATTTTTTTTCCAGGCTGAATGCCTTTCATCCAGTAAGACATTCAGAGCAGTGACCCAGCAAATGGATTGAAAAAGCAATCTTCCGTCTCAGTGCCACATTATCATTCCTATTCAGTATTCTCGGTGAGATATCTCAATCAGCTGGATGTGTGTGTAAGTGACAGCGCAGCCCATTGCTGGGTTAATTAAACATTTGACTTTAACACCCTCCCCATCATTAAGCAAATAAAAACAGATAATTCAAACTGCACTTCATCCACGGGGTACACAACATACATGTCAAAATTAAGAGAGTCCAAGGCCCTCGGGGAGTTCTACTCGGGGAGGTAATCAGTTTAAATCTTATCTGGTTTATCAATTATTCTATTGATTAAAGCAGGGTGATTATACAAAACTCCCTCTTGCCACATGGGATACATGTCAGCAGAGCAGGACAACACACAGAGGCTCAAAAACGATTTAAAGAAAATACAGACAGATGAATAACAGTCTATTAGTACATGCCAGCAATCCATAGATGGAAAACCTGATACTTCATTTAAGCAGGTGAATTAAGTCCTTCCAAATTAGAGTGCCAATGCTTTTACCTCATCTGCTTTAAAATCAGATCTGTATGTTGAAAGGACCATATTTCTTCATTTTAAACAGGTAATTTTTTGCCAGTATTTGAAATAAGTTTTATTGATATGGTCCCAGAACATAACAAAGACATCAAACACCAGAAATTCCAGACTTTTAAAAGGCATTATACTTATCCCTCAGTGACTCTGAAAAAGTGGATGGAAAGGGCATTCTCTGTATTTTCACTCTCCCACATACATACAAGGCATAGCCATAAGTAGAATGTTATATTTTAATGATTTAAGTGTGACAGATCATCTCAGACAAAAAAAAAGAATGTGCTCTGGAGTTGTGGAGGTTTTTTCCTTTTGCCACTCTCCAAAGTGAGATATTACCAGCTGTGGGAACTGCCACTGCCACATACTCCTCATTTTCAACAAGCCCTCACAGAAAATCCCACCACAGTGGTCCTTATCACAACTCTCTTGCATACAGCCCCACTACACAAAGCAATTCCAGTTACTTCTCATTTTTTGTTTCCAGGTGAAGACCTCTTTCTCTTCAGAGGTTTGTGTCCTGAGTTTATGATCACAGTCCCACCTCCACTATCTCCCAGTAATACTATGTTTCAAGTTTCATTTTATCCTAAACTTGACTGTACAAGACCTTGCCCCACACATACAAAACAGGAACCTTTTAAAAACAAAACACTGGAGGCTAGCACAAACAACAATTGGAATTTACTTCCAGAAGTTCCCTCAAAGCAATAATTAGCAGCAAAAGAAAGCTCAGCTTTAAACCAGGGCCTTTTTTTTCCCCTATAGCATGTCCTACAATCTGTTTCATAATGGTCATACTGGTAGCATAAATTACTTATTAGTCATCTAATCACATCTCAGCTCTAAACCAGGACACAGGGTACGATCCACAGCAGTCAAAACACCAAAACACCAGAGAGCCCCAACACCTCACCAGCCAGTGCTGCTGGAGTTGCAGTCACAGGAATTTTAAGCAACAAGGACAACTCAAAAGCAGGCCTGAGGTGTGTTCTTGCCCTTCACCTTCAGGAGGGGATTATGTGCCGCTCCACACTGGCATTGTGTGTGCACCCAACCATACTTCAGCCTCTTCTTTGTAGATCTCTTTTCTTCTTTGGAAGCAAACTAGAAGCCCGCATTAGCATGCTGTATTTTGCTCTCACCACTAGAAATACTGAGGGTGCTATTTGTAATTGTATTCTTTTAAGAGGTTTGTTCTCTGCAGCTGTTTTCTGCTTGCAGTGTATTTTGTGTAATCAGCACATCATCATAAATACATTGGCTGTTCCCCCGAGGGAAGCTGTCACTGTTTAATTTACAGAACAACCTGGCCAATGTGAATTCTAACACTACAGCACTATGGCAAGAAGTTACCACACTCAGAAAAACAGGTTTCTATGAATTTTTATATCAAGAGCTGGTCCCAGGACAATTTAGTTTCTAGAAATAGATTGATTTTAAAAGCACTTTATACACTGGATGGAATAGATTCTTTCCCATTTACAGCCTCTTAAGGCAGCGCCAAATTCACTCCCACATTATTTTAAAGGTGACAATCTCACCACAATCATCTTCACTTCTACCAAAAGAAGGCACTGGATATAAGTGTGTTATCCTACACACCGATTGTGTGTGTGTGTGTCTGTTTGGGTTTTGTAATGAACAACCACCACAACACCAATGTGTTAAGTTTGTCTTCATTTGCACAAGGGAACGTACTGTGTTGCAAGGTCAAATGTTATTACCTACATCAAAGGGTTGCTGCACAGTTTATTACTCTGAAGATGCGATAGAAGAGCAAGGTATATTCCTGAAAGAGTAGAGGGGTATGCAGCTTTATTGGTTGAATGAAGAGTTGCTTCCTTTGTTTGCTGGATATATCGTATTTTGAGAGAATAAATCACAAGGATTTTTGTAGAAGGTAGGCAAAAGGTGATGGTTAATCTTGCTATATACAGACACAATTTAGAAAATTCCACAATGGTACCAAATTATATTGGCAGTCATTTAAGAACTAAACATGAACCCTAAATAAATGTTTGGGCATGATCAATTAGGTACTTGGATACTTCATTTGCAATGGCTACTAGAAGCAGGCTACCTGACTGCTTAGAAAAGGAGCCAAGTAGACTGACAACCTGATTTTTTTATACTTAAATATACACACACAAATATATTTATATATGTAAGTATATAAATAAAATGCTAAAGAGAAACAACTATAAACATAAATAAAATCTGAAAAATAGAATTCCCAAAGTATAAATTTCTTTGGGAATTCTCCTTGAAAAGCAACAAAAACATATTTCATATATTTAACAAAAAATCTGCTTTTTATTTTGGGGGTCAGCTGGTTGTTAAATAATTTTCAGTGCAACTGAAAATGTCTAAAATGTCTGTGCATAGCAGCAATTTTGCTAATTCTTGGTGGTAATTAGAAGCCCTGTTTAATATCACCAGGCACAAGGCAAGTATACAAACATCATAAAAAGAATCATGCATATCACAGAGTATTTTGACAAGGAGAGTTTAATTTTACTTAGTTTACAGAGTATTCTAACAAATTATTTTAGTTTATTTCAAATGTAATAAATATAAGAAACAACCATTAAAGCAAAACAAATACCATCTTGTCTCCGATATGGTTTATGTTTATGAGAGTAATCTACCAAACGCAGGTAAAACTGAGTGAAAATAACTTGAGATTTTATGGAAACGTGAGTCATCTGGTTATCTATAGAGGAAAAAATACAGGAGAGAGAATATCTGACTGTTTTTACACACTATGTAAGTAATAGCCAACAAAGAGCAGAGGAAATAAGAAGAAAGCCACCTGACAGTGTAGCAAAGTATCTCTTCAAGCTATGAATTTTAAGATTTAGCAAGCGCATTTCTACTGAGAGTGTTTGGGTTGGTTCCCTGAAATTTTGCACGTGTTCACATAAACACCTTATTTCAAAGAAGAAATATTTCATTTTCTTCTGCATATACAGAATTATTCAGAACTATCTCTGCATATTTCCTAAGAGTGACTGAATTCTAACATTGGTTTAAATTTAGATGCTGGATAAGAAAGTATTTCATGACTTCTCCAAATTTGTGGTAAAATTCCATATTTGCCTTTTAAAATTAAAATTATTGGTGTTATCTCTTTGCCAGCTGTGCACAAATAGGTACGACTTGATCTTGTGTCACTGGCTTTCTCTGAAGCCCTCACTGTCCGTGGAGCCATCAAATCCAAAGTGATAATGGAGCGATTTACAGGGGCTAGGCTGGATCTAAACGCACTGGACCATCTGTGACTGGTGCGAGGAGGCTGCAGCGGGGTACCCTCAGAGCCTCCTTTCTCCATAGAAAGGGACAAAGATGTAGACTTTGGAGCAGCACGGCAGAGTCGCTGAAATGTTCTTTAAGTACCAAGCCCCCGGGGCTGCGGCGCCCGGCGGAGCCCCGGGGCTGCAGTTCCGGTTCTAATTCAATTAGCGCAGCCTGCAACTCCAGAAAAGAGTAATTCAATTAGTGCATTGTGGAGCTCCACAATACCTCCAAGCAGATGTTCGCAATCCTGAGGAACCGGAGCTAGCTTTAAAGATACCTGTATGCCTCCAACGCGGCGCTGCATATGCCGTTTGTCACTACGGCTTTACACATCTTCCTGACTCCTAACGAGGGAGGAAGGAAAACTCGGATGAGTTTTGTTTCATTTTTTAAACCAAAGAGCCAAACTGATGCTGGTGTGCTAGAGACCTTGCCCTCACCTTAGTGGAAAGAGCACATTAGTAGTAACCTGACCATCCCTACACCGAGGCCGAAGGAGGGGAGGCCTTGTAGCTGAGATGCAGTTTAAATTAATCATTGTGCTGGACACACTGGGGTGGTATTTCTCAGTGACAAATACTGTCACACTTCTTGATACTCAGATTAAAGAGCTAATAAAAGCACATGGAACTTTTGAGGATCGATGTGGGTGCAGAACACATGCCAATTTCTATTACTAAATGCAATTACTAAATGTAATTAGAAATTAGTGACGTGCTACCAAAAAACAACCAAACCCATCTCCACTGACCCACAAAGAAAAGATTTCTTTCTAGTCCCCTTCATTTCTTTGCCACCTAAAAGGAGGAAAATATTTCTTGCTTTTCTATTACCTGAGAGCTGAGATCTTGCAGCACACCCTGGCAACTCCCTGAGTTTGGTGGGCTCCCCAGCATCACCCAGCCTCTGCACAGGTTACACCACCAGCCAGACAAGGCCACCAGATCTAAAGAGGGATAAATCCTAAATATGTTTAAGAAAGCTATTCTGTAGTCACTGGGCACTTTAAATAAAGAAATCTCCAGCCAGGCTACCCATCGTGGTCTTCCAATAGTGAAGCTCCCAAAAGTCTGAGCTACAAATGGGGCTGGAGTCAAACACAAAAATTATGCGATTTCACTTCATTTCTGCTCCTTCTTGTATCACCTCTCATGCCTTTATAATTACTCCTGCCAGGTGGTAAAATGAGGAAAAACAGAAGAGACTGCTGCTGAACACCTCCAACAAGAAACTTTGCTTAAAAAACCAGGTGTCACATTGTGGCAGTTCAATATTTCATAGCCAATACAAGGAATGTGCAACAGCACTGCAACTTTAAATCTTTGCCTCCTGTGTCAGTCTATCTCCTCTCATTGTAATGCCAAAGGGAACAGCAATCAGAGTGGAGATGTTCAACGTGATAGAGGTCAGGACACCAGTGGATCAACGTACCAGAAACACGACCTTGTTTATTTTTTTCCCCAGTATTATTGTTTACAGGGTGCTTTGCTCATGTACCTTGTGGTTCTTAGCTAAAAGATGAAATTACAGCCCAGGATGAAGCGCTCAGGCACACATCCAATTTGTGTTTCCATCTCAGAAAACAAAAAGCTTCTGAGGCCCTCGGGCTGCCATTCAAACTTGGAGAGGCTGACATTTTTAACAGCATGAACCAGAGACTGGCAGAGGGAATGATCTAATGCATTTCTGACTTGTCAATCAAAGATCTCACCTCTGCTGTCTTGTAAACAGTTGGGGGCCACCTAACTACATTCACAACCAGGGCAGAGCCTGCTGCCAGCCGGGGGGTGCTGGAGCCACATGCTCTGGCTATTAGTCACCAAAATTAGGCTTCTGCTTTAGAGGTGCACTGTAAACAGCCCCCGGGCAGGTTTCACACAGCCGCTGGCAGAGCGTGAGGGGCAAATACAAAGCAGACTTAGTGTCTCCGTGCTGATGGAGTCTATGATTGGACACCCCATATCTTTCCCAATTAGAGACAGAACTACATACACTAGCAAACACTGGCTGCAAAGCCAAACAATTTCCTTCAAATGTATTTCTCACAAACCCATTTCTGAGTATGCAGTTTGCCCACCCTAAGACTCTAGCTCTAAACTCCTGTATAACCAGAAATTATGTACTACTACTCACATTTACACTGTATTTCCAGCAATAAAATGTCAACTTCTAACACAAAAATGCATGAACAGGCTGAAGGAAATTTACAGACACAACTGTTTCTACCTATGCACTGACAAGGCTTCTTTAACAAATACTCTGCTTTGTAACACAAAAAATATAAACATTAGGAAAAAATAATGTAGAAGTAATTTTAAAAATAAGTTCATCTCCATCTCACAGGGACAGCAGACTTCCATCATTATTTTTGGAGAAAGGTGAAAATGCAAAAGATGTCAAAGGTATGCAATCTCAGTCCATAGAGGTCACATCCATACTGCACAGCCTCAAGTGCACTCCCATTTGCTTCAATTTGCCTAGCACAGTACACCCATGCCTTTCTCCCCAGGACAGAGCTTTTAGCCCAGACCGAGGAAGTCACACACATGCTCACTTCTGCAAAACCAAGCAGAAGCTAGTCCCCTTCACCTGACAAACCCTGATGGGGTTCTTTATGGCCAAGATCTTCAGGTAAAACAAAATGGATTTCTGACATTCTACAGAGACACTTCTGGATTCAACAAGATGCTGCTACCTCCACCACAAAAGTTAATCCTCCTCTTTGATTACTAGAGCATGTTACAGAAACAAAAGGTTCAGCTTTGGCAAAATAAAGCTGACAAGACAACTCTGTTCTTCTCCACTTGTGTCTAGGTAGTAAAAGCACAACTCTTGTCCCAAGAAGTTTCCAATTTAAACAAGAGCTGGTATTCGTGTTGGCTGTGAATTAGATAAAAAGGAAGAGGTGGACTGCTCTCTGTGATTACCATGATACATAAAGCCTTGGGCAAGACTTTTGAATTCCTCTTCAAGCTTCCTCATTTATACAACAGCCTACAGAAATAAATTCAAGGAAATACTTTGGTCTTCTGCAAACCTGGAAGGATTAATACAATCATTTCCTTGGCATACTTGATGAGTGTAATTGTAAATTTGAATTTTCAAAGAGTGGCAACATAAACAGAGCCTTGTGAGCATGCATGGAAAATATTTTAACAGGGAAAGTAATTATCTTCTCATGGAAAATGTCATGAAAACAGACACCTGTTGGCACATCTGGAAACTTCCAAAGCACAAATTTCTAAGAAAAAATAGTATATTCTGCATAATTTATTTTTTATTATTAAGAGAATCTATATGCAACGTAATTTTCAGTTGCTTTGCAGAATAATAGTACAGTAAAATCTGGCATCCAAGACACCGAAAATGGAATGGCTGGCTATTTTCTCTTGTTAAAATATCCTCTTTGACTCCTTCCCACAGTGCCTTATAGGAGTTCATGTACCAATTTCCTGCCATCTTCCACCATGATTGCTATGAAATTCAGTTACACAGTAGACTATCAGTTGCAACACCCTTTGAGATAAAAGATGTAAAAAAACCCTGTTTTTAGTTCCTCATTCCCCTATTCATAGGTTTAGCCTTAAAGCCTTTCCCACTGCAGGATGACTGCCTAAAAACCGGGCTGAGGAACCAGAAGATCCTGTTTTCACCTAAGTACCTCCAATAATAAAAACACAAAGAAGAAAAGCAAAGTTACCTGACATATTAACAGAATCACCTCTAAATCGACTACCTGCCAATGCTTCCCATAAGGAGTCAGCAAGACTTTAACTGAGCTATTCAAAAAGAGCATCTTTCCACATTTCTGTCTGAACATCTGAAGGCAGGCATGTAAATAACTAGACAAATTCAGCAGTGACTAAGTAGCCTTCCAGATGGCATCTTCTCTTTTGCCACAAGCAAAGAACATTGATATGCTTCTCCAGTTACTTCAAGCTTGCTACGGAAAAAAGAACGTAACTTAATAAGAGAAAATTTGCTGGGCTACAAGAAAGTCTTTAATGCTTTCCTGAAAATTTGATACAAAAAAAAGCATTAAAGAATGATGAAATACTGCAACATCATTGCTTCAAGCAGGCTCCAAACCACTCCCTTCTGCACTGAAAAATGCAGAAGCCGTGCCTCAGAGGGGAGTTTTCCTCAAACCATGCAAGCTAATGAGGATCAATCAGAGCCCATTGAAAAAAATGGACTGAAATGTGGATGACTCAGTGCTGCAGAAGTTGTTGCTGGCAATGTGGTTTCTCTCTCAACTGGCAGTAAATGTGTTCCTCAACACAGCAGTCAGAGTTCAGTGAAGAGCACATCTACCATTTCAGATGGCAAGCAGGACATATTTCCCCAATTCCCATAGTCACTAAATACACACAGAAATGTCTCTCTAAATCTGCAGAAATGTGAATGTCAGTCCTGCCAGTATCCCAACACAATGAATCGTTGTGCAGCTGACTCATTTGACCCCAAATATCAATGCACTGTATTAACAGAAAAGTTATTCTTCATATCTATCATTAGCAAGGACATCTTAAGCTAAAATAAATTAATTTCTCTTCCCCCTTTGTAATATATGCCTATTTTAAGTAATCAAAAATAATTCAAGTAGAAAGGAAGAAGTCTCAATTTGAGTTTATAAATTACTTTCCATATACTGCTAAGCTTAAAGAGATCTGAGATTTATTCAACAGCTAAAGCCCAAAAATTAGGCCCATCCAATTTAGTCAAATTATGCAAATCAGGATTAGGAGTCTAAACTCTGCCTCTTGTCTCTAGAGCCCTCTCAGACTAATAAAAAGTCGTCTTCCCCCCTCCCCCATGGAAAGCTCTGCTAAAAGCTTGATTCAGCAAAGGAGGCCTGGCAGGACACCTTCCAGAGTCCATCAATGCTACTGCTGTGTCAGCAAAAAGAGTTGCAGCAAAATTATGGAAGACACGTAAACCTCCTCTGGGACTAAGAGGATTATTTCCACAGCAATATCCTAGCTCTGGGAGCAAAAAGTAAAATTTAAAACAATCTTTGCATGTTTTCCTTTAGAGGCACATAATGAACTTACCCCAAAATAAGTGAAAATTTCAGAAATATTCTGGCCTGATTTTTATCTGGTTTCATAAAGTGCTGGTAAATAAAACTCTCTGCCACAGGTTAGGCCAGCAGTAGCATAATCCAGCAGCATAAACCTTGAAGTAAATGTTCATGCTACAATAAGCTCAAATAAACATGCTCTCTACAGAAATACTGCTCAAGTACCTCAGTCACTGCAGTTCATAAAATAGAGTATCCAACAGAGTTCATAGAGTACCTCAGAGTATCCAATGTGAACATATGACCTCTGGTGCCCAGTCTCTGCTGTTACATTCACATGTCATCAAAAATGGTTGCAATCATCTTGAGAGACTTGTCTAAGTTTCTCAATGCTCACTCAACAGCTGTCCCACTCTCTACCCACAGGAGAATGTCTGCATTTTTTGTCTGCATTCACTGGTCACCCAAAGGGTCTGAACAAACTTGTTTGGCAGAAAGCTGACTCATGACAGAGAAAAGCCGAATCTAATTCAGAGACCAAAGAAAAAAAAAAATGTTTCCTTTATTTGCCTTTTGACTGACAGCTTACATGGACAGTAATTTTCTGTAGTCAAAATGTCCAGACTCCTGCTAACAAAGCTGAAGTAAAGAATTGCTGGCATCAATTATCATCATGGCAATGAACTCACCCTCTCAGTCCTTTAAGTGGCACACAAAAAATTTAGATAGGAGGGGAATCACTGCATGAACAGCCGGATTGGAGACTGTGTGATAAATACTGTTTGCCAGATATAATTAAGTGGTATATTTTTGACACAGTTTAAAGCCAATGAAAAAGATGATAGTATCAAGCCAATTTAGATAAAATAATTATATGAAGGTAAATGGAAATGCCCCAACTGCCCTGAACCTACACAAGATGGGTTAAAATACCAGAGATCAGAATGACACAGGAAAAGCATAGAGTATGAATCAGAATAAATAGAGGTCAAGCAGGCAAGTAAAGAAAGAGATGCACACGCACACAGATGGAGAGAAAAGGAGTGGGGAGAGACAGAAAGTACCTGGAAAGCTGGGAGTGCGCCAGTCCCTGGGTTATACAGGCATCGCAGCGAGGGCATGCTGTCCGCCAGGCTGGAGCAGCCCAGCCACAGAGATCTGGGCATAGAGCACTGCAGAGAAAGGACAACTATGAGATGGGACTGTATGAGACAGGATGGCACAGATTACAGGAACTTTTAAGGCTTAGCCAAATGGCATCAACACAACTGCACCTGGCCTTAAAAACGGAGATCTCTTTAAGAGAGCACTAACTGCTGAAGCATCTTTTCCTTGAGAGAAGCTTTACAGATGTCATAGTAGCAAGAAAAAGGCACTATGGATCAAGAAGGTAAATTTTGGATCAATTTTCTACACCAGTGTGTTGAGTTTTCCCAGTAATAAAAAGTTTCTTTCCAATTAATCAGACCCTCTTCTCCATCCACAGCAACGCTCCAGGCAGAACACAAGGGACGCAATTTTGCAAGGAAAGCAGAAAAGTAAAAGACAACTTTAGGTGTAATAATTCCAGGGAAAGGTCTGTGTTTTGTCTGTAAAGGGGGTAAAAGGAAAAACCTGTGATCCAAGGTGAATAGAAAGTTGGTGACACCTTATAAGAACTTCATGTTTCTGCTTGTCTTGCTGTTTGTTAAATAAAATACAATTGTTATAATAAATTGATTCAGCCACTACAAACAGAAATACAAAGAAGGAGCCAAAGCAGCCAATCAAGGAAAATACTAGCCATTTTGATAGTTAAAGCCATTACCCCTTGAAATAGAGAGCTGCTTATTCATTTTACACCACTACTATTAAATTTAGGGATGCATTATGATAGCAATTGCTTTTACCAGACACAGAGTTTTTGATGCCATAAGCACTACTGCATTTGTCTAATTACTGGCAAGGCAGGAAAAAACAAGTGTATTTTAAATTGGCAGATAGCCATGAAAACTGAAGGATGTGATAGATTAGCTGCTAGAGATTTTAAACCCTCATACTCTTCTTTTTTGCAATCCTGCCCCTGCTTTTTTTTTAAATAGAGGGGGAGGGGATGGAAGGAAATTTGAGTGGAAAGGGCAGCTGGAATGGGTATGAAATGACAGCTGCCTTCTGAGCCACCATTTCTTCCAGCTCTTGAGAAGGCTAGAAAACCTTGCACAATCTTGTGCTAAATGAGTATGTAAGAGCAACATAACCCATCTTTGAATGAGCAGAAAGGTGATCACCAACATCCATAATCTGGTCCTGTGCAGACAGACACAGAGATTAACCCTGTCTGTCACCACATTCTTTGCTGTACTTTGTTGCAATTTACGCGGCTGTTCCAGAAATAGTATTAAAAAGATTGCTGGGGAATATAACCTATAGAAATGTTCTCAATAGAAGTTTATGATACCTTAAAATAAATTCCTCACTGCATTTTCATTAAAAAAAACCCAACCAACCAAACAACTCTTCACTTTACAAAGATACTAAAACTCAAGAATTTGAGTACTTCATAGTATTACATATCACATGAACTTGTATGTAATGCCCCTCCTGAAGCCAAAAAATTACAGCCATAGTATTCTAACAAGCTACAAAAGTGAGCCATACTTCCTTGTCCACCATTCTAACCTCCCAAACACTCCCACATACAAAAAACCTTCCCAATGCCAGCAATCTTTTCTTTGCAATGTAGTATGTATCAATACAGCTACTGAAACCTGTTGTGATAATCACTTTTTTTAAAAAAAATTCATATATGAAATGGACATCCATGGTCAAGTATTTCACCAATTTAATTTACTTAAATCAAAGCTGTTTATTATTCTCCAAGAACGTCACAGTAACAGGAGATTCACTACATGGTGCCTCTGATGATGCAGAGCAAATTCACTAGGTAAGCATCAGCTGCTTACCATTATCCATCCCAGGATTTATAGCATAATACAAAATAAATATGAGATGATTTTAATTTTTTATAGAATTATCCAAGACTTGCAGCTATCATTTATTCCATATTCTCAAGCTTTCCCATTCTTTGGGCTCGCTCAAGTTTTCATGCTGCGGTAATGAACTTAGAGAACCGATTGCCATTAAAACTGACTAACAAGAAAAAAAAGAAGTTACTTTAAATATTTGTACTGACTGAAGCATGGAAAGGTACAGAGGCAGGAAAAATGAGGAGCACTCTGCCAGTGGAAAAGCAAGTTTAAGTTGACTCAAAGTTTAAGTGAGATTACGGTTCACATCAGAGTCATTACAATCTGCAGGTAGGGCACTCTACTGTGCCAGCGAACTTACAAGACAATGAAATGCCTGCCTCTAAAATTGCCACAACAACAAAAGAAAACATTGAAGGGCTATTCTGCAGAGCTCTTTGTCCAACAGAGGATATAATTCCTCATCCATGTGCTCCTGCCGCTTAGTATTGTTCCAGAATTAGGAAGTATGAAGTAAAAATTACCAACACCTTAGATGATTTCTGCCTCTGCTCCAGTATATAACAAAATCTACATTAGTGATACAGTTCTGTTACGTATCTTAAAAATATCAGCGTGAAGTTGCACAGTGTGGAAGGAAATGTCATTCCTGTACTTGCTTTTACCTATTGAAGGAAGCAGAGACGCTAAATTACTGTTGGTGACTGAAAGAGGCTTATTCACAAGCCTGAACAAAAGGCCCCAGGTGCTTCAATAGAAACAGCTTGTGTGTAAATCAGATGAGTGACCCAACAGAACAACTTCATTTAGAGCCTGATCTCTGAAAAATCTCAACGGCCTCTATCCCCACAAACTGAGCAAGCCACATGTCAAACACTCACTTTTGTACTGTCAGCTCCACAAACAAGGGACTGGCCTCAATGTTCAGGGCTTGAAAGCTGACTGACGAAATCCTCTCCTGAACTCAAGTCAATCTACATCGATTCATCAAAACAAAGATACAGAGGCACAGCACTTGGACTAGAGCCAAATGGGAATGCTGGTATTGCCTGCTAAGTACTGGGCCAGGACGCAGCAATCTCTTCACTTTCCTAACTCCCAGCTGCATTAATACTTCAGATGTCTACACAACTTTCAGACTCAGAGATGCAAAGCTTTTTATTTAGAAAAGCTAAGCATCTTTAAGGCACATTGAGTGGCATAAAATAGGGAATTATTTTATGAAAAACCCAATTTCTCTTTCCAATTGATTTTAAAATCCCACTCCCTGAACTCTGAAATGTATTTTCCCACTAAATAAATATAGGCAGTATAGTTTCACACAAGACCAGCATCCTCCTCCTGACAGAGGCTGATTCCAGCTGCTCCACTGGTGATTAAAATGGGTTTGCCTGATTTTGAATTAAAATAGGCTAGAAGCATTCATAGCCACTGCCTGAGCTGAGTGGACAGTAACTATGAGCTGAAGGGATGATATATTTTAACCTATTCAATTATTCTTGTAACTATATTGCAAGAACATCTTTTTGACTACACTAGATGTTGTGCCTCTAATAGTCTACCCTCTCTTCCAATTATGTGATGTCCTAAAGACAAATTTCAATACACAGTCAATGGCTAAATTTTTGCCAGTGCTAAAAATTGGTTATTTACTTTATTCGCTATTGCATTACAAGATTATACATTACCATTTCAGACTGGGTTTTTCTTATCAAATTTGTTCTCTTCTAGACCTTCAGCAAATACAATATACTAGGGGTAACTAATACAGTTTTAGTAAATTGTGTTACAGGTCAGAAATATATCACCTTGTCCTGTAAAACTAAGTGGCTCTACACAGGGAAAAAAAAGTTCTTGGACTACTACAGTTCACAACTATAGTGCACAGGTATGAAAGCATAAACTGACTATACTGAGCTCACTGTAAAACAAGAATGACCAAAAGAAAATCAAACATTACCTGAAGGATATTTTCTTTATAATCACTTCAGAGTAATTAATTAGACAGTAGTACAGAATGATTGTCTTTAATTGTGGCATATTTTAATATAGTGAGGTATTCCCTACTACCCCTGCCTGAACCCCATACTGAACTTTATGATAACCTGTGCACTTAAAACACCTTTGATTTACAGGCAGCCTAATACACTTTTGTACACCTTCACACATTAGTAACAAAGCCAAAGAGGGAACCCAATTTCTTCCCCAAGGGCTGGTATTTGGTCTACTGTACTTAAGATTAATTTCAGATGCTAACCACATCTATTTCAGTCCTTCCCTAGTTCAGAATTATTTCCCTTCTAGTACAGCATCCAGTGCCTTATGCAGATGAACTCCAAAGATAAATCAGTAACAATTTCTAACTATTACAAAAACCAAGACAAGAGGGGGAAAGAGGTCCTAGAAATTCTACCACCCAAACTGGAGCAGATAAAACATAAGGGATGCTCTGAAGGGTATTAAAAGTATATAAACCAGATGTGAGCTTGATATGAGGAGACAGATCTTTCCCCACCTCTCTTTTTCATCACTTCGGAAAGCGAATATGGGATGGCTGGCAAGAACAATTCTCCCTGAAAGTCCCTTTCATACTACTGTTTCCTGCATGCTCTCTAAAACCTAATTCTCAGGAAATGTGCCTTAGGAATTTTAATCCTTTATCAAACACATGCTCAGATCTTACTGGGATTCCTAATATTCAGAATTATTTTTATCATATATCACAAAAAATGGGAGAACAAACCTCAATACCTTTCCATCTCAGTTCCTCTTATACTTTTTTTGGCCACATACTTAACTAAGCCAATGCCAAAAATATAACATACATCACTTTCACATTGTGTCCAGTCTGCACTATTCCTGTCACCACAGAATGCAACACATTGCATGAAACGTATCAGATAAGGCAGCTGCTATTTACATTACAAATGATGGTCTCATGAAACTTAGTAACAATTCCAGAAATTTACTTCTGGCTAAAAAGTGATTTTGGATCCTTTCTCTGGTCCACTTTTCATTCTTTTAACCTCTCATACACATAAAAATGAAAAGGTATCTCTTATTTTTCCCTCTACTGTTCTGAGAGATGTTTTCTGATTAAATATATATAAGTATTAAAAAAAAAATACTCCCAGTGCATCTTATATACTTTCACAATTAAAAAACCTGCCATACATATTTCATTTTTTAGCTTTGGTAGCTCTTCTTATCTGACAAAATAGTACATAATACAACTTCAAAAAAGCTGCTAAAATTGAATGAGAATATTCTTTTATTATTTATTTTGGTAGATTTTGTGGGGCTTAGTTTTTTTCTTTTCCCCCTATCCCAACAATGGATACAAAGCATACTAAATACGTAATTACATGAGAGAGCCACACAGCTTTCAAAGGAGCCATTCAAGTGAATTGTGTAAATAATATGCCTTTAAAAACCCTAACATATGAATACAGATTTACCAGTTATGAAGTAGTTATATACCTGAGAGACAAGAATATGCATTTAAAAAAAAAATTCTACCCAATTATGAACTTACCAAAGAGACTAGCATGTCTCAGAGCAAATTAATACTTTTATAACTTTTGGAGAAAGTTTTTTGCCTG
>WEIT01013052.1:3000-30055 GCA_013389985.1 Dryoscopus gambensis
GCAGTGTTTTGCAGAACTCCTTACCATGAGCAGCAAACCAGAGCAGAGAGTCCTGGAAAAGGGAAGAACACCTACGGCTTAAAAGTGAGACCCTTGTCTGAATCCGTCTCTGTACCCAGGACTGGAAAGAACCACTGGGCCTGGCATTTTGAAAGAAATGTAGCTTTCTCTGTCAATCATTCCTTCAAAATTGAGTCACTTGTATAAAACTGCTGTGATTTTTGGACCGTACCTAATGCTTCATAATAGCCTTTGGCATCAAAAATAAGCATATTGTCCTTATCACTAGAAAGGGTGAATGAAAATGAAAAATATGCAAATTCGAGGTGGACCTTGATATGCCCTGGAGTGTGCTGATACATGCCAGGACAGTGTAAAACTACTCTTCCATTTCCAATTTATATAAAGAACAAACAAAACAAAACAAAACAAAAAAGCTCCAGAAATCCAAATATTTGTTTTATGTATGCTGTGCAAGCTTCTGCCACGGCAATTTGGGATTTCAGGTAGTATGAAATTCCTGTCCACAGCCCAGTAGTAGGAAGTGTAAAGGAAAACATTTCCAGCAGGCAGATTAACTTTTCATAGCACGCCTTACCTACACTCTTACCCTATGTAGCACACACACCTTCAGTCCCAGGGACGCATCCCCAGCTTCCTGCTCCCCCACTTAAGAACAGTACGCGGTAAATTTGTTTACTGCCTCCATTTTATTAACAGTGGCAATCAGAGGAACTTTTATGGATATGCTTTGTTCGCTCCAGCTCTTGCTTTGTCTTCCAAGTTGGTGGGAACCCCCACAGGACACTCATAAATGGACAAATTTACAATCTAGCCTGTGTAAAGCGCCCACAGCAGCATCTACATCGAAGCTGTCTTTGTGCTCATGCACCAGCTGTGATGCCAGAGGGCATGGGGTCAGAGCAGAGGGCTTCCTCTGGCTTTCTACAAACTGGGATCAGCCAACCTTCATTTATCTATGGTTAAGGACTTGTTTTGGTTTCTCAGATCATGACTCCACAGAGCTGTTTGGATATTTTTAATCGAAAGACAAAGCACTTCCTCTTCCAAACTTGGTGCCTGCAAGTAGCATAACAAACTAATCATTCAGAATAATTAATTCTGTCAGAAAAATCTCTGCAATTCTTACTAACATGGAGTGTTTTGTAATCCTAATGAAAGGAAAAACCTGTCACTGTGATAATTTTCGATTGACCCATTTTCTTCAGTGGTTGGGGAGAGGGGAATGTTGTTTGTTTTTATCTCTAAGGACCATAAGCATGAAAATGATATCCGTAAATCTTACATTACAGCCTTGCATTCCCAACTCAGCCTTCAAAGGAAACATTAGCTAGTCTAAAGTGCCAAGTCAGATTGTGAGATTGGTCATTTGTATATGCATAGCAGAGAGTCTTTCAGTTACCTGTGACTTCAGTTTCAAAATATTCCCAGGATAGGGAAACATTAGTTTTCTCCATTTGTAAGTGGGAATCTGAGATGGAGAAAATATGAGCAGCTTGTCAAGGCCATGGAGGTAGTCCTTGCAAAGCCAAGGACTGGAATCCGAATTGTGAGTACTTTAGCCTAGCATTTAAAAGCACACCCTCCCTGTGGGTTCTAATGTAATACAAGAAGTTTAGGATTGAAAAACCATTTCTAAAGCCAGGTTTTATGAGAAAGTGTGGAAAACAAATTATTAGTTTCCCACATTTGCCCAATATTGTAAACACCTAGCTGCCAACTTCAGTGAGGAAGGTGCCAAACAAACACAAACAAAACAAAAGAAAAAGCACTTAACAGGAAAAATGCCTGAAGTTTTAGAGTTCTTCATCATATTGTCATGCATTGAGGTCATCTATTTCTTCTGCATTTGACAGCTGAAAGTTAAATGTGGCAGACAGTTGCATTTCTCATTACCGAAGACAGAATGGTATAGGAAATTTGTTCTTTAATATGCAGCCTTTTATTTCTAGGTCACTAATTTGAATCGATTCCTGATCAATGGTGACTGAAAGGCATTCATATCCGGCAGCTGTTCTGTGGTCTGTGTTAAATGAGGGAACATCTTAGTTATTTCCCAGCAGTAGCCTCTCTCTCTCAGTACCAGAGCAAGCTGGCAGTTTTCACAGAGATGCTATGGCCTGATTGCACATGGCACTTGCAAATATCTGAAAAGTGATTAACCTATTTTTGTTCTCTTTTGTAAGGAGTGTATTTGTTTTTTCAAGTAAGCCATATTTTTTTTATGGTAAGCTTTTTAAATATTAAATGGGATCATCTTGCTGATTTTGTATAAAGGCATTCAACACCATGGCTGCTGTTGTTACGCTACCGGCAGTGGTCAAAGGTTGATTTTTAACATGTACAATAAACAGTGCCAAAACAAGCATAGGCAGTTTCTGTGAGTGGGATTCATAGCCTTTAACTTCAACTATCTATATGTCATCTGTTTGGCCTGAATGAATCATCTAGACTGACACTGTACTCCAAATCTCTCCATTAAAAGATACATCCACAGAGGCTTTATCCATATCAAGCAGAGGTGTTAGCTGCTTTCAGAAGAATTCCACCTTAAGTCTTAAGAATTTTTCACACTCCCTTCTGTAGCAGCTGCAGAAACCCTCTATCACTGTACAGAATAAATCAGCTTTGTTTTTAAAGATCCATATATATTGTCTAGTAGACATTATGATTGAGAAAGACAAGTTTAATTGCTAAATTCATATTTTCCAGGTAGCAGATTCCTGGGGAGTTGTTGAAGATAACAAAATGCAGTGGGGCTTCTTGTTGGTTTTTTTTTTTTTTCCCCCTAAACTTCTCCCACCACTCTGACATGACCCTGCAAAAGACTGACATAATATATACAATGCACAGTACTTTTGCTCCCAAAATATCTCTGCTTTGAACAATGCCTTCCACAAATTACTTTCTGTCTCTGGCAGTGTGTGGAAGAATAATCATTCACCCACCCACAAAAAATTTCTAGCCCTTATTACCATCCTTTCTTCCCTTTCTACAAACATGTTAATACCTGCTGAACAGAAACAACACTAAAAGTCATAATAACTGTCTACTGACACTAGTTCCCCAACATAATTAGTTGTTGAGTTTTTCTTTTAACATTTTGATAACAATACCACATAGCCAAATTGTCTGGTAGCATTAAAAATTGTCAGAGGAAGTGTATAACTTGGCTGTAAAAATTCACTGAAACTTGGCATAAGGGATTATAGACCAGAACCAAGATTTCTTTAAAAAATATAAAATTATTCTTTCAGATTCTTTCCATGATCTTAAAAGCAACTTCTAATATTTTCAAGAAGACAAGTTGCAAGCCAGTAAACGACGATGTGTCTAACTATGCATGTGAGAAGAAAAAAAAGGGAATGAAAAAAGAAATTTACAGTGCCTTCAAGATTTCATGTACAAACAAGTTTATATTTAAGTAGCATTTTAAGGAATTTCATAGGAATTTAGTTCACAGCCTGAAAGTTCATTCAAAATATTGCACATGAAATACACTTCATTATACATTTTGGGTTTTCTATTTTTCTTAAAGCCACATTTTCTACAATCTCAGGGGCTGTAAGGGGAGGTGTATGGTGATTATTAGTCTCTGCAGGTGAACAGAAAAATGAAAATAAAGAGAAATACTTTTTTGGTATCCATTATACTCATATAAACATGGGTTCTCAAAGCTTAGAGTTAAGGGAGTTACTCTTTATTGTCTTGGGGTGACATTTATTTAGCTTTATTTGACCAAGAAGGTTATTACAAATAATTATTATTTGTATCACCCAAGAAAACTGGAACACTTAGTCAGGAATGAGGACCACATTGCTTTAGGCATTGTACAAAGAGAACAAGAAAAGGAAGATTTCAGGGGTCTGAGTGCTTACACTAGGTGGAATCAGACAGCCTGATGGGAGAGCTGAGAGAAACTGCAATAGCACTTTCTGAGGTCAGGAAACAAAGTAGGTTTGCATGAGTTTATGGGGATTTCCTCCCACACCTTGGTAGAGAGAAAGATGAAAAATTGAAAACGCATGGCTGAAAATTGGAAAGGAAATTATGGAAATTGATAGCACAATCCTAATGGACGTGGCAGTCAGCCTTTTAGTACTGATTACAGTGTCATTTAAGTGGGAATAGGGAAAGGTGGTGCATTTCTTATAGCAGAGAAGGAGGAGACAGGGAAAAGAGACAAACAGAATTATGACAGACTCAAGGCAACAGATGGGGATAACAATCTTGACAGCAGCACTCCAAATAGATATGATGAGAGCATGGTTGCAGATGTCAGGAACAAAAGCACAGGACATTGCAGTAAGTGGGATACATGACTGGAACACCAAAACTAGTCTGGATATGGGTTTTAGCTACATGGGTAAGAAAAAAAGGCCCATGCTTGTGACACAATGCAAAAAAGAATCATCAAGTCATGAATACATTCTGGAAATGAGGACCCTTGGAGATACACCCTACAGAGGACGTCACTCTCTAGAGCTAAGTGTCAGGCCAGGAGGTTTGGTTGTTCACTGGGATCAAAAAGAAGAGGCTGTGGGACACACTGGAGATGTTGATGCAATTGATGTAGCCCTGCAGGTTGTGGGCTGACTGATGAAAAGGAGAGGGGCAGAGAAGGAGACAATGCAAAGGAAGGGAGAAGAGTAACAGAGATGTGAGTCCCATCTGGAAGCCAGCTTTTGATGCCCTGTTCATACCAAGCAGCACTTCAGCCTCGTGCCCCTCAAGTAGTATTTATGCACAGAGTGGGTATAGTACCCCTCATCTCATCCCCAGAAGATACATATGCACACAGGTGGCAAAATCTGCTCCTCTGTGCTCTGAAAGACAGATCATGAAACACTTAATTCACTTTAAGACTTTTTTTTTTTTAATTTAAGTGTTTCTGGGAGTATCTATATATCCTGAGTATTACTACCTGGCATAGCTTTGGACTTTGTTCAATTTCTTGTGCTCTAGCTCCACTGATTTCTATCTCATTGTTGAGACAGTTCAGAATTAGCATATTAACCCTTAAAATTCTCTGGATCTAATTCGGAATATGCCACTCCATTAAAAATTCAGTATTTCAAAACATCTGATTTTAACCAGCTGTATCTTTTTTGATGGACCACATTCAGTCAAGAAATGAAAAAACCCAATGCATATTAAGCATGCCAAACACGCTGAAATTTCAGGTTACATTTAGCTAAGTTCATCTGGAATATCCAATTCCAGACAGAGCCCTACCAGTTGTACCCTTTTCTCTCTACTTATCCAGAGATGTTTCCTGTCCTTTCAAATGGATTTTAAATATCTGGGTTTTGCCTTGCATATAAATGCAGATGGATTATGCATCTAGAGCTATGATTTTGGTACTTAAACACATGTCAAACCAAAATATTTTTAAGCCACATGCTCATATATGTACACATTTTTCCTGACTCATACAGGAAGAATATTCTTTTAACATGCCTCGCTGGTATCCTTCATGTACACTGATATATACACTGGTGTTCTTAATATACGCTTGCTCCTAAACAATGAAAAATATTCCTCTGCCTCATATCTGTAAAAGGGCTTTTATTGATTAAAGTCACATTTATTCTAATGTTTTAAGGATTTGCGGGTTTTGGTCTTTCACTTTTTTTTTAGTTATTCCCTTAGTAAAATCCGTCCTCCTTTTTTTTTTTTTTTCTTTGCATGTGATAAATCAAGTTACTTTTTCACTCTGGACTCCATTATGGGATCACAGTGGCTATACAAACCACACGGAGTTAAGCAAACAAAGGAATTTTTTTCATTTTCTCTTTCATTCAATAAAGTTCCATTTTCTGTCACCCTGCAACCTTTTGACCTGCGTCCTAATGGCACTGGTCACTCAAGGGCAAAAGTTCAGCTGTAGGTTAAGTCTGTGTGTGTTTGCACCGCGCAGGGCGACAGTGGGTTCTTGCTTCCTGTTGCCTCCCCCCAGCTCCGCCGTCACTCCCCAAACGCCAGCCTCACCCCTGCTGAGCTCTCCCTGCTCCAGACCTCCCTCTGTGAAGAAGGTGAGGAGGGCTGGGAGTGAGCTTTTCCCCAGCCTTTTGTTTTTCTTGCAGCTGTCAACAAAAAAACACCGTCTTATTTTCTTTCTCTGGGGGTAGAGAAGGCAAGAGAGAACTATCCAGCAGGGGCACTGCAGTCAGTGCTAACCACCTACAGCCAGTCGTGTCGATCCTTGTTTCATTCTTCTTTGACTCTGCAAGTTGCCGTATTTCTGGAAGAGAGTATGGACCCTTTCCCCTTCCTTGCTCCCAGCACTGCTGGCACAAATTGTCTCAGGATATTGGCTCCTGCTGTGAATGGAGAACCCGCTATTAAGCAGTTTGCAGTGTGATTTTTCAAGGCACTCTGAAAGTAAATGATACCTCAGGTGCACCCACGTCTCCCAATACCCTCCAGTGGCCTTTTCCAGGCGCCCTGGGAATGACTTACTGACACATTTCTACAGGTCACTAGAATCATGCATGACCTGGAGAGTCACACTGCTAGGCAGAGTATTCCCCTCCAAATCAGTGACTCTGGTGTGACATGTTGCCTCCTCTTTCATAAGAATATGGCATTGCCCTGTCCAATAGTTCCTCCAAGGCAGTTCCACCCAGCCTCCTCTTGGTTGCCAGACCCTGAGCCCCTGCTTCATCACCAGACACCAGGCCACCAGCCATCCAGTGAAGCCACGCATACCCAATACACCTTTTTGGACAGGTGAATTGCCTGAGAGATGCAGTGTAGGGGAAGCTTGTACCACTTTTGAAGGAGTTTCCACCCCTCCACCAGGCTAAGGGAACTGGTGAACGGGGTGTTGCTGAGTCCATTTCTGGCTCTGTAGACAAGCAGGAGAAGGGCAAACTGTGTGCAGAGTGGCTAAGACAGTTTCTCCTCTGCAAGAGGGATGGATAAAGTCTTGGATAGACTTGGCACTGAATAAAACATCAGCCTTTCCTTAAGAAAACCTTTGGCTTAAAGGTCTGACAGGCTCAAATGTATGACAGGCTGCTAGCGTATGAGTTCTTCACTTAAAGGACCAAATTATGTTTACCCAATAACTGTTTGTGAATTTGAAATTACACAATCTTAGAACGCTTCAGAATGAGGGCTGGTAGGAGTGCAGATGGTGCACTTCGCCCCATCTCTCCTGTGAATGACCACGCTTCACCACTTCCAGAGCTTCCCACAGCTCCTGAGAGCGGCAGAGAGGGCACAGGTTGTGGAGGAGCTTGGCTGGAAGCTGGGCAGTTGAACAGCTCATGACCAAAAGATAATCCAGATGGCCCTGTAAATAGGGGATCTGGGCTGTCTCTGCTTCTGCTGTGGGACAGTGCCTAACCTGAGCAGGCCCCAGAGAACATGGTGGTTTCTATCAAAACACTTTTGAGCTGCAATTTCTGCATGCTGCAAACCAGACTTGCAGGAAAAATGGGCAATAGGTAAATGTTTCCTTTTTAAGTCTCTCAGCAAGAATGGCTAACAGCCCTGCCCTGAGGAAACTGAGGTCTTGGCTCAGCCAGCCCAGTTATATAGTTTGAATTTTAAGCGTAGCTGCACCAGTTCCAGTACAACCCTTAATGTGCTGAAACTAAGCCCAAACATAAATGCTTGCTGCAGAGGATAAACCTAGCAGGGCTCTCTCTTAGTGCCCAGAGAAATGTTATGTAAGCGTTAAAACTTAGGTGGGATTCAGATTGCTCCATTTTACTCTGGTTTAAAGTGATTTGTACACGGTACACAAAATTTTTAAAATACACTGAAAAGCACATTCACAAAATTTTTAGAATACACTGAAAAGTTCAGACAGTTGTCTGGGTAAAAAATGAATAAGAACAAGCAAGAGTAACTGAAGAAACATACAAAGCATTACTTTGTCGGTGGATTTTCAGTGGTCCCCAATAGCATTAAAACATCGAGGTATTCTAATCCTGAGGGAATTAGAACAAACAGTTAAAATCAACTTAGGTTTGATTATCAGACAAATCAGTAATGACCTGGTAAATGGCAAACTGGCTTCGCTGATGAGGAAAATTGCCATAATGAATAATTATGTACTAATTAGATTTGCATACAAACACAGAAGCGTCATTTTCCAAAGTCCACCATGCTATTTAGAGACTGGCACTGATCCCAAGATTGCCTAGCTTTGGGATCCAAGGGCTAGTGACATCTAGAACAAGATAGCCATACCTACACTATATAGCAGATTGTCCAGAGTGGTTCATGAGTCCCTGAGATGTTGTTATTACTCATTTCATGTTTTGTTCCAGTTAAAAGTGCCTAAAATAGCAAAGAGAGTGTGTCACAGATGCCAGGGAGGACTGAAGTTATTTATTGCCTTCCTTAGTGAGTGTCATGAAGGCCTATATGGGTGTTTAAGATAGACTGAGGTCAGATTGATACAGTCATGTTATCTGAAATGAGCCCTATTTAGCCGCTCCTGAGCTTCATCACAGTGGCAGCTAACTGGGGCTGTTCAAAAGGGAGTCAGGGAATGAAATAGTAGTTAAGCAATATGGAAAATCAGGGATCCAGGGCTTGAGCAGAGGATCATGGCATCTCTTTTGTTTGTTGTGGTAGTTGTACAATCAGAGAATGCTTGGGAAATAAGGGGAGACATTCTGTGACCCAAATATTGAGAAGATACTGTTTCAGCTTCTGCAAATATGCCTGTCAGAGTCCAGGTGACCACAAAAGTCAAACAGATTTAGTCAATACATTTGTACAAGCTGTCAGATAGGAGACAATGTTAAGATTTTTAAAGAAAGCCAAGGTTCCTCCTTAATCTCCTTATTCTGACAATTAAAACTTTCGTAAAAGAAGCAAAAATATGTGTATCACAAGACTTAGAAACATTAATATTGTAAGGTGCCTTATATGAAAATTGTATCTGGCAGACATTAGTATAGGTGGATCTGTGAAAAGGAGTGGTGTTTATGTGTCTTGTATAGCTCTGTTTTCTTTTTTTTAATATACTTGAATATATATATATGTGTGTATATATACATACATATATATATATATATATATATATATAGTCCTGCTGGACTCAGGTTAAATTGCGTTGAATTTACTTATTGCAATCCATTTATTTTTGATCTGTTTAGTATATGCTCTAAAGAACATTAAACTATTTTCCAACAATAATATATTTTAGTAGATTTCCATAGTGTTTAAAAATATTGTTTATAATTAATATTTCATATTATTGAAACAAGAAAAATAAAAAAATTAAGCAAGACCACAGTCATAGATGTTTAATAAAACATTTTTTGTATGTGAGCTCTTTCACAAAAAAGTATTTCTGTAGAAAAATTTTATTTTCTACTTTATAAAGGATTTACAATCTGATTATAAAATCGGGTTAAATACAGAAAGCTGTGATTTATAAATCATTACATTATTTATAAATTCCTTGAAATATATATAATTGATCCTGAATATTCACTTAGTTGCAACTTCTTTTATGTTCATGTACCCTTGCATTCCAGCATCTTTAAAAGTTGGGTTTATGCAACAACAGACCAAGAAGGAAAACTACTTGTGGAATCATTCGTCAGAATTTAAAGTAGATTGGATGCAGTAGTTACCAGTAATTAATAGCACAAATGTCATTCTCAAGACTAGAGGTAATCATAGCTCACATGCTGCAAATTCCACATGGAAGAACTTTTTTTGTCTTACAGAGGAAAAGCAAGGTAAAGCCTCAAAGTACTCTTCAACACCAAGGAACATGACATTACTTGCCTTTCTATGTAGAGGTAAAGCTGAAATCACTGCAGAGGACAGTGGTGAAGTATTACTCTGGTCCCACCTCACTCAAGGCCCCATGTGGTTCATTAGCTTGACTGGACCCCAATAGCAGCACACAATTCAGTTTGAGTGTGCTTCTCTGGTTTTGCTGCAGCTACAGCCCTGAATCTTGCCCAAACTCTGACATTAAAAGCTAACTTGCACATACGCCAAACTACAGACCCCAAACTACCCAAACTGCAGACCCCATTCTAATCACAACATAAACCTACCCTGGAACTGACCTAGAAGAGCAGACACTGACTCAAGGTCTAAGGAGACCTGGCTTTCATCACTAAGGAAAATGCATCTTTAAATGACGGGAAGATTTTGCTAATCAGCTATTAGCTCTCAACTAATGTGTTTTTTGGAGGGCTGTCTGACTGTGCCATTGTCTCTTTCCTTTTCATTGTTAATCTGCCAGACCAAGCTGAAGGGAGACGTCTCCAAAGCAGGTTGATTTATGCCAGGGAGACTTTCTGGACCACTGAAATCAGGGAAGAAATTTGGCACTCAGTTTATACTATTTACAAAGAAAAATGTAAGGTGGTGGGGAAGGAGTGGAGTAGAATGTATCTGAAGAAAGCTAAGAATTGCTAATAATGGCATGGCAGGACTGTTAACGGTTTTTCTCCTTATTCCAATATCCCATGTTGGTAGCCCAGTGGCTTGTTAATTGATTGTTTTTAAAAGAAGTTTTCACTGGGTTTTTTTGCCATGATTTTCTATGATTTTGGCTATTTTCATAACCCCATCACTATTAGGTTCTAAGTACTTATTATCAGTGACACACGTGGTTAACACATGAGTATCTATGAATTGGTCTCTTTAACAGTACCCATGGGATAATTCTTAAAACTGTCTGTCTAAAGCTGTCTCATTTTTACTAGGAAAGAAGGGGTAGTTTGAAGAAGGACACCTGTAAATTGAATATACTGAAGTATGTGGTCCAGACTGATTGTAGTCAAGCATGTTTCCTTCAGACCAGAGTTTAGGGTGACCCTGTGGTAAGAAGCTATAATGTACACTAAGTGATGTTCCTGTGACTGTGAAAAGAGAGGGATTCTCCAACCATCAGCCTCAAAACCAAACTTTTCAAAAGTATATTTTTATAGCCCTTTCCTGTCTCTTCTGCATCACAAGGAATGTGTTCAAACTGAAGACAGATGCAGGCCTACATCCTGGTTTCCCTGAACTCTAGTTTGATGGATGTACTGAAAGATGTAAAGGCTCATTCCTCACCTCCACAAATGTTTTTCCCCCAAAGTGTGAGGGTAGAGCACGGCTACTTCTGACCTTAATGTGCATCCCAGAGGTACTTGGGTGCATGAATACAGGGCACACTGCCTATCTTGGTTAGCCTTCGGCAGGGGACATCACCCAGGTGACCCAGAGAGACAGGACACCACTCTAAAGGACTGACTCAGCCACAGAGAGGCCCTGAAAATGGGAAACAGGAACAGGGGCTGTGCCACATTCTGCTACTGCCAATTTCAGACAACTGCCATCATTGGAAACAGTCGGGAGGGCTCACTGCCCATCTTTTGTTACCATTTTTCAGACCCCTGCAAGCCCAGACAAGGGCATTATGGGCCCATGCAACTGCTCATTTAGGCATTATGAGAAAGGAAGACCAAGAGTCAAAGCCCATCAGTTTCAAAGTGTAGGAGTAGACTGGAAGGAGTTATGGCATCTTTAGGTGAGGTAAGACTCACTGTAAACCAACAAGTTTTTAGAGAAGACTTCCCTCAGTAATCCCTTTATTTCTTCTCTGTTCTGATTGTTATAATCCATCTACCTCTTAACACTAACGCTTAAATATAGGGTATCTTGAAGAGTGGCACAGGGGCAACTATAGAGAAACAAGTATCTATATCAGAATTTCTTATTCAATTCAATCAATATCGAATTTCTGGAAAGGTAAGGTCTTGACTCACCTATTATTACAGTTAATGCTTTGGAATTCTTACTGTTTATTTTAACAATGTCTTCATGATCCCACTAATTTTAAGTAACGATATTATTTAGACCTGCACTCTCCCTCTCTTTCTCTCTGTGACTGAGCTTTTACATTGAGCAACTCCCAGACACCACTTAGTTGTGGACATAGCCCTTGTTATTTGCACCAGCTAAACAAACTAGTTCAAAACTCTGCCTAAAGGAAAGCCAGAAAGCAGATGATTATTGAAACCTCCCTGCACAGTTTTCCTGTACCTGCAGCAAATAGATAAGCCCTTCACAAGGTTGGGCAGTGTTTCCCAGGCAATTCAATTGCACAGATAACAAATTGTCAGTATCCAGCCAACGGATGTCTCTACATCCCTAATTTGCTGAGGATAGAAATGAGACTCCATTTGCCTAATGCCTTCTGGAGTTTCATGGAGATAATTCTGCATCCAAACTGTCAGAGAAAAGTTGGAGCAACAGACCATCTTCTTCCCATGCAGACAGCTGTAATGAAGACATGTCTTTATCCACTATTTTTTGAATGAGACCTAAGCGATAGTAATCCTGTTGTAACAACACAAAACCAAAACTAAATTCATCCATTTTATTGAGCACCATAGATTGACTACAACAATAAAATGGTAATACCTGTCCTCCAATGATTTTATCTTTATTGTTCACAGCTTAATTGTCCCTCTGAAACTTGGATATACAAATGTATTATTAAAATGAGACATCTGGCAGTGGCCCTAAATGCCTCTATGTCAGGAATTTACTATCTATTACTTGTAACAGTAAATCTGTTGTGCACATCTGCAGCAGCAGAGAAAATCACATCTGACAGCAATGATACAAAACATTCACAGGAGCTTTGGAAAGGCACAAGACTGAATGAATCCAGGCTTTTACAGTCCTTTACGATCTTCACTGAACCTGATCGAGCTGAAGAAACCCATTTTATGGCACTTTTCTCAATTTCAAATCAGCCATCATTTCTTGAAGCAGAACACTAAGAAATCTTTCAAATAAATATGCCTATAATGAGCTCTTTTTCATGGCACATTTTATGAACTGAAAAATGTGTAAATGTTTGTGGGCTTTGTGGATTGGAGCTTAGCTGCTTTGTCTACCAGAAATAATCTTGGATGCTCACGTGAAAAAACAAACCCAAAAACCTCCTAAACAGTCTCTATGGCCAAGTTACTACCTCAAAACTCACTTCCTTTAAAAGACATTTGTGAGATGATGGTTTCCTTAAAAAATATTCAGTAGAATTCTTGGAATCAAGGAAATGTTAACATTTTGTTATACATATTGTTTCATCTTAACCTAGGTTTAAGAAAGGGGAAAAATAAATTGCCTTGGAGCAAAACTTCCCATTTAAAATCTCATTCCAGAAATAAAATAATGTAAGTTTTATTTGATGGGTACACAGTTTTGTTTTGTATAGTCCGTGTTCCCAAAAGTCTGGTAAAATTGAAGAGATAGAATTTAAAATTAGAAATTCTAATCTTCTCCTAGCCTCTCCATACATAAAAATAATTCTGTTTAAGGATCAAAGTTGTAACATGGCAAAACTAATTTACATTTTCATTTTAAACATGCAAGGGCAGATGAACTTTTTTTCAGATTCAGTGAGGGGGTAAAAGAGACACACTAGTATGAATACTTGCAGGACATCACAATTAATCAATTTAGTCTTAACGGCATACATAATGTTTCATGTTATCTGAGGTATGTAAGATTTCATAGAAGAAGGGACTTTTAATTTATAAAGTTAAAGAAAAAAATTGACTTCCTAAACAAGAGCATAGACTTGCTCTGTATTTTGCACTGCCTTTTTTCTTTTTTTTCCAAACATAGCCATAGTTTATCACAGTTATACAATAAACTAGCTATTTGGTGATCTTCTCATCTGGTAATTGCTTCTCATATGTCTATCTTCATGTGTCTTCATATATTTAAAATGGTGCTGTCTGATGAGGAAGCCAGAACACTGGTTTTGTCCACCAGGACTGATACAAAGGTTTTTTCTACACTTCTACAGCAAGGATAGATTCTGTTATATATTCTGCTGCTTCTCAAAATCAGCAATAAGTACTTCTTAATATAGACTCAGAAAATACTGTTTCATTTCTATAAGCCTGCTTTGGCTGGAAGTTGTTTTTATTTTTCATGACCCTGAAGAATGAACTCCAATATGTTTTATTGGAGTAAATGTTTTATTGTCTTTATGTAGCACCCAGGGGAAATAACACTGTATCTCCAAATTTTCTGTTCTTTCAGCAGACCAGTAATTCCCTATTTGAGTGACACATATGACAAGTAAATCATTAAACACCCCTATATATTCTAGATATGGTTTTGCAAGTCACAGGGGGAATACTGCAGTTCTTTCTCAAGAAGAGAGCAGAGGCTGTATCTGGGCAACAACAGATAATTCATACCAAAATGTGAAAATGTCTGATCAGGAGTGGGGAAGGAAAACCCTGTGAAGCTGCACAAATGAGCAGAAGAGAGAGAGTTACACGCTGAGGCAAGTACATGCACGTCCTCCTGGCATGAAAGCGTGCTAGCTGACTGCTCCGTTCCAGCGATGTGCCAGCCACAGAACAAGCATTGCTCATTTCAATTGCCAGGAGCCACTTCTCAACTGGCAAACATCTGAAGTATAGAAGGTTTTTAGGAATATCAGTTTCAACACATAAGATTTTACCAGAAATGTAAAATAATAATAATAGTAATAATAACGATAATAATAATAATTATAGTTAGATAAAATGGAAATAGTATGGACTTATGTACTTCTTGCAACATACAACTCTTGTTAGCAAACTGCCTTTCTTAGAATTAAGTGCTATTTCCCAGTGGCCTGTACAGTGGTACTAAGCAGCATGGTAAGCTGGCATTTGCACTTACCCTCTCACATGCATGTTCTTTTACAAACAGATACCATGTGAGAATCCAGGATTAATCTCAAACGTCTCTACATTGTCGTACTTTTGAACAAAGGGTGTGTGAACTTTTTTAATAATGAGGATTAACATAATTCCTGCTAAGATTTATTTCTCCTTTACTCAGGATACCAGCACCATCCCCTGTCCCTTGGATCCGGAAAAATTATCTCCCATACTAAAGCATGCAGCCTTCTGTCATGTGGAAAGAAGCCATCAGGAAGAGCAAGATTACAAACCAGCATAAGGATGGGAAAGGAAAATTTAAGCAGAATGTATTCCATCAAACTGAAAGCTGGCATGTGCCCAAGAGTTAATATTCCCACTCATGCCGTGATATCTTGAACAACAGTCATCGGTCACTGCGCTTCTCTTGTATCCCAGCAGAAGGTTAGTCCTTTAAACAGTACTGTGTACCTGGATAGTGGGACATGAGTTCAGTATTGACAGAGGGAAGCTTGCCACCTACTGAATCACCACCTGAGTCACCCTGCAGCTAAACCACAGATTACAGAACTGGAAGTGTGTGCTGCTGTGCTGGAAACCATTGGTGATGATGCTACACCAAGGTCTAAGGCAGGGGAACTTCACAGGTTTCAGGTTTTCTGTCTTGTGGTTCCTTGGCACAGGAAACATGAAGTGTACACAACAGGCTATAAAATCCACTTTTAGTATAAACCACAGAGCTTGACGTGCATGAGGCTTGAGAAAATAGTTTCCATTTTCTGTAATAGTGATAGTGTATACAACTTCTACCTGTAAAAGTAAAATACAAGCTTGAATTATCTAAACATCCGCCCTTAAGCCTCTCACAGCTGCAAAACCCCTGAAGCAGCCGAAGGAAGAAACATGGCAGTGGTTAGCGCTACCTTTGAACCTCTGGAAAAATAAGACTGATCCTTATTAAAAACTTAAAACTATTTGAGAGGGTTTTTTTCCAGACCATTGAAAACGTTAAGGTGGTGGTGAGTCTTGAGCTCATGTCAGTTTGCTTTCTGCTGCTGCTGCTTTCAATACTTTGTATGAATTTGACCGTTGTTACTTAAAGATTCACTGCAAATGTTTGCAGCATGAGCTGTGGTTAACCTGGTATACCGGGTACACCAATGGAAGCACAGAGTAAGAGGGAGGATAAACTGTATCCAGGGTTTACTTTTCCTTTACATATGTAAAATAGAAGCACGATATGGTTAAGTAAGGATCCTAATTTCAATGCTCCATATTTCACCGTTCCTTTACTTATTCTCACCAAGGTTCCTCCACCCCAAGGTACAGTGATAAAGGCACTCACTGTGCGGCCTCCTGTAGGATCCCCCCCACGCCTCCCCTCTGAGCTCTGTAGCTCTCTGTGTGACACAAAGCTGGTGAAAAGCACACTCTGCCTGGGGCAGGGCAGTGGCAGAGTGGGTGCCCCAATTTGGCTGACAGGCTTGGTCCTCACCACTCCAGTGGCACTTGGGAAACAGAGCTTGTTTGGCCTGAGGGCTGCAGGCACGGTTGTTCAGGGTATAATGATACCGAGTGGTAGGAGTTAAGTGTCCAGCATGTCTGCAGAGAGAACATGCTGCAAGCAAGGGGACAAGGACAGCATTTCTCTTAGGGAAGGGTGGCAGGTTCCAGCCACTCCAGGCCAGAGTTGGTTCAGAGAACCGGCCCCAGGCCTGGCTTTTGTGAACTTGTTAGACAGACAGGCTTTTATTTGCATGAAAATAGACTTTAGGAAGCCATTAAAATGTAACAAAAAAGTATTTAATGCCCCAGCGCCTACCAAGCTTATATCAACCTCCTTATTAGACCTTTCTTTTCTTTTTTTTCTCCTCCCCTCCCCTGGCATTGCTCTGCTGCACAAACAGCCCATATGGAAAACAGCGCAGCCTGGAAACACCTAGTTCTCCCTGTCCTCTTTTGCTTTTGGCTTTTGCAGCTGCTGTTTTCTCAGTGTTGTCTTGGGGCAGTTTCCTGTTGCCATAGCTGATAGCCTGCCAGCGCCTGCCTGGGCCTTTCAAGTGTCAACACTGCGAAGTTCGCTGCGATGGCCAAACGCTTGTTAATGAGATATAGCAGCTGGGTAGGGGTGAACCACTGAGATGTATAAAGGCACGCCGCTGGTGCAGGAAGCGATGCCTTTTGAATCTTTTCAGTGCTCTGAAAGCATTCAAATCAAAGAGGGTATGTTGTATTCATTAATAAACCGAAGTTCCCATGCAACTGTGTTAAAGCCAGGAGTTTAACTTTGCTATGGACAGGTGATTTTTTCAACAGTGTTTTACACCGGAAGACAAAGGGCAAGAAAACAAGAGTTTATGTACTGCCAAAGGCATTACTTCCCTATCTTACAGCCAGACAGAATTGTTAAACTGAGCTAGGTATTTGACGTTTCCCGACAATAAAAGCTTCTTTTCTCCTTTATTTTTTATGCTTCAAAGCTCGCAGCAGCCTGCTTGATCTCTGTCTCTCACACATTTTTAGACCTGTTTCTTAATTTTTTGAAAACCATGATTAAAAGTTAGAATAAAAAAAAAATAAACAACTTGTTAAAAAAAAGGCAAAGAGCCTATAGATAGGATTAATGAGCAAAGCCGCTTTCATTCAACTGAAGCAGTCCATGTGATCTGTAGTCTGCATCTGTTTTGCTATAGCAGAACACAGGAGTGCCCAACAGCTGGGCAAAACAGGCAGAAAGCAAAAAACAAAAGAAACTAGCATACAGTGCAAAGTTTTAAAGGCAACATAAGCCAAAGAGCACCTTAAAGATTTTTCTAGCATTTATTTTTAATTGGGTTGAGACTTATTTAATTTCCTTTTCTTTCGTTCTCTTTTTTCCTTTTTTTTCCTTTTTTTTCCTTTTTTTTTTTTCTTAGGCAGGGGCAGCTGAGGAAAAGATTGAATGCTAGGAAAACATGTTTAAAACTGAAACAACCACAGTAGTAATAGTGACAAAATTGCTTTGGAAAAGTTAAACAAAAGAAGTGTTAGAAACAGGAAAGGGCCATATGGCTCGACAGGCCTGCCATTTTCTGGTTTATCTTAATTGTTTCCCTCACTTCTCCTCAAATGAATACAAGTGTCCCAGACTCATTTATATGCTTTCATTTCCCTTTCACAGTAACTTGTTCCAAGGTAATTTAAGCCAAGCTGCTTAAGTGATATTTAGCTATGTGACTGTTTAGAGAACAGCAGTTTAGCTATATTCATCAGCCCACTGCAGTTACTGTACTTGTTTTTGGAATTTAGTTACGCCAATCAACTACCTACTAAATGGTCCTCTCAGGCAGACCCCTGACCCAGAAGCTTCTGTTGGGGTCAAGAAGAATCTTGCTCTTCACCTTAACAGAACTTAACTTTGGTTCAGGCATATTCTTTCACTCTAAAATTTAATTCCAGCGAAATATAAATGGGTTTGGGTGGGTTTGGTTTTCTTCACAAAAATGGTGGCATTTAATTTATATTTTTCTGTAAAAAGTTTCATTTTAAGGTAGTCATCTGTCACCTTCTAACTGAAATGACAGATGAAACCTGAATTCCCTGTAAAACTCCCCAAAAAGATGTTCCACCAGACTCTGTCTCTGTTGGGGGAGAGAAGGAATACTGAGTCTTAAAGGTTATTTTTATATGTGAAAAATTGTTCCAAACAGAACATTTCAAATCAGGCCAGACATGCGCAGATGCCATGACCGTTCTGGCCTAAATTTTACCTGCTGTGATTCCTGTGCTGCCGACCTGGACACGCACACTTCTGTGACTGCAGAGGGTATGGAAAGGGGTCGAAGGAAGGTGCATTTAGACGTCTGGAGATGGCCATGATGTAAAAAAGGACCCTAAGTCAGGCAGGAAAGAGAGTCAAAGCAAAATGCTTCCTATTAATAATAACATCAAGTGTAACCATGGCAAGCTGTTAAGCCTTTAAATAAACATACCATGGCAAGCTGAAGCATAAGTTTCAACCAGCTTGTTAGAACACAGTCCTCTACCATGACAGAAGTTAAGATGTTCTGCATGCACGAAGCCTGTGCCAGGGTGTAATCCGCGTTTTGGCTACTCCGGCTACTCAGGGTAATCAGCAGATTAGTGGAGAAGCACTGTTAATGGAGGAAGACAGCACTTTTCTCATCTTCAGGATCTTTCCAACCTCAGAAAATGCTGACTTCTAGAATCTGCTCAGAAAACTCTTGTTCAGACACAAGCCAGTAAATTTGCTCATTCTTACAAAAGATAATGAATGATTAATAAATGAGTCAATTCAGTGAATGTCTGGCCTGTGCTTCTCCCCATATGTCTTCAAGAAGATAATTGCAGCAGGGGGGACACAGAAAGGAGGGACAGACATCTGTTGAGCGATAGTGGAGATCTTGTTTTAAAAACAATTTCTGTAGGTTCACTCATTTAACAGAGAGAAAAAAGTAGGCAGGGGGAGGGGGAGAGAAGGATTTCCATATCAGCAGCTTTACTGGGTGCTTAAAACAAGGCAGGAATATAAATATATGCTTTATTCTTCCACCATAGTAACCTCACAGGTGAGATTTCTAGGTTGCCCAGACCAGAACTCCCACCTTCAGCAGAATATTTAAGCAAAAGGAGTTGAAATAGAAACCAAAATATTCCTAGACCTGTAGACTGTTTTTTTCCTCTTCTCTGTTTTTTAAATGTTCACAAAACTATCAAACCTGTAACTCAGTATCCCTGAAAAGCAGGGAAAAGATTAGCAGAAATAGTTGCTGATACTGTCATAGACAATTAGTTTATCTGTTACAAAGGTAGGAAGAGTGTAAACTCTTCTCAGAGACAATCCCATTAAACAGGAGAAAACATTTTTAAGGTCCTCTGAAAAGAACATCATGAAGTCATAATGTCCTTTAGAATCACTCACGTTTACTACACAATTTAATTGATTTTATATACACACAAAAATATCCCAGTAAGAGACAGAAGGTGAGGGCAAGCAGCTTTTCTAGATCCCCAAACACTGTCTAATCTTATCATAGCACACCACTGTGCTTTCTGATAGAACTCAGGATACATTTGTTCCTAAGCCTAGGCTTAGTTTCTCAGCTTAGCTTTGTCATAAAATCTCCAAATCATGTATTTTTCCATATTAAATCCAATCTGCATTTGCACTTCTGAATATACATGGCTTATATTACAGTAGCAGCATGAGATTTGTGCTCCAAATGCATTGTCATTTCCTTTGGATGTGTGAGATTTTCTAAACTGCAGACAGAGAGACTGACAGGTTCCTTCCTTGCTTGTGTTAGCTCTGATCCTTTTCTCAGCTTACCCTTTCTAAACTTGACTTTACATGTTGTTTCTGATGTCTCCTCTTTGGTTTATTGGGTATTTCCCCTGACTTTAGATAACAAGACCACTGCTAAATGCCAGCTCCTGAGCATGAGGAAGCACACCTCTCTTCCCCAGATTTGTCCTTGGCACCTTAATGAAAAAGCCACACCTTAATGAAAAAGCCATACACACATATTCACTGTCTTTCTCCTTTCATTCCAAGGACTGTAGCTGTATATGACATGTTTGTAATGTCCCTGTTTCACAGAAAGACAGACCAAGCCCGTCAGAATCTCAAACTCTCCTGTATTCCTAGAATAGAGTCCTCTGTATCCCTGCAGCTTCCTTCAGCTTGCTTTCCTGCAAGCCTTAGCACTAATCATTCCCTCAAGGAACTGAAAACTCCGAATGCCTACTTCTAAAACGGGCATTTGGGGCATTTCCTCAGGGGAACAGTACAACTTGTTTTACACCCCCTTCTCAGAAAGAACCTGCAATAAACTGTATGGATTATGTGGAGGAATGCTGGAGGGGATCCCAATGTTATGTTAGATCTGCCAACCCGACAGGTTCAACAGAAACCTCTGAAATTTCCTATCCCTACGCAGTGACCCGTGGCTAATCTGCATGACAATGTATTGTGTAATTGCAGGAAGCCAGTGCAATATCATTCAGGAACAGGAAGCTTGCAAACTGTTTACAGCCACCACTGCTACGGTGACAAAACCTGTCATTACCTTGTGCACTGTTTCTTCGGAAACATGGATGCAATTGCAAAGTCTTATCACTCAGCTTTATAGGAAGATCTGCTGAAGTAAAAGAATAACATGGGAAGAGCAAAAAAAGGAGACTGGGCTTGGTTGATTGCTGTCATGATTACATTATACAGGTTGAAAGACAGTTTCAGCAATTGCTTATTGTGCATGAGAAGACAGAATTGTTTGCCATTAGTTTGGCTTCAGTTAAGTTTACTATTCCTTATCTCTTGTTTAAGGTAGTACTTCAAAGGAGTACTTGCTTCTTGCCCTTTGACTCAAGTGGGCACAGCAGTGGGATGCCATGTGGGAGATGCAGATTTGAGAGCCTTCANAACTCATTAATCCATGTGCAGAACTTTCAAAGAGCAAAATTGTACCCACAGGCTGACTATGGCTAGCAAGGGAAGAAACACATCACAGGCCCCCATTCGCTGAGTTTCAGACACATTTGTAGCCAAACTGAGCTTTTAGGATCCATGTTTATATTCCAGAAATATGAAAACAGAGAAAAACCTGTTTCGAAAGGAAAACTATGAGCTGCCAGGGCTTAAACACAGCTCGATAGGTAAGCTGGGTCACTAAGGAGGAGAAGCTGACTGTAGCTGAAATATATGGAAGCTGTTATGCTCTCAGAAATTTCCAAAATCAGGCTGGTTCTTGCCATGAACTAACCTTTCAACTCTACTTTTCAAAAATTCTGGACTATTTGTTTAATGAATATCTCAAGCAGGCATCCATCAGGTCACCTAATGCAACAAACACAAAGGGGGTGATGTCTTGACCAAAGGTAGCCAGACAGTACCACCTTCAGATGTAGAAATGAGACTGTCCACGGTAGGAAGCGTTGTCACCTCAGAGATGAGACAGTGATGGTTATGCTAATATCATCTTCTCTTAGGGGAGTAATTGGTTTGCTGGACCTAAAGAGGCTGAGGAGTTTTCAGAAATTAAAAAGATACTAATAACTATTGCTAGAACTGACAGAGTCACAGATTCTTTGGGTCATTAACCAAGCTCTTCCCTGTCCTTTCAAACCCCTGGAAATAGATTTGACATATTTGGTATGAATGCACAATGTGCTTCTATATCTCAAATATGTATGTGGTGGTGGTGGGGGAGGTGTTAGTTCAAACGTTTACTAAGCCGTATTGTTCTTCTGACATTAGGTTTTCACTTCAGTAAAATTTTAGTCACAGAGAAAGAGAAGGTTCTTATTTAATGTAATGCTGCAGTTATTATTTATATTACAGTACTAATACCCAGGTTGTGGGATATAATGTTGTGTTCTGATCTACAGAGCCAGACAGTAAGAGACCATTTGTGCCACAATGATGAATATAAAAAACCCAAAATATTCAGAGCAGAACACAGGTAGCAAAGAATCTGACCAACAGCTGGTCAGAGACAGGAACAAATAATATAGCAGGGACTCATCTGTCCAAATTTCAAAAGATACACCATGTAAGCTTTTTTGATGGACTATTTCTAGACTATTTTTTGTAACCAAATTTTTTTTTAAAAAGCTTAAAAGCAGCTCCCAAGAAAAGAAGTAGAGGTGTGCCATGGGTGGAGATATAAATTGTCTCTATGCTGCCCCTGAGCCCAGACAGCCAAATTCCCCAGAGGATCAATGTCCTCTGGGTGCTGTCGCCCAGTTGCTCAAAGCTTGTTCCAGTACCTTCTGTATCAAACAACAGGATCCCAGCAAATATGGAGATGCAAAACTATGCTTTTATTGACAATAAAACAAAAGTAATGCTTTGGGAGCCTGTGACTTTCACTCACAAGGTATTTGAAGCAAGTTGCCTGAGATGTAGCCAAGCCACATACTTTCAGATCAGTCTACACTGCAACTTCTAGTCCAAAGGTCTGCACGGCAAAAATAGGTTCAATTGTGTTAAACTTTGGACTAGATGAGTTTCCCTCTTTCTGGCATGTAGCAAAATGAGTTCTCTTTGATACTCGTACCACTCTAGCACACATGTTTCTACATAGTCTGGTTATTCACACCCATGTTCAGGATCCTGGAAAAGCTTGCTTAGCTTGTGCTACCTCCTTTTCATTTCAGTGACACTGCTTTGGATGTCCAAACTGCCCTTGATAATTGTACACTTGTAATACATAATGGAAACATCTTGTATAGGTGACCCTTATGTGTTTAAATGACCAGGATAGTTCGGTTAGTTCGAGGGAACACCGTACACTGCCATTAGTTCTTACTGCAGTCTTAATGACTCTTGTGGGGGACGGTACTACTCATTCTAAGAAAACTTATGTGATCTGACCCTAAACAGGTAACTGCTTGAAAAGCAAGAGAGCTCTTCTATTTAAACAAAAACTTTTCTAGAGAAAAGAAGAAACTAAAGGAGCAGAAGAGAAGAAGGGGAGTGAGACTATGCCAAAGAACATGTTCTAGTGGTTTCAGTCCTTGGTTTAAGTCAGTGTCTCCCATCTCCTTGAAAATACCATTGATAGCCAGCCACTGAATTTTAAGTACAGATTTCTGAGGTGCCTGTACAATTCACTCATGTGTTGTGAAGGTTTTTCTGGTTACAAAAGGTACAAGGAAAGAGAAGGAGAAGCTGTGTTTCAAAAGATTACATGTTTTAATCACTAACACTTTCTGTTGTTCAAGATTACACTTTTATTAAATGAGTGTTTCACTTTCAAGTACATGAGAGTATTTGAAATATTTCAAGGGCACTTCTTTTAGCTTCTAATAACTAGACGTTGCTGCCACCACTGGACTATTATTCAGAAGGAACATGAACCAGAGATATTCTGACCTCAGCAGTTAGTTTGCTTTACTGACAGGCACATAGTTAAGTGTACACTAAATAATGGAATGCTTATTTTTCATCATTGCCATGATTAATTGAGGAAATTAAGGAAAACTCAAGAAATGCTAGCAAAAATTTTCCAGTCATCCTTTTAGCTGTAGTAGAGCTAACAGAAGTACATTGCAGTGAAGTCAGTGAGAAATATTTTCTCTTTTTCTATTTTTGAGACAATTCTTATTAAAGGACTGTCATTATTTTTATCTTCTTGTTTGTAAACAAAGTAGAAAACAAATTCCTCACCTGACATGTTTTGGCATTTAACAAGACATTAAAAACAAGTTAGAATCATAGAATCATTTAAGTCATAAAAAACCTCCAAGAACATCGAGTCCAATCCTTAACCTAGAACTGCCATGTTCCCCAGTAAGCCATGTCCCTAAGTGCCACATCCACACACCTTTTAAATACCTCCAGGGATGCTGACTACTGTTCCAATGCTTGACAACCCTTTCAGTGAATAAATTTTTCCTACTACAGTATCTAAAACTCCCCTGGTCCAGCATGAGGCCATTGCCTCTCATTCTGTCATTTGTTCCCTGGGAGAAGAGACCAACCCCACATTGCTACAGCCTCCTTTCAGAGAGCTGTAGAAAGTGATGAGGTCTCCCCTGAGCATCCTTTTCTGCAGGCTAAACAACCCTCAGCAGATCCTCATAAGACTTGTGCTCCAGACCTTTCTGTTCTCTGGACCTTCTCATGCACCTCAGTGCCTTATTTTTAGTGAGGGGCCCAAAACTGAACACAGGACTCGACGTGTGGCCACATCAATGCCAAGTATGGGGGACAATCACTACCCTGGTCCTGCTGGTCACACTATTGCTGATACAGGCCAGGATGCCATTGGCCTTCTTGGCCACCTGGGCACACGTTGGCTCATGTTCAGTTGCTGTCAACCAGCACCCCCAGGTCCTTTTCTACTGAGCCACTTTACAGTCACTCATCCCTCAGCCTGTAGTGATGCTTTGGTTGTTGTGACCAAAGTGCAGGACCTGGCACTTTGCCTTGCTGAACCTCATACACATCAGTCCAGTCTGTCCAGATTCTTCTGCAGAGCTTTCCTACCCTCCGCACATCAACACTCTCATCCAACTTGGTGTAGTTTATGAACTGACTTACCCCTCATCCAGATCACTGATAAAGTTATTAAACCAGCCCTAATCCTGATGCTTATGGAACCCCACTAGTGACCAGCTGCCACCTGGATGTAACTCCATTCTCCATCACTTTCTGAGTCCAGATATCCAGCCAATTTAACCCAATGAAGAGACTACCTGCTCAAGCCATGAGCAGCCAGTTTCTCGGGAAAATTCTATGGAAAAAGGAGTCAAGGGCTTTACTAAAGGCCAAGTAGACAACATCCACAGCCCTTCCCTCATCCGCTAAGTGGGACACCTGGTCATAGAAGGAGATCAGGTTGGTCAAGCAGGACCTACTTTCGATAAACCCATGTTGGTGGCCCTTGGTCACCTGGCTGTCCTGTATGTGCCATGTGATGGTACTCAGGATGATCTGCTCCGTGACCTTCCCTAGCACTGAGGTCAGGCTCACAGGGCTGTAGTTCCCTGAATTCTCCTTCCAGCCTTTTTTGTAGCTGGATGGCACATTCACTGACTGAAGTGGAACTGCCCTGGTTAGGCAGAACTGCTGGTGAGTGATGATGGAAAGTGGCTCAGTGAGCACTTCTGCTAGCTCCTGCAGTACTCTTTGGTGGATCCTACCCAGCCCCACAGACTTGTGTGGGTCTAAGTGGTGTGTAACAAGTCACTGACCATTTCCCCTTGGATTTATGGGAGCTTCATTCTGTTCCCTGTCCCTTTCCATTCCAGTACAGGGAATCAACCACAGTGTGTGGTGGGTTTACAGGAGTGCTTAAAGAAGCAGTCCAGACATCTCTGCTAGTTAATAAAATTCAACCCACTTGTAAACTCCTGCTCGGCTGAATTTTTGAGTCATCTGGCACCATGTAGCCATACTATCTCAAACATAATGGCTCCAATACATCACAGGAAAATGGCACTTTTTAATGGATGGTACAGCAACAGCAGATCATCACTATTTTTCAAAAGTATTTCTTACATATTTCTTATATCTTTTCTTACCTATTCCATAGAGAAATATCCTATCTTTATTATTACTCTAACAACTACTCCAAAAATACAATGGAAAAAAAAATCTACCTCACTTCTGTGTCAAGTAATTCAGATCAAATCTGTGACCAGGCTCTTCATTTTCATCAAACTTTGTGTGCAGGTGGTTCTCATTGAATTCAATATGATCCCAAAGAATGCAGCAGAGTACTGAATTTGGCCTCTATCAGCTAGCCTAAATATATGATGCAGTTCTTCACGCTGTATTGGAAAGATACAGTACCCCTTTAGTTTATGTGTCTGCTTACTATCAGTCTTTGGGAAAGAAAAGATGGTTAAATTTAGATTTCCACAGAATGTTTTGATTTAAGCAAAGGAATTCAGTGACCACCAGCTTGGAACATCCTTCTGGTGTCAGAAGTAAGCAGAAGGCAGATTCGAAAAAGCTGTGCACGTATGCTTAATTGATTGAAGGGGAGAACAAAGAGAATGTCAGCCCTCCAGGTTTAGATGAGGATCAGGTGGTTTCAAGCTGAAAAGAAACAGGGACCTTTGTTATGTTTTAAGCAAAATTCTGGGAACCTCCATGGTTCCAGGCATCCTGCATTGCTCTAAAATGCAGGAATAAAACACATATACAAAAACACTTGTTACACCATTTTTCCCACATTCTGATGGGATGTGAAGTCTCCTGCATTTCCCATCTTTGAACAAACTGCCTCAAAACAATTATTCTTACTTAGCATTAGGTAAATATCAACAGAGTGATACAGTTACATTGGGCCACAACACTTTATAGGGTTGGACATTGCAATGCTCTGACAGGAAGATCCATATCATTGAAAGCAGTTTTTAATTATTTAAATTCTATATGAAATTAAAAAATATTTCTCCAAGATATAAATAAATAAACAATAGACATATAAATAAAAGCATATGTTAAAACAGTACACTAAAAGAATCAGAATGGTTGGCAGTGCCATCAGCAAACTCTAGATCTGGGAGGATTAGTGCTAGCAGCCAGAGAATCCTCTCTTATTCCTGTCCCAACACTTGGCAGCTTGTGCTGTTGCCTGGCTGTATTTCTTCCTTCACACTTCTGCCCTGTAGGGTTAGAGGATTCCAACTTGCTCACACCTCCTACTGCAGGGACTTATGCAGATGGAAAATTAATATTCCACTGTGTTTGGCCCTCTGATCATTTTGCTAACATGGAATTAATCTGCCAAGTTTACCTCAGAAAATGCACCAAACAAGGGGTCCAGGCACTGGGGAGAATACATTGTTCTCCTATAACATAGCCAGGAATGCTGTACCATAACTTAACTTGTTGGTCAAGTGAATTACTTTCAATAAATAATGCA
>WEIT01013052.1:30097-49164 GCA_013389985.1 Dryoscopus gambensis
AAAAAATTTAAAAATTACAAATTTTCTCATCTAAGTCTTTCTGAAAGAAAGAGGTAAAGAGAGGCTACATTTATGATGGCGATTTGGAACGATTCACAAATCAGAGGCATATGCCTTACACGTTCGGATAATATTATCCAACATATGAAGGTAACACTCTAATCTTCCCTTTGCTTCATTCAGTGTGTGAGCTGAAAATGTGTCCTTTGACTTAGCAAGCACATAACCAGCCTAGCAAACACACGAGTTTTTCAGTGGAAAGCTGTTCTGCTTTGCCTGACAAATGGGAACCACCAGGTCTGCAGTCAAACAATGACCTTTCTCTCTCCACCATCTGCACTATAAACCTCTAGTCTTTTTCTTCCCCCAATTCATATTTATTTCAAGTGCAGATTTCAGTAGGACGGTAAAGTAGGGCCTCTCGTGAAATGCAGTATTTTGTTGTTGGAATTTAATTCCCCAATGGAATGTCCTAACCCAGAGTCCAGATCTGATGAACTAGATGAAAGTGATTTAAATGCATGTGTACCTCCTTCACCACTAGCTAATACATTTAACACTAACATTTGTATCTAAAGGAGAGTAAACTATTCTCCCTCTGATCTATGGAATTTCTTCCACTTTGACTGATTGTCAGCCCAGCTTCCGCAGGAGTGATAGAAATTTCCTCCATTCAGACACTGCTCATGCAACTGCACTCATGTGTCCCAGCTGCCTTGAACTCTGGGTTGTTGCACAAAAGGTGGGCATCTCCCCAGGCTGTGATTCTGAATAGAAGAGGGTGTGTCTAGTTTGCACTGTGTGGCTCTCAAAACAAGAGCACTGTAGGACCAACTCCCAAAAAGGTTGTTTTCCAACTGCTTTTCTCTCTTCTTTTCCTTTAATGAATGAAATCAAAATAGTTGACTCGTTATCCTACCGACTTAGAAATTGAGAATAGTGAAATGCACTTTAATGAAAGTGAAATGCACTTTAATGAAAGTGATCCACTTTGAAAGGTGCTTTTGGCTATTACACCTCATAAGAAGCTATATAATTTCATCTCTGAAGCATAAAGTTTATACTGAAGTCAGCTATATATAGCAGAGTTGTATTTGAAAGGGATACATAGTCTCTGCTCTGCGGCGGGGATTATCTTTGGCTGATACTATCTGGTTTGTGTAAAACAAACCTGATATTACAGTGTGCATAGTTTAGGCTATCCAATGTCCTCTTTTGTTAGTATTAATGTCATTATCAGGTTCCTCGTGAATTTGACATAGGCGGATTTTAAAAAGGAAGTTGCATCTAAGTGTTCCTGTGTGTGGAAAAAAGTAAGAATTCTTTCTTCCCCTTGTGTATTTATCATATCATGATTCCTCTTTCTGTCTCCTGTCTGTTTTAACTGCCAAACTGTCCAATATTTCAGGTATTTTCCATTCTTCTCTTAAAAAAAAGGATCTCAGCTATTCAAAGTTACATTGTCCACTCCTCAGTCTTGTTACAACAAGCTGAAATGCTGCACACAATATTTTTAGATTGTGATAAATTCAGCACCTCCAGTTTTTGAGATGTTACTTACCATAGATAGTTTCTCAAAATCCACATTTATTTATTGAGAGCAGTATTTTATATACACAAACAGAAATCTTTAGGAGTATTGTCATATTTCAGTGTGAGTTCAAGTGAAATCAGGTATAAAATATGGAAATGTAGCTCTTTGTAAAGGAGATTTTCTGATGTGAGACTGAAGGAGGCAACCTGAAAATGCAAGGCTGGAATACACATTTAGAGCACCTGCTCTCTGAAACCATGGGGGCAACAGTACCTTAACTCCCACAATGTGTGGCAGAGCTCTGAGTCACTTCTTTGCACAAAGGAACATGAGGAACATACTGTTCTAAGTACTGAGTGCTTGATACTCGAATGGGTTTCAGGATTTTGAGAAAAGAGGAAATTCATGTAAAGATTTTGCGGAGATTTTAGAAACAGTTTCATGAGCAGCCCCCACTGAAACCAGACGAATCTGAGAGAGCCCATAGGGAAACTGCTCCCCCCAGTCTAAGGCATTTTCTTATTTCTGTCCCCAGCACCAAAAATTATATATATAAAAATACGTGTGCCTCTGTGTATGTGTGTGTGTGTGTGTGTGTGTGTGTGTATGCACATATATTTAAAGCAAGATACTTGCTAAAATTTGATTTGGAGCACAGTTAAGTGAGTGTTTGAACTAGACCAGAGGAGATGGCAACTTCTGTCAGAGGTGATAGTGAAGAATTGGGCCTATGCTAACCACCTGGCATATGGCAGCTGCTGAAATCTTTGAACTTCATTTTCAGTGACAATGTTACAGAGCACTATAACTATCTATAGATTTGTACAATACAGACCTTTATAGAAAGACCATGTGCACTGCCATCAGGTGCTCAAAATTAATCCATATCTTAGTTCACAGGGTGTCTTTTTTTCAATCCATGACCTCCTGCTAGGATGGAAGATACAGAAGAAAAAACAGAGGAGATTAATTTCCACATATTACTAGGGATAATCAGGAACCTCACAAGCCTTTCACTAAAATTCATGTGCTAATTTTAGTTTTGGTATTTTTCCAGCAATCTTTTCTTGAATGGAAATAAAATTTCAACAAGAAATCAAAACTGTTCTAAAAGGGCTAAAAATACACTGTATTTTCTCTAGACTACAGCATAACCTGATTTCTCTTTTAGAAATTCAATATCAGGAATTCTAAAATTTTATTTGTAAAAGGCAATCCTTTTGCTTCTATTTTAAGTGGAAAAGTGTTAAACATTTATTTATTATCAGGCAGATCAGCTTATAGACTGAAGAGGAACTTTGGAGTCTATTTGACAGTCTCACTGAGAATAAATGTGGTGACAGAATATTGTCTTTGTACCTGCACCAGGAAAACACCTGCTGATCTGTCCATTAGAATGAAGCATTAGAGTCTTGTCTGGGAAGTCCAGTAAACTAAAAAAATATATTTGAGTCACAGAAATAACTAGCTTAGGATCTGAATCTTCTGTTTTCCCTTTTTTCTCCTTCTTTGGTAAATGCTGCCTGAGAAAACCCCAAGATCCTCAGCTGGCTGTTGCCTACTTGATAGCAGGAGAGGTCAGTTCTCACTGCCCTCAGTGGAACATATAAAACTTACTCTGAATTTTAGTCACGCTGTATATGTACAGAAATTGCTCAGTGAGCAGTGGGATGAACTAGATGTTTTTCCTCATGTATTTCCACTCCACATGTCCCTCCATAGTCCCCTGTTAGCCCCAGCTCTTTGGTCAGCAAAGCAGCAGCAGGTGTTACGCTGCAAACAGCAGTGTGTGCAAACTGGTCACCTACAATCCCTTCAAACATTACAGAGATGGATTAAAATGGCTTTTTATTTGGTAGCAGCCCTTATTTGGGTCTCTCTTGCCTTTACAGCCATCACTTTCTGCAAAATGTGTAGGAAGTTTGGGGTTCTGGGTCCTCTGGCTTGTTAGTTTTGGTTGTCACATAGCAACAAGTTCAAAAATTATGACAGAGGAGGAACGATCAAGACATATGGACATGCCCTTCCCCATGTGATGGCCTAAGCCTCATTCCTCTCAGAAACTAAACTAAACTCATGCACATATGTGTATATATTTAAGTTACGGAAAATACTAACGCAGTTATCTCATTTTAAATATACAGATTATAAAAACTGCTGCAGAAGAGTTCAAACAGAAAAGCAGGGGATCTTATGTGATACTTTCATAGTCATTTCACTGTTTAAACAAAGCAGTCATGGCACTTCTCCTTTCAGTTACATCAAAGTGTAGCACATGCAAAGCATCGATTCAGGCAGTTCAAGATCCTAATTCAAGCTAACAGTAACCTTGTGAAGGGAGGCTAATGCTTGCTTCTCAGTTTTACTCTGTGTCTTTAAAGGGTGGCTGCAACAAGCTCAAACCAACGTGTGAAGCCTGAAGTGCGTTTTGGAACTCTATCAAATGATGTGAAACGATAAACTCATGAAAGCAGTAATGCCATTAAAAAATCAGTTTCAGGTACCAGGTCGTCCAAGGAGTTAAAGGTAGCAATGAATCCAAGAAGGATTTTGCTTTTTGACAACCCTGAAAAAATTACCATAGATTTTTATAGAAACCATAAAACAGTATGATGAACTATTTTTAGGTGTTCTTGGACCAACTCTTAATTGCTGTAACAAAAAATCCTTTAAAAGCAAACAGAAGCTTTTGTAGGGGTACAGCAGGAAAGCCTTGGTCCTCAGCCTGTCTTTTAGGAAAAGGCTGATGCCCTAGTAATAGCTACATTCAAGAATTTGTAGTAGAACAGTATTTAGATTTCCATAAAAGATACTCTAAAAAGTGGCAGACAGCCCCAAAGCTGCAGAATACCTGCTAGTCAGCAGGCCTTGGTTCCCATCTCTCTCGCGCAAGTGTCTCAGTGTTATGTAACAGGAGAAGGGAATGTTCCTCCCTTTTGGCAAAGGGCACTGAACCCGGCAATTTGTCTTGATGGGACTGAGCAGAGCACATGAAACCAAGTGAGTTATTGCGGACTGCGGTTTCAGGAACTGGTTTAAAGATAGCCTCCAAATTATCAAAATTTACATAAAGAAAGACATCTGACTATGGCCATGAAATACTTCTACCAAGTTTGGAAAGCAAAACTCAAGCAATGAATGGTCTATGTCATAAATGAATTTTTTGGCTGCATGAACAGGCCAGCAAAGAAATAACATTGAATAAGCAAAGGTTTTAATATTCTGACAATTATAAACAGTCCTTTGTTTTTTCTTTTTCTCTTACACGCACGAGGGTGTGGGCTGGGGAAGCCATATATTCATAAAACATCTGGTGTTCAGCTTGTCGTTCTAATCAATCAGTCTTTTTATTTTATTTTTCCAGTGCTGAGGAAAAAAATAAAAGGACTTGAACTGCTTAATTTAAGAACCAAAGCCTCTTCCTTCTGGATACAAGGCAGTGGGATGTGGCTCACAGTCAATTATTTGCAAGATTTGTCTTAAAGGAGGGTAGTCCTCATGGTTGGAAAGAACAGTTTCTTGTGGTTTTAATATCTTATGGTGAAAGCTGTTGAATCTCCAGAACAACTATTTACCTACAGGACAGAGAATGGCATTGCTGATTAACTGCTTTAAGGCACTTAGAATTAGCAGTCCTGATTTAGAGGGACTATATATAGTGGGAAAATGATACTTTGGCTTTTATTCTCTACAATTATAAACATAATAATAACACAAGCATGCATAGTCATATAAACATAAACATACATAAAAGCTAATTAAGCATACATAGTAATAACACTTTCACATAACTGCAATGCTTCCTAACTCCCATCATTTGCAATAAGGCATTACAGGTTCCCCAAATGATTTATACCCTGCTAGCACTAAGTTTGAAACCTCATTCAGCAGCTAGTTACCCCATTTGGTAGTGGTGGTATCATTTTGCACCTTAAAACTAGAGGGGCACATTTGCAAAAGCGTTTTTCAGCTTACCATCCCTGCAGAGGACGGAGAAGTTACTGTCTGCAGGATCTTTGAAAATCGGATTCTGTTTCTGAAAGTGTAGTTGGTGACACTGACTTTTATCTGCAGTCTTAACTGTAGTTCTAGTGTCATTTGTGGAGGGGGGCACGCGACTGCTTAGCACCTACATCCCAACTCTCCCTTCGCATTCAGAACTTTGGACTCTGAGAAATATAAAAATAAATACTGAGAATTAAATTACTTATCAGCCACACCTCCTTCAATATGTGCCAGTAAGATGTGTCATGTGGATATGTGCATTTATGCTTCCACACTGACCTAACTATGTGCTTACCATTTATGTGCTACACCTACAAGGGACCTGAACCTCTCTTAGGCACCAGAAGGAACCTGATGGGAGGCACTTGGGCATCTCACATGAAAACAGATACCCACTCTTAGGTAACTGAATCCTCTTCTAGCTCTTTACTTCCCCACTGACAGGGAAAGAAGCTTTGATCTCTAGTTTGCATGCAGAAACTAATTAGATACCCAAAATTACATGTGTCAATCTGAGGGTGAACCCTAGTCAGCCAGTGTGATTTCAGTGCTCATTGGACTTCACTGACCAATTTTGGTGACTTGGAGCTTGTCTCTGTCAGTGACTGAGTGAACTTAGAAGCAGAGTCAGTGATCATAGGAATTATAGATGCAAAACGTGATTAGCAAATATTTTTGGATTTGTGTAAATAGGACATAGCACACATTTTCACATGTAAAATAAAACTTTAAAACTCAAAAATGTCTTTGAGTTCTTTCATCTCTCTTTGAAAGCCTTTTTTTCCCCCCAAGGTTCATCTCTCATAAACATCTTAAAACACCACAAGCAAACAAATATGATAACTCACTGATGAAATGACTGGCCACATAAGCGCCCTCACTCTGCAGGAAACTTCGTCATGACTTTGCCATGCCTACACATTAATGAAAAAATCTTGTGTTTTGTAAATAAGCTCTGCAAAGTCTGGTGGAAAAGTGCTTTCTTCCTTGTTTCATCAATAAAGTTACTATGTGACTTTTAAAAAATTCCACTGCACTAGGAAAATTTCTGTTTCCTTTTATGTCCAGATTTAGCGAGTTTTTCAAAGCCCTTCTTATTAAGAAAAGTTGTGGCTGGAAACATGGATAAGTAGCTACAACGATTCCAGAAGCTATAAATATTCAGGTTATGATATTCAAGAAATTATCCTCTCTGAGGTGGGCTTTATTGTCTCCTAGGGCCCACCTGCAGCTAGGTAAGGGCCTCCCAAAGTGAAGTGGATGGCCCTAAATGATCATAGGTGGTTTTCAAAAAATAAACATAAAATTAGTTTCACACCTACTTAGACAGTTTAGAATTTTAATGTGCAAAGTCTGCCAGGGCTTTGCAGTGAAATAAGGCCATGCATTCAAGCTCCCTAAAGCCAATCAGAAAGCCAGGCTGAGTACTACCCATTTTGCAATTAGGAATCACTGCTCCATTCTAGAGCACATCAGTAACGAACAAACTGTTACTTTGATCACATTTTAACATTTAGACACTCAAAAAAAACCCCTAACAATATTTGAAAAAGAATGTTCTAGCCTCAGAAACACCAAGAGATGATATCTGTTTCATGTCACTGCACGCAATCTAGCACGTAGCAGGCTTTTCCAAATTCTTCTGAACATGCGCCCCCACCACCCCTCCTCCTTCCTGCTGAAAGGCTCCCTCTAGGCATATTTTGATACATATACAGTTTTACTTGTGACTTCTGGATATCTGTTAGCCCTCGCACAGGTCAAAAGCTTTATACCTGGAGCTGCCAGCTGTATGACAGGTCGGTCCTGTCTCCTCTGAGGTGTCCTGTCTGGCCACCCACCTTCCCCTGACATTTCCAGGGAGCAGCAGCTGACAGACAGCCTGAGCACTGCCCCCTGTGCTGCACATTCAGCCTATCCAGCAGGTCCTGAATTTATCTTGGATTTATTCCACATCTGCCAGACACCCCTTACACACATCTCTGATTTGGAAAAGCTCTAGGTATGACTGAGCTTTAGTCAAACCAAGTCACTGCCTTTAGAGGAGGGATGGATAGAGGTATGTTTCACTGGTTTAAATCAGGTTTTCTTTATGTCATTCAACACTGGATGGTGCTTTTTCTTACTGGAGCTCTGGTATTCTGAGTGATTTAACTCTACCACATCTATTTCTCCTTTGAAGGAGCATGACGAGGCAGCCTCAGACTGTGCAGTTTTCCTATATCGCCCGTGGATCCTAAAGAGGGATCAGCCTTCACTGTGGTTGGCATTTGTTTGCATTTGTATGAAAGGACGTTTATCCATCCTAAAAAAGGCTTGCCAATTAACTCTGCATTGTTTTAGTTTGTTTTTGCCATTTGCTTACAGTGACTCTTAAGTCTCAAACAATATGAATTTAAGATAGCAGGATAATTCTGTCGCTGGTTTTTAGGAGTGCATTTTGTATTAATGGGTTTCAGTCCCACAAAATTCCTGCCCAGTACCATATTTTTAATGCCCTTATAATTAGATTCATTAAAGAACTACAGTGCCCAAAGTGTACTTACAGTTAAATCCAGTTAACTTAGTCAGTCAGTGAAGGATGGGTGTCTTAGGAGGACTCCACCGTGGCCAGTATATCATTCATAGAGGGAAACAATTTAGGAAATAATATATATTAATTTAGGAAAAAAAATTAAAATTCTTACACTGCTAGACAACCTTGACACTCCCCCATACACTCCAAATTACCATAAGCAAGATAATTCATAAGCACTAATTAGCTCTCTGGCTTTATTTTGAAATGAAACAACAGGTTCTCTGTGACATCAGGCTTGTGAGCCATCCGGGCCAGACACAACTCGGGCATCACTCCCACCAAACTGCCACCTCTACAGCCGTGTCCCTGAAACATTTCCTCTCTTTGTTCCTTATCCGATCCCTATTTGGAGTCTGTGAGCCAGAATTATTTCCAGGTTTTCCTTTACTAAGATTCTGCTGATGATAACACCACTTTTATGTAATAGCCTATATCCAGGTCTAGGGTGGCTAATTTAAGCATCCAGCTCTAGGGCACCTGGTGCGTATCCCCATCCCTGAGCAACACAGTCCTGCTAAATGCTATGTAACATGCTTCCCTCTTCTTTCAGTGAAGAGGCACATGTGTCTGTGAAGAGCTCCAGAAGACAAACCAAGCACCCTAGGCATGTATTTCTCTATATCAACTGAACAAAGAGTCATTGTAAATACTGTGTGACTCCTTCCCTGCTGAAACCCAGGCCATCTCCCATTCCTCCAAGACAAGGACCCACATTCAGAAAGATGGGTATTTTTGCACAGCAATGGAATTGATAGAACATGCGCAGTATCGAGACTCTACTCATGATAAAACATTTGTGAGAGCATCCCCTATTTCATTATAATGATCCAGCTAAAAAGAGAAGGTTTAAATAGAACAGATTAAAGTGGTAGTTGTCCTTTCTAGCTTGCCTACACTAGCAACTACACCACTATAATTTCTGCAGGGGTTAGAACAGCATTAGCACTGTAAAGGAAATGTAAAATTACTTCAGAAGCTATGATTTTAATTACAGTCAGTGGAATGGGGAAGAGGGCAGAGTAGGAAACAAAAATACAAAGGGAGTATAAATAGCATTGCCTCTTAGGACAGTACTATTTATCTTACTCTGGGTATAAAGTTGCTTTATTTTCTTAACTTCCTGCTTTGGAAAGCAGCCACTAAATTAAAAGGAAATGTGGTTTTGTAATGCAAGGAAGATTTCTTTTCTCTAAATTATAGAACCCAGAGTACCCAAAGAAATGACTAATTTAAAAACCAAGCTGGAGAAAAATTTAGCTGATTCCAAATTATTTTAAAGAAAAGGAGAAAAAAGAAATAAGGAAGGAATTCCTTTCCAAATAAAAAGAATTCAAATTACTAGTGATTATTAGGAACAGTTTCCCTTTCTCAAATATTCATTTTTTGACTGGTTTTGCCTTTTTCACATTCATCAGCAAAGTTCTCACTGAGGCAAATAACACTGAAACTGATGTCTACTCATAATGTAAAGAACTACTCATTTTCAATGAGGATATCGTAATTCCCTAAATGGACACCTTGAAAAGGAAGCAAAGAAGAAAACAGATTTTGAAATCAATTCCTTAAAGAACATATATAAATCTGCAATTAATGGATAAGTGTGTGATAGGTTTGTTTAAACACACAGCCCTGTTGTGGCTGCAGTCACCATAGGATAGCCCACTGGGTGCCCGGCTTCCATGCCAGAAGCAAATTCCCCATGGGCCCTGGGCTGTGTTTCCCAGCAGCAAGTGGACATGTTTGGTACCCCAGAGCACCTCAAATTGCTCCAAATGCCTTTGTTTGAAACTGGACCTCTCCCACAGGGTCATCATTCCCCATCCTTCTTTTTGAAAACACTACTTAACTTCTTCCTTGAAACCCAGTATTTTATTTGTACCTTCAGGCCCATTCAGCACACAATATTCTAGTGTTATGACAGCACAAGTAACAGCTGTGTCTCTGCTGATAAATCAAAAGCCATTTGACACCGATTGGTCTGGGCCCTCCTGAGGAAATTTGTCTTGGAGACAGGTAGTTGGAGCAGTCCAAAACACAAAGAGGTAGTCATTAAGTGGGGTGGATCATCACAGGTCCTGCACTCAAACCCCACCCTAACCTCTCCACTGGAGTGGTGTGAGAACACACACACGCACAAAACACCCAAAGACTTCAAAATTTGCGTGAAGCTTCACGATGTCCTACTGCAGTAGTGGGCTGTCATATCTCCATATTAAAGTTTTGGTCTGACATGATGGTGAAATTCTAAAGCTGTTTGATCCACAGAGCACTGAAATCTGATTGTCATGAAGGAAGGGATGTTTCCTCTCTGAAAGGCAGAGAAATGTTTTATTTTAGGGTAGAATGAAGCAGACTTCAGGAAAGAGAATGGAGATAACATCTTGCCTTGTCTACCTCTTGTAGTCAGTGGAGAGGGACAAGTCTGCTGAAGGGATGTCCAGCCCTGCCATCCACCCATAGTTTAGCACGAACTGAACACACACCTCAAGATGCCTGTCTCTCACCAGTCAGTAACTGTAAACCAGAGACCTGACTTTTGGATGAATAAAACAGGTGCCAGACATGTGACTAAAATTGTCTGTTGATGAAATTGCCTGAAATGTTTAGATCAGATGAGACTGACAGAAGCAAATATTTCTGTGGGTCTGGGCCTTTGTAGATGCTGCACTGAGTGAGGAGCGGCCAGGGCTGACCCGTGCCCCATACAGATGGTTCCAGACAGCTCCAACCAACCAAGCACAGTGCACAGCTGAGCCCCGTAGCCAAGGTGGTGGCACCTCATGGAAAACGTATTTAAGAATGGGGAAAAAAAACCACAGAACTCCAGAGAGCAGCGAAGGAAATGAAAAAAGGGAGAAACAACAGAGGTAATGCCAAGGTCAGAGGAGGGGAGGACATCCCCCAGAGATTTCCCTCAGTTGGCTCCCCAAGGAGACCATGGCATGGTAGGTATTTCCCTGCAACACACTGGAACAGGCTCCTGAAAAGAACTGCAGCCCTTGGGAGCTGGATGAAGGAAAAAGTCTGAGGAGTAATGAATGGCAGGAAGGAGATGTCCTCCATTCCCTTGTAAAACTCTTGGGAAAGGAGGTAGAGGAGCTGGGAAGCGAGGAGTGAAATTGAACCTGAGAGGAGGGGGAAAGTGTATTAGTTTCAGTCTTTCTTACCATTCTATTCTTTCAAACTGGCAATATGTAAAATTAATTTTCTCTGTGTTGAATCTGTTTTGTATGTAAAAGTAACCAGTGAGTGATCTCCCTGCCCTTATCTGAGACCATGAACTTTTCCATCCTATTTTCTCCCCACTGTCCTGTTGAGGAGGAGGTGTGAGAGAGAGGCTGGTTGGGTGTCTGATAGGTCAGCCTACCACTGGAAGTTAAAGTGTTCATAGCTGTCATGAAACATAACTAATTCAGAGTCCTTCAAATTCCCACTGATCTAGCAGCAGAAAAGAAATGTAAAAGCTCCTGTAAGAACATAGATGGAATTCACATGCACTGTGCTGATTATAAAGTGATGGGATACAATGCCAGGAGGTGGAGCAATCAAGAGTTGCATCACTCTGCACCAAAACACTGGCCCAAACCATTAAGTACTTCTTGTTTAACACTGAAAATTTTCTGTAGTTTTAGGAAGAAAACATTATAACCTACTTTTCTCAATATGCCGTAGCTCATCCTCATTTTCATTAGGCCCATTCATGATTGCAAGATAAATAGAAGTGCCATAAATAGAACTGTGTTGGCATAAACATAATTTCTGTACTTGGCACTTGACTTAGATAAACAACCATGCACTTCCAGTGAGCCTCAAGTTTGGAGCCTCATCATTTCACACTGTCAGTGACGTCTTCTACAGTTAGGCAATTTAAATCTGAGGCAGAACTGAATTAACCACTGGGGTTGTCTGCTTTCCTCCACAGATTACAGAATGAGCTTTGCACAAGATCACTCCTCTGGTGCTCAGGGTGGGGAGTCAGGTCAGGATTTCAGGTGCAATGAGCCCTTGGGGCACACCCGAAAGCCTCGCAGGCCACGCAGATCCCCAGCACACCACTACTCCGCATGGCAGCAGAGCAGGCTGGCTCTCACACTGTTGGCATGGACAGTGGTGAACCACAACACATCAGCTGACAGCAGGATTTAATTTCTGGCACCTGCAGGGTGCTGCCCCTGGAGTGAGCAGTGCTCCTGGAGCGGGCAGGTTTGCCTCCCACAGGAGTCCCAGAAGCCGTGATTGCCGAGAAGTAAGAGACCAGCTGCAAGACAACAATTCCTTGCTGCCAGGAACAGAGGGAGACAGATGTCATCTTCACAGCCTGTCAGTAGCTGTGGCATTGGGTTCTCCAGGGTTTCCCTCCAATGGGAGGTTTTTCCAGAGGGTTTTCTGTCAGTGATGTTAATTTGAAGTTTTGGATGTTAACATAGAAGTCATTTACAAGACGGCATCTCCGAAGTTGGTTTTCAAATGTTACGGTTTGCTGAAATAACAGAATGCACAAAGATTAACGAGTGTAATCCCACACAACTTTCTCTTAGGAAAAGAAAAACCACAAGCAGTTTTAAAGAATAATAAAGATGTAATTCAGCATCTAAGAGTTGGTTGTTTATCATGACTGAAACTTCTATGCCTTAGCTGAATCCATGTGGACATGCCTGGGACTACCAATAAATTCAGTGTGCTTGGGTAGTCTGTGTGGAGCGTACAATCAGCTGCAGAGCTGGAGACATGAACAAGACCCAACATTTATTTTCAAAGGAAATAATTTTCTTGCACTAAAAAACAGCAACCCAAAGTTTAAGCAATGTATTTGTGATTTTCACCTTGTTGTGTAACACCAGTTTTTGAGTTAACTCCTTCCACAGAGTTTACAGAGTTCTTCAATGCCTGTTCTGTTCCAAGCGAAGCATGCAGTGAATAGTTAATCATTAATTCTTCATGGTTCATATTTGCTGTCTGCTTTGCTGCGTATAGTTTGATATAATTCCTTCCAGTAGACTTAATACTTTCATTAGGAGTCACATGCTGGATCTTTATCTGAACTATTATCACAGTCCAGACATAGCATTACAGCCTCCCTTTGTAAGCCAAAGTTACGGAGTTCAGAAAGGCTTAAAACTTAATAAATACTATGGGTTTTATGGTAATGGAACAGCTGCAGTGGTAGACTGACACACACACCCTGAGCCTGCCTAGTTGCTGTAAACAGGTGCACCTAGAGGCTAAAGCTCTTATTTTTTTTTTATCCATGACACTAATTTCATTGTCAAAGTCTAGCTTGACAATTGTGTGTGTGTTAGGATAATGTAAAGGAATCCAGACACATGTGGTGAACAAAATTCCTGCCTCTTGAAAAGGGGGTGGTTTCTTTAAATTGAAATTGCAGTTATCATTGTACAGATAAAACAGCTGGCCACTTGTAACAAAAACTAAAAAAAATCTTTTGTTATTATTGGAAATCACAGGCTGTATGATATGGGGAGATTGCCCTCAGAATAACAAAAATCGCCACAAAGTGGTGTGAATTATGGTACATACTGTTCATTCTAGGTACATTCCAGGAAGCTCTAAACCTTTAAATTTTCAGACATAGCCTGGGATCAGATTCATATGTGCTTTGGAAAAACTAGCTTCTCACTGTGTTAAAGTGCACAAGTGGGAAGGCAGAGGCATTTGAAAACTTCAGCTCAAGTGCCTTAGATCAGATCTCTAGGCCTGTGGCTAATCTACTCAACCACACTAGAAACACTTTCCTCCTCCTCACTGCACATTAATCTGCCTACTCCGTGGAAGATAATCACTACAATCAGGGTCAACGGTAAATAATTGCATTTGGCGTTCCCATTTGTTGACACCTTCCATAGGGGATGCAGTGAATTTAATTTATATTGGATGAATCACCTCTCACACAAAACTTTTTTTTCCTTCTAGCCACTTTTGGAGAGTCTGCTTAACAGTATGTGATGTCCCAAAAAGGGCAAGTGAGATATAAATAGGTTACTGTGGAACAAAATACTCTTTGCATCCATGCAACACCTTCTATAAGCTAATAAGCTCTGCTGAGAAGCAAATTGTATGAGTCTGGGTGAAGTCCTGTGTCAATACAGCCATAATGCTTCCCATAACGTAGCAAGAATATCCAGGGTACCTTCCAGCATCTCTGCATGACACTATGCCATAGATACGTATCCTCAGCCCATGGTTTTTAAATGGGCAAGTTTCCCTTGTTTCAGGTAACAAAGGACTTTTCCTCATCGATGTGAAAGATCCCATAAAATATAAGAGAGATGAAGTCAATATAGGTGTAGAGAAATGTTCTGTGGAAATTAATTTAGAATTTAATCCTTTCTGAAAATCTGGAAGCCATCCAGTAAAATTCAATACAGATTACATCTCTGCTTTAGAAACTGATGAGTTGATTGAAAGGTGGAGATTTGCTTTAAATTCCATGTGGTTTCCCTGTGGTGACTGGAAATTGTGTAGAAACAGAGGCATGTCTTTTTAGGATTTGTATTCTCCCAGGCAGACACTGAACCCAGAGTTTCCAAAGACAGCTTTTGTCACCCCTCTTTTATAGTGTATTTCTTGGCTTTTCAATTGGCAGCCGTGATCTGAGTATTTATGGAGATGTCACAAGCAGGCTTCCTCTGCTTGATAGCTGGGAAAATCATCTTTACTTGCCTTCAAGAAATCAAACTTTCCAGACAATTTCCCAATAGTGAGACAAGCTACGGAATTGTAATGTCTCAAACTTGATTTAGAGATATTTCTAAGAGAATGCTCTTAATAATTGTCAAGCAGAGGTTTTTCACTTAAATGCCAGTGGAGGATGTCCAGCTAGGTTTGAATTTCCTTGTGTTTAAGTCCAAAAAGTTCCACACATTTTTTAGAAACTGGTCTATCAAACAGTGGTTGGCTGTCAGATTTAATAAAAGTTAGTTACCACATGTGCTTAGTATATGATCCAAAAGAGGAAGCACAGCATCCGATGAAGTAGATGACAAAGAGCCAGCAGCAGATATCTGGAATATGTGTTCTCAAAGAGAAAAGATATTTTGTCATTGGGCAATAGCTCACAAGTATGAGCTGTAATTGTCTCCTTTTGCTTGGTGCTCTGCAATTCAGATATTTGAATTGTTCTGAGAGCTTTCTCCACACCCCTTGAAATTACTGAAGGAAACAATAGTGATTAATTTCTTCTGCAGTTTGTCAGTGAATGAAGAACATAATTTTGCTTTAACCCTTCTTCAGCGTGCACTGCAGATTTACTAATTCAGTATAAGTTGAAATTTGTGGTTATTTACAACAAATTTTTAAAACGTATGTGCTAATTTATCAATCTTTAAGTGCTTTTGCCTTCCCCATAACCACTTTCTCACAAGCCAAGATTATAATTTTTGTAGCATCTTCTGAGTTTGATAAGGCTTAGCAGCTTTCAATGCTTCTCTAATGTCTTATGTGTCCTAAGGTCAGTCACCTGCTCTCTCCCTTATGGGAATTAACATTTTGATTAACATCACACAAGAATGCTCTGGTAACACTTGGCCCTCCTGTGACTTACTTTCATTATGTTGTAAAAGATTTGTCTGGTGTTTTCCATTTCTAGTCAGAACAAAATAAACTATATTAATACATTAGCATGTATACATTGCAGGTATTTTTTGTTTATCCATAATTATTGCTTAGGTATAACAGGGACAAAAGTCCTAGACATAGAAGTGACAAGGAAAATGAGGTTTTTATGTGGTTTTTATGGATGTCAAGAGCTTTGGCTGTTTGGAGAGAACAGGGTCCACACAACTGGAGAAGCCAGAATGCAACTATTTATACTTCCTACCATTCTTTTGCTGTTTGTTTTTTTAAATTTAAAGGGCCTGAATTTGACCACATTCGATTCCTTCTTTTATGTTACCAGTGTTTTTATCTTCAGTATTTTCTTGTCTCAAGTTTGCATTTCAGTAAGGATCCACTGTTGGTTTTCTCTGTTATTTCCAGTACTTCCAGTACTTCCAGTACTTTGTTCCACTTTCCCCTGCTTCTTTTATAGTCCTTGTCCAGATCTTTTGTGTCCAAGCCTGTTGAACAGAGAGACAGCTATGACAGTACAGCACTAAAAAGACTATAAAATGTAAATAAGTCTGTTTCCCAGAAATTACCGGGAAATTATTTCTTTTGGCTGCTCTATGGCATGACAAACTTAGTTGTACTGGTGGCACCTAAAGTGAGGGGTTACTGTATTTGCTTTCCCTGCAGCCAATGTAAACCAGAAGCAAATTAGAACCACCAAATTAGCCACACTAATGGAATTGGCAATACTCACCCACAGTAGCGACGGGAAAGGCAAGTGCACTGTGTGACAATGCACGTGATCCAGCTCCTCTGCAGATCAAGATGTGACTAACAAATTTTGGAGTCATGAGACTGGCAGCAATATAGCCTGATAAAGGGAAAAAACAATCTCCCAAGGAGAGATTATATTACACAGTAAGATTTAGTTTTGAGGCTGGCTTTTATAAATTGCTTTTTTATTTTTCCTCAGTTCCTGCAGGAAGACTGCCTGGCTGCAAGATAAAGAAAAGAATAATAAGAAAATTTATCTTAATTACCCAGAACTACCAGAAAAGTTCCTGTTGTTCTGCAGGCTGGATTTTCATCTCTATTTGAGAAGTCAAGCAGACTCTGTTCAGAGGTTCACCTACCAGATCTAAATGATTACCCCAGAAAGAGGGAGCATTTGAAATAAACGGAACAGCTGTCTGCATTGCCTCAGCTATAAAAGGGGCTGAATTTCAATAAAGAAACACAAATAATGAAGTATTTTCTCGGGCTGTGGTAGGGTGCAATTGGGATCTTTTCCCTTTCAGCCTTCTGGTTCCCCCTGGAGCTTAGAGACCACCTGTTCCAAGGAGCTTCTGGGACTGAATGGCGGGAAGGTGGATTTCCTTCTGAAACAAAACCAAAAGGCATGAAGGATGCCATCACTCCAGAGTCAGGGAAGGCTTGCTCTTGTTGTCATTTTGATTTTTTGGTGTACTTTTTGCTTCAAAAGACTCCAGCTAAATATTATGTGCTTGCTTAGTGCTTGTAGCTTTTTTTGGGAAGGGGAGGTTGGTGATTTGTCCTCATGTTTGCATTTTTAAATCTATTTTTTAAAAGTTCAGTGGAATAGTTTGTTTCTTACAGATAAGGAGTAAGAAACAAACTTGGTAAGAGATTTTCCCGTGACTCTCATTTACACTGAGCTGTTTTGGGTCATCTGACTCATGTGACAATGCCTAGGCCAGTGCAAATACCTGTTTTCTAAGGCACAAAATATAGCCATCTAGCAGTTAGTTTTGCAGCTTGACACAAGTATGCATTTTTGTCATGATTTTAAATGAAATGAAGCTTTCATGTTTATAAAGAAATGTTTGGATTATTTCTGGGCTGGGAGGAAGGATTAGAGGGGAATCCTTTTGATGACATTTCTTCACTTTCAGCTTTCTGCTGTCCACTGAGAGAGAGCCTGCAGGATACAGGATAGCCTCTGCTGTAAATATAACAAGTGACAAACTGTGACCCCCCCGCTTCTTCCGTTTCTCACTGACTAAGGTGCAACCTAGGGTACATTTGAGATCCAGAGATGCACTGCTGGGAGTCAGAGTGGCTCCAACAGTGTTCATGTGGTTTTTGCAGTTCACCATGAATTTTCAAGGGAGAAATTCCACATTCTGGATGAGAAATATTGATGGCTCTATTGTTTGAACAAAAATAACTTCTGGGTTTCCGCTTAAAAACAAAAATCTCTTTCAAAACAGACATGGATGTTTTGTTAAAATATAAACCTAATTTTTAAAGTGTGTGAAAAGTGTTAACACAGTGCTTGCTGTCAGAAGAGCCTACTGCAGTGCTGTTGAAGGAAGGAGGACAGCGTCGTTATTTATGAGCGTCTGCACTCTCTCAGCCTTTCATGAAACCCTAATTTTATCTGGCAGCTCTTAAGAATCTCTGAGAAACTGGGTTCTTTGTTACCGCTGGTTCCATCTAACTTCTGCACCTAAAAAGACACGGGCACTTTTTTTCATAAATAAAGAAGTCCAAACATTCTGACATTAATGTCACACTACTGTTTTAGGCCTTAAACTTTGAAGCTCCTCTCTCTGAGCAAGCACCAACAAGTGCCCCTCTTTGCTCAGCTTCCAACTCTGGCTTTTACAATAGTTTTGCTGAGAACAGAATCAGGCCTCAGTCATCTGTTTTCATCAGGGGAAAAACAAGACAAAACAAAACAAACAAAACCCCTTTATTACTCTTTGACAGGGGTAGCGCTAAGCCCAAGGGGGTTATTTTTCTTCCATTAACTTTTGCTAACCTCATCCCTCCCTCATTTTTTTTCTCAGATTTACTCCCAAACAGCTCATGCATATGTGTGCATGCGCCTGTGTGTCTGTCTGTGTGTGCAAGTGTGTGTACGTGCACATTTATCCTTGTAATGAAAGGGAATCTATCTGTTCAGATAATTTGCTGTTGTTTGCAACATGATACAGCTAGTCCTTTTGACTTCAGTGTGAATAAACAGTTTGATCCCGTAAAATAGGCCTTTTCTCTCCCAAGAGCTTGTTCCAAGACTGCAGAACCCAGGCTAGCAAAGAACATCTGCAACAGTTAGGGGCAACTCTAAGAATTCTTGTGAATAAATAGATTGGAAACTAAGCTGGAAATTTCTCAGTGAGATATAAATTTTAAAAAATGAAATCCAGTTGAAGTACCCAGATTCCCTGGGAGAATACAAGTCTAGCCAACCCAAGTCTAAATACATGTGGTAGTGATCACTGTATGCTGTTTCCAGTTTATCATCAAAAACAATCATAGCAAAATTATTGTCATTCAAATTTAGCTTCTATTAAAGAAATATTGCAAACCTCCTTTATAATGAAGATGTTTGTTAGAAAAAGATGAAACAATGCATTT
>WEIT01013053.1:0-11529 GCA_013389985.1 Dryoscopus gambensis
CAGACACACACCACCAAAGAAAGCATGCAAAGGTCCTGACATACCCAGGTAAGCACCAAGTATGCTGAAAAGAATCATTGCAAAGCCCAAATATTTACAAGGTAGTCAAACACAGCTTTCCACTCACAAGGAAGTCGGGCAGTAAAGAGCAGATACAGAACAGATGACAGTGACAACTTCATTTAGAAATTCAGTGGTTGTTTTCCAAACAAGTCTCTGTCTGTTTCATTAATCATAGGTCAACCAAAGTAGCCTGGCAAAGGTACCTCAAGCCAATCTCTGCACCTTTTGGCTCAAAAAAAGTTGCTCTTCCCTCTTCAGTTCATACTGCCAGCAGATTCAAGAGAGAAAAGGGGGAGAAAGATAGAGATAACTTTTGAGCTGATTTTGGGGCAAAGTTCAAAATTTCAGTTTTGGCTGCAAAGGCCCAGTAGTACTTGCTCATTTCCCCACCCTCCTTTATGACCTTTCTTTCTACCTGTCTCTCCTCTTCTCAGAAAGCTTCACAAGGATTCTTAGACAAACATTAAGCTCAGAGACACGTGGCTCCTCTTTTTTTCATACAAGGTCATGATTTTGCTCAGCGGCTGGATAAATACCACATGGACTATCCTGGAAGGCATTGTGCACAAGGATTTCAATCTACCAAAACGTGTCTCATTCAGTTTAAAGAACAGAAATAGGTTTTAAGCACATAAACCTGTAAAATCATTACCAAAAGGCCCAACTTCTGTTGTTTAGGTTCTTTGACCAAAGATGACAATCACATTTCACGGGTTATTCACTGCCTTACCAAGAGACATTCATACAATTGTAATAGTCACACACTCAGATATCAGCATGTTTGGTTTGAAGTCTGATAAACACTCTTCAGAACTTTAGTCTAAGTGCATAAGGTTTTGCAAAGCCAGGGTCTTCCACAGCAACTTCTGAGGGACTGCATAAATATAAACACAATTCTGGTAGTACCCAAAAAATCCCTTCAATCAGCAAAATTTAGTATTGGGTTGGGTCCTTTCCATAATTCCTGTCAGAGATCTGTCATAGCTGAAAACCTGTAATTATCAATTCCTCAGTATTCACTCCCCAAGAGCACAGGAGTTATGCAGTGCACTCCAACTTAGCTTCCAACACTCTATCCAACACTTGAAGTGTTGCACATAAAGTACAAACTCTAAGTACAGTTACAAGTACTTCCAGCATGTCAGTTCACAGCATGTAACAGCTGGATGTTTTACATTCAACTCTGTTCAACTCATGAGTACTTTATCAAACAATTCAGCATCCAAGACTCCAGCACTCCAAAACATTTGTAATCTGCCTCATGTATTGTTCCATGAAACAATAAAGAGCTCAATATCTCTCCCACTGCTTTATGAGGAGTTTAGCCTTTCTCTCCCTTGAATAATACATCAGTACCACTGGAATGCTTATTCCTTGAGTTGCTTCCAAAAAAGTTTAAAACCTCCTTCTCCTCAAACCAGTCCACTACAAAGTAAGTAGTAAATCATCTTTATTATAAATGCAGACTATTTTTCCAGCTACATTTTCCTTCCAAAAAACAATATTGTTTTGCTCATGGTTTAACTAATATCACAGAATTCCATGCCCTCTCTGGGCAGCTGTTCCAGTGCTAAATAATTTTATAAGACAGATAATAAGTTACTAAATTTTAAAAGAAATAATGTTTTCCCTTATACNTTAAGTTGTTCTGAAATTAATTTAGCAAGATGATCAAACAAAAACCTGAATTGAGTTATTCTGTCTATATGAATCAGGTGTTGCGATCCACCTAAAACTTTAGGAAAACACACTTTCTAAAAATTATTTTCCTGAAAGCAAGAGTAGTCTTCACTGTTATGGTGGATTAAAGGGGCAAGATGAGGGGGGAAGATAACAAGTAGTTCTGTAAGTAGGAAAACTAGTCAGAGTAATTTCCAATTGATTTGTGTCCTAACAGGAGCCAATTCTGGAATCTAAAGCATAAACTATTTTAGGAAATACAAGGGCTTCCATGGCCCAGAAGCAAACCAGACTGTTCCCCTGCCTAGAAATTGTGTTGTGGTGAAACCAGGGAAGCACCTGCTCCGAGCACGGGGCCTCCTTCACAGCATGGAATCCTAATAAGATCTCCCCAAAACAGCCCTCTCTTCTTTTGATTTAGCTCTCCTGCCAAGTTCAGCTGAAATTAAACCAGACTACAAGAGAAGAGGAAATACACATGTAAGCACAAGCAAATTTCCTTTGGGTAACAAGACACAATTGTAAAAATAAGACAGAATAAGAACAGAAAATTTTCTGTTAGCTAGAATTAGCATAAATCACAGTATCGTTTCTTGTGTATGATACAAGTTCTCAAAGTCATCTTAAATTTCACATTTCTGTAACTGTATGTATGCTTAAACAAAAAGATCCCTGATTATATGCACATATAAAAACCAAAATGAGTCATACGATTCCCACTTTTGGCTATTCAGCTTTATTCAACCTCTGAAAAAATATAAGCCTGAAAACACTCTGAATTATCCAGTTATCTCATGCAAGAAAAAGTTTTCATTAAAAGAAAATAAAATCCAGAAAGAACCCTTTTAAAGAAAGGAATTCAAATTTAATAAATGTGCCCAGGAATCACTAATCCCTGGTTTACCTCCTTAATAACTGGTAGCATCCTATGTTAAGAGACAAAAATGATTTTACTTCTGCATAAAAAATGCATCTTTTATGAAAAGACTTTATTGTAACTTCTGGTGAGGATACATAGTTTTATATTTCAATTGACAGTGCTTTCATCTAGCGCTCCCTTCACAGTTTTCATGCTATTTTAAGATACAAAAGACTTACAAAAACTGCTAATATCATGGGTATATGTGATTTTTCCAGTATGTTGGATTCCTGTTTCCCCTACAGCAAATAGCTCTTCATCACTGCAAAAGGTATAGCCCAGCCCCACAGCAAAAGGACACCAGGCATGTCAAACCCTAAAAAGCTTTGGCATGCTCTCAAACTAGAAACAGCACACAAAAATCACAATTCATCTTTGTGAATAAATAGTGGCAGGAAAGGAGAAATGGCACACTATCCCCCACAGTCACAATGGCACAACAAGCTCTCAGGAAAAAATATATCACCCAGGAGACAGATTAAAAAGAATCCATAAAATGTGATGAAGAGTAAAATTGGAACAGTAGAAGGGAAGATGAAAGTGATACATTCACATAACCTTAATTACGGAGTTTGGGGCTTGCCTCACCCTCCCCCCCCACCCCCATCTGCATTTGCTTAATCTTACAGAATTCAATCTATCACTTTCTTTAAGAACTCTTTTAAACACAGTCCTAAAAGTGGCACTCAGATTAATCTTTGTTAAGAACATGACGCGTGCAATGCAAATTGCTAAAGCTGCCCCATTTTGCACCAGAGGACTGGCGTACAGACTGGGACCTGGGGGTTCATCATCAGGGGCTAGTCATTCTCCTTCCCTTAGTCTAGAAAACATACAAACGTTTGTATGCAAAGTGGAAGCTCTCTCTGGGAAATGCTGAAAGCAAAATAAACACCCCACTCCCAATCACTTACACAGCTGGCATTTACCTTGTTCCTGAAAGAGTTAAGATATGTTTAAGTCTCATCAAAGAAGAGATTAAAAGATGTTTCTCCCATCTCAGGGAAATGCTCTACATGTTTCACTGACTACTGTCTGATGGAGTAGTGCTGTCATAATCATCCCTTGTCCTTTGTGAACCGTGAGAATGGCAAGATTTTCATTTATCCTTATTAAAATAATAAAATCCAAGTATAAATAGTTTTATTCAAATGAGAAGCACTCCTAATCATTTAAGTTTGTCTCAGTAGACACTTCACACTTCTCCTCCATCCCTCAACTTCAGTCCAAAAACCACCCTTCTTAAAAAAAAAAAAAATTAATTCCCATGCTTTATCTATACTAGCAAGTAACGTACGACAGTGTGAGGAGATCTTGCACTCTAAGCAGTGAACCAGCTGGTGCTGATCACCAAGTGCTCCCAGAATAGGATTACAGGGCTTTACTTGGGACTAGCACTGATCCAGTGCTGTGGGCTAACTGCCCCTTATCAGCTTTAGGAGCACTCCTGGAGAGCATCTTCCTGTCGAATTTAATTTGAAAAAGCCTGGTTTGTGAAGTCTGAAATTGCTTCATGACACAAATCAAAACGTACTAACTGGAGCAGGGACCAGTTTCAAAACTAGCCTAGTGATTTAAACTCACATCTACACACTCAGACACTTAAGTCCCTGTTGTAGCATCTTTTTCTTTTTTTTTGGTGAAGGTCTCCTCAAGAAAATGTGCAGAGTATCTCCATCTGCATTAGTGCAAGAAATAAAACAATCTCACAGCTTTCACCTGTGCTGAGAAGCACAGTGGAGAGGCTTGGTCTCACAGCTGGTCCAAAGGCAGGTGCAACACAGCCCCTAACACACTCCACCTGGCTCTCCACTGCATGAGCCATGTCTCACCTTCTAAAGCATAAAATCAGTCCAAGATGAACTTGCAAAAAGCTATTATGTCAAGTGCTCAAACTTCTTTGGAGGTATGTTGCTATCAGTCTTCGTATCATAAACATCAGCTTCCACATGCAGGCCTCAGCTTTTAAGATCTCTACAAAAAGTCACTAATCAATCTCATCTTGATTTGAGAAAAAAAAAATCTTTTTTTTTCCTAGAAGGCTAAAACAATAAGCTTACACCTTCAGCTTAAGACTAAAACTATGAATATACTCAGTCTTAAAAATATTAAGACTGTTACAGATAAACCTTAAAAAAAATTTAGCAAGAGCTCCTCTATCAACATAGATATATATATGCCGACTCATTAAATGTAAGAAGGAAAAGTCTGATGAAATCCCTTTAAAAAAATAACATTTAACTTTGAATTTGAATCAAAAATTATTAATTTTAAAATTACTTGGCACAGCATGTAGGAAAAACAAAATACTTGTTTATTCAAGCATGTTATGCCTCAGCTTCTGGACAAGACACGGCTTCTGGGAGCTCAAACCTCTTGTGCTGAAGTATACCCAAAAATCCATTTTTATATGCTGCCCTAGTTGGGCTGTGGAATGCCTGGGTGACGCTTGATGCTGACGTCTGAAATTTTGTATAAATCCACAAGAGAAGATGTTAGGTCATGGAAGTTCAGAGTGAAGAGGTGAAGAGAAAGCAGAAATCTCTAACATGCCTTGTAATGTTTGAACAATTGGATCCTCCCTGCATCCTTACTTGAGGCAGCAAGAAGAAACCCCTGGCTCAGACTGGATTTCAACCAGCTGAGTTTGTTTCTCCTTATTTTAGGGCTAGAGGAGATACCTCAATTTCTGCTCTGGGTGTGAAGTGGAAATGGGTTTTTTATTGGGAGCTGAAGGCTTGGCTAGAGTCCCCAAGGGCAGTCAGCAGACCACTCACCATTAATTTAATTATTCTCCTTTCTCCCTTCCCAGAGCTACTTAAGGTTGGATTTCAATGGCAGTAAATTTGTCTAACAAAGAAAAAAATACTTCCTAACGGGCAGCTACAGTAACCACCCCGACAACTGCACACATCACTCCTTCCACCCCTCAGGAGAGATGTGGTTTTGGGAGGTAAAACAACCCATTCTACCACACCAGAGACAGGTAACAGCAGTATAAACTCCCATTATTAGTCACACTCCAGATAAGAGCTTTCAGAGATGACAGTGATTAAAGTTTATGGTTGATAAATCAATACTGCATATGAATAGTACGGAACAAAGTAATCAATGGATTACAATTCTATATGTACCCCATCAAGACACGAATCAGTCATTCAAAGTGGGAGCTAAAATAAAAACCTCTCTCTCTATGAGCCAATGGGATCAACAGTAATCCTTCACAGCTGGAAACATGCACCCTACAGGACTTCACAGAGCTCAAAGTATATAATCTAAGAGTTCATTTACACACTAGTAGTTTAGGAACACTGAGCTGCCTTTCAGCTGATAGATATCTCACAGTTTTTGCAGCCTCTGAAATAAACCCTTGTAATTCAAAGCGTGCCATTAGCATTCACAAAAGGTGAAACAGTCCCCCAAACAAAAGCAAACTATACCCCTGAACAGTTAATCAGAAGTCTCTGCAATAAGTTAATGAAAAGAAACTTCTGTTTACTAGCAGCTAGCAATTAAAACCCCAGAGCATACACCTCGTTTCATTTCAAACCCTTGTAATTTGTGCGAAAAAAGCCTCTAGAAGAGGCACAATAAAAATGAAGTGTCTGTTAAAAAGTGAGAGAGCCATACCTAACTATAAACCACAATAAGATTCACCTGGTACTTTAAAAATATTTGGTCTTAGTTTCCTAATACTAGAGCTTAGCAGCTGCATAGCCAAGCTTTTCCAACCAACCTCCTAACTATATATCCTCTAGTTTTCCAAAGGGGATATTGTTACAGAAAGAGAACCATGAATATCAATGGATTGTCTAGCAATTTGTATTTGTTTCTTACATCCATAGCACCATCAAGAGTTAGATTTTGCTCTTCGCCTTTTACAGACAGTTTTCACAGTTGCAAAAGGTTTCACAAAACGAGCAGGAGAGAATGAATCCATAGAGTACAGGGAGTAATATCTACCACCCAGCATAAAAACAGATGAACAAATTCAAAGAAATTTCTAGTATACATCCTTCAAAATCTGTCCCATGCACTAGAATTCCATAAAACACACAAAAACCTTGATCTCATTCTAGCAGACTAACAACTAAGAGCCAATACGAAAGTCAAGCTGCATTAAATCAATCCATATGAAAATATAGTGAATTTTACTTTAAAATATTACCTTTAATTATTGGACATGCAATAAAATTGCCTTTTTGCAGGCACAACAGTTACCTGTCCATGGTTTCCAAACAGACACCCAACACACCTAAATACCAGCTAAGTAACAATCCCCTGCCCAAAGAGGGCAAGGTCTGGAACACAGATAAATTTTTGTCAGTCTTTTAACTTAGGCTTAACTCTTTCCAGGCCAGATACTTTTTACACATTGATCTTCTCACTCTGAGGCAGTCCTGGAAAGGATTTACGCCTTACCTAGCTCACAAATATCGACCAAGTCTCCTGACATGTACAAAAAAATGTACGCTCACAGTAAGCAAAAGCGACCCAAAATAAAGCAGGTAAGTAACCCTTATTTGTTCCCCCCAGAGATGAGCTCTATAATCGACTCCTAAAACGCAGAAATCTGACCTGAGAGCTCCTGTTGGAAGGAAGAAAGGCAGGCGGCAGGGAGACAACCGCCTCTCCAGAGCACCCTCACTGTTCTGCTGCAGCAAGGCCACCTCCACCCCAGGTGCTGCCAATTCCCTTCCCCAGGTGCTGCCAATTCCCTTCCCCAGGTGCTGCCAATTCCCTTCCCCAGGCTCCCTCACAGCTGCCTCTCGCTGCTGCTTGATGAGCCCACACCTGCTCTGCACGAGGAGTTCTCTGCCAACCCAGTGCCCTCCCCGCCAGGCCTATCTATGGCATGGGTAAAGGTGCCAGAAATCCTGTAACAAAACACTGCTGGATTCAATGTGTCGGCAAAAAGAATTTAACCCTGGGCTTGACCCGGCCGCTGTTGCAGTCAGTGGTAACTCTCCCAGCTGATTTCAGTGCAACAAGGTCAGTTTTCCTGCTGGGGAGCTGCAATATTCCACAGTGCTCACAAAAGAGAGTGGCAGGAGAAAATAGGCAGGTTTCTATCCTACGGTGATGGGAGCAATCAGTCTTTACATTACCAGACAGACAGTTCAACCAGAAGAACTGCTGTCAATGCAAAAATCTCTCCTCAGCAGAAGAAAAGATCTTTCTTTAGCCCAAAGAGCTGAGTATCCACATCTTTAAGAGAGGCAGAACTGCAGAAGATTTGTTACTCACCTCACTAAAGCTTGATCAAAGCTATTTTTTTCATTCAAGAAGACATATTCTCCTTAGTCACTGAATCAAAATAATGCTCAGAAACGCAATAACCGCTCATTTACTTTATAGCATTTCTATAAAATTTCTGTAAAATATTTCTGGTGGTTTTTCTAAATATCATTTTTTCCTCAATACTAGGTTTTAAAGATTTAAGATAATGGAATTTTCACAAAGGGATGGAAACTCAACCCGTAAGTATCTGCACAAGATGAAAGTCTTGATAAATCGATGATGCCAAACAAACACAGGCAATTTTTTGCCCTCCACATCTGAAAGCTCAGGTTCTCGAGTTTGTCCGATTCAATAAATGTGATCCATTAGATGATGGAGAAAATGAATCCCGCTACATCAAGTAATATAAAAAATTCATTTGAGATGCTGGATTTCATCTCAAAAACATGGCCCTTTTCCAGGAGGAAGTAGTAAAAAGTAACACTATTTGCTTTAGCACAAGAGATCCTTCATCTGGGTATGCTGTTTGTGATATGTAGCTAGATTTTACTCTAACTCTAAAAATTGAAACCTTTACTGTTTTGTCTTCTTATCTGCACAAACTAATATACCTACAAGCATACATAATTTAGTAATTGTGTCAAGAGATTCTGAAAATAATAAGAAGAAATAATAAATGTTTTATTTAATAAATAATAAATATATGGGTAAAAGTTCGCTTCATGCAGAGTGAGCTTGAGAAAGAAAGGATGCAGTGGCTGCATCCATCAGCAGTCCAGGGAGACATTAGAAGTTCCAGGTATGAAAGGAGTATTAATTTCTTCTTCACTGTGTAGATATGTAAGCAAAGTCACAGTTCTCTGGTTCAAGAAGTTCTGCATCTTTGAACCAGACAACACTACTAAACTCCTCAAGAGTCACATAAGCACTGCTTCCCCATTTCATCGAAGGAAAACTGTAATAAGACTAAGAAAAAAAAAATTTAAAAATAATAGACATGGTTAAAGGGGCCTAACTCCAAAAAATGGGCTAAAGGAGAGCAAAGAGGGTAGAGCCAGGAAAGGTTGGTCAGGGCAATGAATAATGAAACCTAGTTCCCAGCTGTGACTCCACAGCAAGCACCCAGCAACTCCTTTAGAAACTTCTGTTGGGGGTTCCTTATATGCAGGAAAATTATCTGCTCTCTGAAGGTACAAGAAGGTCAATTCATTTACATTTGTTAAACGTGCTGGGGCATTTATATTGCAGTGCTGTAAAATAAGAAGTTTTATAAGAAACTTTGATGCAGTCATGACAATTATGCTGTTTTATTAGTACTATACAACATTTATCCAAAGTAGGGTATAAATCCCTCACGGTATAATTTAAAAACTCTCTGATCCTAAAAGCTCACAGTCTAAAACCTTGATCCAACACACATTTACAACATGCATTCTAGAGCCTGCACCAACATCCACAAAAAGAGAATGAAAATATCTCATTTTCCTCCTTTCACTGACCTTTCTCTTTTCTTCGCCTGAACATCAGCAGAATCAGTATCTTGTAAAATCTGAGCCACTAACTGCATTGCTCAGACAGCAATAACATCTTAACATAAATCCTTTTCATTGTTCACCATAATAAATATGTAAAATGAGTTCTTCATAGACACTGTTACTTTTTAAGAACAGTTTATGTAAATCATATACAATGGCGAAGAAAAATATATTTAAGACTTGAAATTCTACGGCTTGCATATCAGGTATCTAGACCCTAGCAACTGGATTATTGCCTACTCTGCCTGATATTCATCACTATCTGTGCTCCACAGAGATCCAAGACAGCAAATACTTTCCCTAGATTTGAGGCAGTAAGATGAAGGAGGGAGGCAGAAAGAAGAGGAAAACTGTACTTGAAATTTTATGGGTCATATCACTGCCTCAAAAACCCTTTACCCCTCCCAGGCTGTCCCCTTCTATACCTGAACAACCTCTTCCTCCTCTCCCAAGGAGTGTACACGGGAACACTCCTCAGCTCATCATAATCTCCAGGTGACATGGAGAGTGCCCACCATTATCCATCTGAAACACTCTATGCAAGTAGTTTATTTAACCCACCTGGTACGAAACATCCTTAATAGGAAATGTTGTATTTCAAAGACTGTCTTCTAATAAGCAGAAAAAACTTAAGTGATTCAAATGTGCTTTGTCACTCACTAAATCGATGGTGCAGTGCACTTAGGGGTCTGAGGACTAAGAATGCAAGATTAAACACAAGCCATAAGATCTTTGTTACCATGAATGCCATCAAAACCTCTAAATTTGCACACTGTTTTAAAATGCACCCTCCTTTCTAGCTGCAAATAGCAAAGTCCTGATGTGGTTGCCAAGAAACCAGTACTTGCAATTCACAGAGTTCACGTTTGAGAGATATTTGCACTCACAAACATTTACAAAAGAAAAACTGAAGCAAACCAGAAAATGTGGTACAAATTCCTCTTATGATTTCTCAGCATCACCCTACAACGAAGCACGCATCCCAAACCTCCCATCCTCACATTACAGTGCTGTCAAAGAAATGGACTTTGTTCCAACTGCTTCCCTGAAATATGGAATTGCCTCCCCAAGTACTGTGCCACACCCGGCCTTGATGGGTTTCACTGACATCTCCTCATGAATTATAGCGCGGTCACTGGGGTCCTCACCAACATCAAGCTCTTCCAATTCATTGTCCCACTTTGTGGATTACTGCACTAGTTCACTGATTAAGTCCACAGTTAATCATGATTATTCTGCTGTAAAGCACCTTGGGAGACATGACATGAAAAGTACTAAAAAATGCAGTTGAATTTGATTACTCTGCATCATCTCAAACCCATTTATATGTTAAAGATTGTCTTTTATTACATTCCCTATTATGTTTCATACAAACTCCAGTCTCAATCCAATTCTCCTGTGCCATTTTTAATTATCAATATTGCTGTTTGCAACCAGAGATTTGACAAGGTTGGGCCCTGTTTGTGCTAGGCCCTGTACAGACATAAAACAAATGGCATTTCCCAGTAAAGATAATTCACAAGGTGTAACAGCCAATAAAGTAAGACAAGCTGACACAACTGTTTGAGACAAATAAACAGAAAGCTGGAAGGAAACCCACGGTAAATGAAAAACTATCCATGTAACTATTTGAAACAAAATTGGTCACTGCTTTTTAAATTCCCCAGAATATATGTATTCACCAACTTCAGCCAAGCAATGCTGGTTTATTTTACATATTCATTCATTTTAGGGGATTAAGAATAAATAAAACGTGTAGTCAGAAAAGTTACAGGTGGTTCTGAAAATCCAAATCTAAAGATTTAAGATTTCTGCAATTCACCAGGAATTTGTCAGTTTATAGTACTGCAATGAATAGAATCTCACTGGAACAGAATGCATCTTATGCCCTGTGGTAGTTTTCTGTTGTTGGAATTCCATAGATAAATACTTCACAGAAGGACATCCTAAAATGCTCCTTGACAGTTCAACTGTTCGGAGGTACTCTGTAGTTTATTAGGTTATCCCTTCTGTACTTACTCACTCAGATGTGCTTCATCACTTCACATTTCTTTTAATATATTTTTTTACAATTTTTCATTTCTTTTCAAT
>WEIT01013059.1:1958-13254 GCA_013389985.1 Dryoscopus gambensis
GATAACACAGGAGAAAATAATATTGTCCAGGAACTGACAAAAGAAATAATATCTGAAGTCCAGAGGATGACTGGAAATGATGTTTGTTGTGACTGTGGAGCACAAGGTGACTCAATTAAGCATATTTTTAATTGGTAAAATTCTTTGTCTCATGAGAATATTTAAGCTAATGTTTTATGCTTTCACTTTTACTCATTATCTCACAAAAATTATACACATAGTAGAATATGCTAACAATTTAATGGAACTACTTTAGTAAGATTGATTTGCTATATGCTTATTGTCAGAGAAGAGAAGTTACTAAGAAGCTTATTTTTCTGCCATGTATTTTGCTAATTGTAGCTTTTGCTTACATAAATCAAATGAACTTACATAAAATATGGGTTAATGATATAAGACAGGTAAAACTGAGCAGACATAAGTTACTTGAAGCATTTTCTTAATACACTTTTTTTCCTTTTAAACATGTTTGGCTAAGTGAGACAGGGAATATGTCTAAGGCTGTACTCATTTTCAGAAGAATGCACTTGCTGACTGTGGTTTACGGTGTTGGTTTTGTTGGTCAGTGAATTTTGACTTTAACCCTCTCCAAATTATTTTTTAAATCCTGCTGTTTCCTGTGTTCTTTTACGTTACAGGGGGATTGCAGCACTTGGGGTTTTTTGATGTGAAACTATAGCTGAAAGCATCAGCTCTGATGCTTTATGCACTTTACAAATTGATAGTTACAATCGATAGATAATACTTGTGTAAGACGACAGGAAGAATCAAGCCTGCTGTCTTAAAAAAGGAGAGTGTAAATGGCAACTAACAAACCTTTATCAAACAAATGAATTACTAAGCTGTCTGAATCTTCAGAAATTAATTATTTGACTGGAAGATTAGGGAATGATGTAGTAAATGCAAAATACCAGGAGAAAAGACAGTCAAGGGCTATGAAAGGAGAGGGATGAGTCTTAGTATCTTTGAAGTAGTTGAGTGAGAATCCTGTAGTGTGTGTTGTACATGCACTTCTGAATCACTTCTGCTTCATTTAGTCTAAAGTCTGTTTGAAGTTCACAAGAACCCCAATCCTGTAAACATTGNGTAAAGACATAAAGTAAAAAAAAAAAAAATTAATGCACAAGAATCTTATTTTACAGAATTTAATTTCTGTATTCTATATTTTCTTGAATGAACTAATTCCCTGAATAAATTTTAATTCTGCGGGTGCTTTCTGTTTCAGATCCTACCTGGCTTTCAACAAATTTGGGAATTTTAACTTGCATTGAATGCTCAGGAATCCATAGAGAACTTGGTGTTCACTATTCCAGAATGCAATCACTTACATTAGATGTGCTGGGAACATCTGAACTTCTGGTAATCAAATTGCTTTAATTAACTTAAAAATAGTACTGTAAAATACTTCTAACTCTAGTATATTTTTGTCACTTTAGCAAGATGTTCCCATCCTGAGGTTGTCTCTGGATAAACATCATTTAAGAAAACTTAATTCTTGAAGTTTAATGGAACCTCCTGGAATATACTGTCCTACTGTAAACTTTTTCTTATCTTAGAATTCAAATTAGTAGAGGCCCCATATTTTCTGTGTTTTCAAATCTTTTTATCCTTGGTTGCTTTTTAAAAGAACACAGCTGTTTGACATAGAAATGTGCCTCAGATTAAAAATTGAAGGACTTCACAAATCCTTAGCCCATTAATTATTTAGCATTATTTTAGAAGAGAACTTCAATCCCCAAAGGAAGAAAATGTATTCAGCTTTGCTATGCAAAGAAGTTACCTCTTATCAGCTGCTCTGTGACCGTTCATATGTGTGTTCTTAACCAGCACAAAGTATTTGCGTTTATTGTATGAACTGGTGTCTTGCTGGATTATTCTGCAGTGACTTGCTCATGTACTAAATCCCAGTTGAAAATTCACATCCAAAGAAAGTACCTAATCTGTTTGTTATCGCTGTCATAGCAGCGGATCAAGGAATCAGAAATAAGGGGTCCCAGCTCTCATTTTACCTTGTTCTTCCCTTGTTATGTGTGTGGCCAATAACTGGACATGTTTATTGAGCCGTGGGGTTTTCTTTTTTACCAGCTTGCAAAGAATATTGGGAATGCTGGATTTAATGAGATTATGGAATTCTGTCTGCCGGTTGAGGAGATGATCAAACCCAATCCAAGCAGTGATATGTAAGTAAAGAGCCACTACTTCTGAAAAGGCAGGCATTTAATTTAATATTGCTAAGTGGCTGTGCCATTATGGTTTGCACTGGCAGGCCATGGAAGATGTGTAATATCTTATTTATGGTCTTACAGCCAAGGAGTAAACCTTTCTTCTGATGATTTTCATGTCTGTTTTATTGAGTTTTATCTGACTGTACCTTCCCTAATAGTAGGGAATATCTTACCAACTCTTTGAATCATGGTTTGTGGGACAGAAACAAATTAACTATGACTTGCTGGGAACTTTAACGACATCCAAGGATAGGGATTAAAACCAAAGCAATTAATTTTGTGCTATTTGAAAACAAAACAGGAATTGCAGTAAGGTGCACATTTACCTGAAAGATACAGAACAGCATTGAGAAACTACACCTAGGACTGAAGTCCATAACTCTGTGCAATGAAGGCAGAACACTTAACTGAATTCCTCGAAAGCACTGAACAGTGATGGCAGAGATACAGCAGGGACAGCTGCCTGCTTGGCTGGATACTACTCATCATAAAAGAGCTAGTAAACAATGCAGAAACAAACCCAGAAGAATTGGCCCTGAATGAAGCTGATTTTACATTATGTGGACTTTCAGCATTCTGACAAAAACAGTGTTAAACAAGACAGTCTAGATAATTTTTTTACTACCACTATTAATAATAATGTAGAGTATTAATAATTAAAATTACGGATAATTTTACCATATTGTAAATCAGTATAACAAGTACACTTATAAAAATTTTTATTTAGAAAGATCATTTTGTTTGATAACTCTGCTTATCAAATTTGAGGCTATTTTATAGAAATGAGAACCTGAATGCTGTCAAATGCTTTATGAACAAGAGTTATCCATTGATCCTTATTTATTGGGTGTTTTTACTTCTTGCCCATTACATGGTATCTGGATGATAAGGTATGACTTTGTTAAATGTCTTCTGTGCAATGCTGTGTACTTCCCAAGAGCTGGTAAGGAATTATGCCTCTGAGAGGCGTGCAAGCTGCTGTCTTGCTGTGATGGGGAGAGGAGTAATGTGTTACTGGGCATCAGCAGCAAAAGTGGTAACTCCTGCTGAGTCAGGTGTATAAGTTTTCATCTCTGTTTAGAAATGTCACTAAAAGCTCCAACACATCCTCCCTGTTAGAGTAGTGGTGAAGAATTTAAAGAACATACTCACTGCTGTGAATTCAAATTCAAGGCCTGGATAGTCTGTGCAGAGGTATAAGATAGTTTATGGGGGGGTTTTTTGGGTGTGGTTTTTTTTTTTCTTTTGTATCCCATGCCTTCCATCTCTTTCCAGCATGTGTAGGAGTACCGAGTCAGGTAAACATAAACCTGCAGGGCAACATAAACCAGCATTATGAAGCTTTGATGTATCTTCTGTACTTAGAGCTGGGTAGTCTTGATCTCAACATCATCACAGAGTTTAAAAGGAGAAATTCACTGTGTGTCTTCGGTTTGGATATTTGATTCATTTTCTGTAACTACATTTCATACTTGAAATATGAGACTGCATGGTTACATGCATATTTAAAAAGAAAAATTATCATAATGAATGATTTCAAATGACTTGCATGTATTTATGGAAATGCTAATGGTTATCTTCTGCTGAAAGTTATAGAAGTAAATCATATTCAATTTCAGGAATGCAAGGAAAGATTACATTACTGCCAAGTATATTGAGAGAAAATATGCAAGGAAGAAGCATGCTGACAATGCAGCTAAATTGCATGCTCTTTGTGAAGCAGTCAAATCAAGAGACATTCTTGGATTAGTTCAAGTATATGCTGACGGTGTGGATCTCACAGAAAAAATTCCACTGGCCAATGGCCATGTAAGTGTTGTAAATTTTATTAGACAGATTATTGTAAGTGCAATATGCATTCATTGATTAAAAATTATTTGAAATAACATCTGAAACACTGTTCTGAATGCATGTCCTTTTAATGATGTAATTTAACAGTAACAAAAGAAGATACTAAAGAGTTTAATCTAAAATTGTTTCCAAATACTATCATATTTAAATTTATTAAAACATTAAACATCAAATCATTCAATAATCTGTTAGTTTTCAACCCATTTATTTATTTATTTACTTTAAAGGAATGAAATTCTTCACAGATATTTTAATGGTAGCATGTTTGAATATTTTGAAATGACGTGTTTTAATTGATCTAATTAATGTCTTACTAAAATTTCTGCTTCTTATTCAGAGGAAACAAATGTCTTTTTGCATTTTATTCTTAGGAGCAAGATGAAACAGCACTGCACCTTGCTGTTAGGTCAGTTGATAGAACCTCCCTTCATATAGTTGACTTTTTAGTGCAGAACAGGTAAGTGTATGGAAAGATAAATACTGGAATTGCTTTTGTGTCAAGTCATACAAATAATAAATAAATACAAATACATAGGTACTAAAGCTATATTTGCAAATGTAATTTTATTCTTTGAAAATCTTCTAATGAGAGTGGTTTAATAATTTAGGGTAGGAAATTTAAGTTTAATTACCTTTCTTCTTTCTTGTCCTCCAATAGTGGCAATCTAGATAAGCAAACCTGTAAAGGTAGCACAGCCCTACATTACTGCTGTCTAACAGACAATGTTGAGTGCCTCAAACTGCTGCTGAGAGGGAAGGCTTCTATTGAAATAGGTAAAAGGGTAATGTGTACTTCAATTTCCTATTTGTCATTGCTTCAGATAAGAAACAGTGAAGTTGGAATAAGTGCATTTTCTCCTCCATTGTTTATCATAATTCTGTAAATATAATCTTCATTATTAAAGAATCAGTATTCACTGTTTATTTCAAGTTTAAAATTGACATATATTACACTTAATTTTGAAACAGATTTAGATTTTTAATTGCTGTTTTGTTGTCAAGTTATATATTGCCATTTCATGGCTATCATTCACATATATATATATATGGCATAGTGAATTGCTACTGCTTGTCACGTTCAGAGGGTTGATGTGAACTGGACCTACATATGAAAGAAGGAGATGAGTTTTTGAGTGTGTTGGTCTAGTACTTCACTATGTATCTGCAGGTTTGTCTTTAGTAATGGACATGTTAATAGTGACACCTCTCATCACACATCTCTTTTTTTGCTGTAATACAGCGAATGAAGCGGGAGAGACACCACTTGATATAGCTAAACGTTTAAAACATACTCACTGTGAAGAATTGGTGAGTATTATGTCATTCTGTATGTGCATTTCATGTCTATCATTTAACAGTTTACAGTTTACAGCTGAATATTCAGTGATACCAGATGCACTAATGGTGTACTAGAAATAGTTATATCCTTAGAAATAGTTATATGCTTACATAAAGTTACATGCTTTTAAGAAGAAAACTGTATTTTTCTTCAGATGCATCAGAAATGCTAAAATTTTTGAGGCTGAGGGTGATTCTATTGAGCTGTTAGTCACAGAGGGACAAGTAAGATTCCCTCAATAGGTTTTCAGGTGACACTAAGCTGAGTGGGAGTGCTGCTCTGCTGGAGGGCTAGGAAGGCTCTACTGAGGGATCTGGATGGGCTGGATCAATGGGCTGAGGCCAGTGCTGTGAGGTTCAGCAACGGTATGAGGTTCAACAAGGCCAAGTCCTGTGTCCAACACCAGGTCACAACAACCCTCTGCAGTGCTCCAGGCTGGCGGCAGAGTGGCTGGAAAGCTGCCCGATGGAAAAGGTCCTGGGGGTGCTGGTCAACAGCTGGCTGAACATGAGCCAGTGTGTGCCCAGGTGGCCAAGAAGGCCAATGGCATCCTGGCCTGAATCAGCGATAGAGTGGCCAGCAGGACCAAGGCAGTGATTGTCCCCCTGTACTTGGCATTGGTGAAGCCACACCTCGAGTCCTGTGTCCAGTTCTGGGCCCCCCACTACAAAAAAGACTTCGAGGGGCTGGAGAGAGTCCAGCAAAGGGCAGCAGAGCTGGCGAAGGGTCTGGAGCACAAGTCTTTCAAGAAGTGGCTGAGGGAGCTGGGATTATTTAGGTTGTTGAAAAGGAAGCTCAGGGGTGACCTTATCACTCTCTGCAAGTCCCTGAAAAGAGGCTGTATGCAGGTGGGCATCTGTCCCTTCTCCCAAGTAACAAGCAACAGGATAAGCAGATATGGTCTCTGGTTGCACCCAAGGAGATTCTGGTTGGATAGCAGGAAAAATTTCTTCCAGAAAGGGTTGTCAAGCATGGGAACAGGCTGCCCAAGGAAGTGGTTGAGTCACCTCCCCTGAAGGTATTTAGAAGTGGTGTAGATGTGGCACTTAGGGCTATGGTTTAGTAGTGGATGTGGTGTTGCTGGGTTCTTGGCCAGACTTAATGATCTTAAAAGTCTTTTCCAACATTAATGATTCTATGAATCTAAGTGTCTCACATCTCCTTGAAATTTAATTACTAAAGTACTTTTCGTGGATGAAGGCCATGGATGAAGGCCATTATCTTGTTGTCCAGAGAAGTTGTGGATACCCCATCATATTAGGGAGGTCAAAGCTTCTCAATAAGTGACTCTGATTCAAGAAAACTGCCATTGCAGTTTTAATTTCTTTGAATTGCAATTTCTAAACCAAAGCAAATACAATGTGGTGTTTCTTGTCAGAAAATGGAAAATGGATCTACAATGGTTGATGAAATATCTAGTTCCTTTTGATTTATTTCTGTTGTATTTGGTAACACAGCTTAATTCTTTAAACTTACTTCAGTGCAGTAACTTTCTAGATTGCTGAAAGCAAGATTCTTCCTATATGTGGACTTCATTTGGTTTTAAATATATTATTTTAAAATATGTACTGCACATAACCTGTCAACAGTCTTTTTGTTTGTTTGTTTTCCCTTAGCTTACTCAAGCACTGTCTGGAAGATTTAATTCTCATGTTCATGTAGAATATGAATGGCGGTTACTTCATGAAGATCTGGATGAAAGTGATGATGATGTGGATGAAAAGCTGCAGGTTTGTATCAACCATTATTTTTCTGTACACATATATGTGTAGGTATGCTGTTCATAATAATTTCAATAACTTTGCTTTTTACTGTAGGTAAAAAGCATACTGTGAAATAAATTTCTGTAGTAAAATGCAGTAGCTTAAATTTTTGTTTTTGAAATTATAGTTAGTTGTCTTTTTCCTCTTAAAATGTGACCATGTGGTGCCAAATTATAATTAGCCATGTGTTGTATCTTCTTTTCAATGGATTCAATAGTTGGTTTCAACACATCAGAAATATTTAGATCTGCTGATCGTGAAGCAGATCTTACATGAACTGGGGAAATTGCCTGTACAAAGGAAGGCACCTCAGACTATCTGCTCATGTTTGTGAAACATCTCCAGTCAATGGCTTTAACTTTAGAACAGTTTATGCGTTGTTTTGTCTTCAACTGTACCTGTGCGTTAAATAAGCTACATCCATTAGTAGCAGGATAGGGTCTTAACTCTGAATCTTCATGTATAAGGTAATTTTGGTTTCCGTGCTTTTCATACCTGAAATTTGTAGTGGAGCTGTGGTACTTTAAGGTCCAGAGTCACAGAATGGTTGGGGTTGGAAGTCTAGCCTCCCTGCTATAGCAGGATCACCTAGGGCTGGTTGCCAAGGACCATGTCCAGATGGCTTGAACGATGGTCATATTACAAAACATTCCAATAGCACAGAAGCTTCATTGCATTTTCAGAATTTAATTTCCCAGTTTAGGGCCCAACTTGAAGAAGTATTCAAGCACCTAACCACACAGAAAGGTAACAAACTACCATGTTTTGACTCCTAAAAGTGGCATTAATTTCTAGGGGACAAGTAATTTGAAATTATGTATAGGCTCCAAAATAGTAATGACATCCTGAAGCTTTCATAATTTGAAGTATTCCATGTAAGTATTGAACAGGTTTTTGTTCTTTGTGTGTGCGTGGTATTATAATTGCTTGTGCCTTTTCTGCTTTCCTTATAAAGTACAAGGAATACACAATAGGCTTTTTATTAGTCTTCAGATGTTAGCACAATGTTTTTTTAAAAACCCCTTTCTCCTTTGGATAATGAAATTTGACTTTTTCTTTCTACAAGCTTTAGTATTTTAATACTTCTCTTGCAAAATCCCCCATCTCAGCTAGGGCATGAATTGCTAACACTAAATTAATAACATAAAACCAAGTCTTAGGTGTTGGGTTTTTCTTTGTTTTCAGAAATAGTGAAACCTGACAGTCACAGGTTCATTTCCATTACCTTCATAGAATGTCTTTAAAATTGTTAGGTCATCAGGCCATTAAATTGGCGTAAATGTTTTGGAGTCTAATTTTGACATCAATAATTACTCTGTCGTGAAATACCATTTTTACAGTACTGTGTATGCATAGGATTTCTTTTCCCCGTGTCCTGTCTCTAGTCCAAGTAGCTGTTACCTCTGGTGCTTGACTTGACCCAATTAACAACAAAAGATGCCACAGGCCATCCCTTTCAAAGCACGGTTTCTACCTTCTAAGAATCTTCTTAATATTTTTCCTTAAAATTTTGGTATCTGTGGAGGAATCTGAAATCCATGAGCTGCTTGATCCAGTTCTTCTGCATGAGCTTTCATACTCTATCCCCATATTTATGTTTTCCTATATATTTTATCACCCCCCAGATAATAATAATAGTAATGGTGATCATTTTGATAAAGCAAATTGAAACCTTTAGAGATTTCATTTCTTCCAGCTGTAAAAGTTTTTGGTAATTTACAAGTCGAAAACCCTTTCTGGTATGCTCTAAATTTGTTTTTCGATCTGTTCTTTTCCCTCACTTTCTTCATTGTTGCCAGTCGCCTTCTGCATTTGAGTGTTCTTTTTTTGACTAGTCCCTGAGCTCCATCTCAGCTAGGAAGGTATCTGCTACTCAGCAGTATGGCTAAAGTAATGAAGTTCCTACTTCACTGCCCACTCTTAATAGGTTTATACTGCAGGGACTTTGGAAAGGAGATTAAAGACTATTAATCACAGAGTAGTGGCTGTGATTACATTGTTTGCACAGGTGAATTGTTGCTTAGGGTCATATCAGAGTTTTGTTTATAAATGTCAAGCTAATGGGTTTGTCTTGCTGGTAAGACAATTGAACAGATTTTGTCATCTATGTCAGAAAAAGTCATGTCTGAAATTTAAGTTCTTTTAGTCCAGAATATTTCATATAAAAGAGAGTCTAACCTAAAAGAAGATTAAGAGAATTCAAGTGGTTTCTGCTGTTGTTGTACACTCTGGCTGTCTGGTCCTGCCTCAGCTTTTGCTTCCACTCTGGCACACATTTGTCCCTGTAGTGACCTGCTTCAGTTTGGTGAGCCAGTGAAAAGCTGGATCATAAACATGGAAAAGAATTCGCTGCTGGTTTAGAAAGCAGAAGGAAGTGTGGGCTGAAACAAGTCCCAGAACTAAGACAGTGGCGAGTTCAGGGAATGGAGATTGTCAGCCAGTGAGGAGTGAGGCTGCTGAGCCAAAGTAAGGGTAGGGACTATCACGTACATAATTCTTATAAATCTTGGAAATATAATGCTGTGCTATAACACATATAAAGACCCTGCATGACCAATCCAGAAGTAAGCATTGAATGTATTCTGAGGAAAATCAATTGCTTGTTAGTGATACTGTTGATGTAAATCTTTATTATGACTAAATACTATTACTATAAATGTTTATTTTAATTTCATACAGACAGTATGTCAGTATGGCATGTTTATCTATCACTATTTCTGAAGGTATATTTATGCTCTCTGGGCTGTGGATTGTTAAAGCCCATTCCTGTACTAGCCACATGAATTTGTAATTCCAGCTATTTTAATTATCATTTGATAACAGTAATGACTATGCTTGCTGTTGAAACAGAAAGAATAATGCTAAGTGCAGATGACTGCTGTAAATCTCAAAGACAGCTAATTGGGTATCATTTGATAATGTGAGTGGGATGAGCAATGTTCCATCCCAGCTGCCACTTGAAGTAATCTCCCAAACTTATCCAGTGATACTAGTGAGGTAAAAAGAGTTAATGAGAAGTTTTGGCTACTCATTTGTTGTAGGCTGAGCTACAGGTAGGATGCTTCGATGAAATTGTATCTGGGTTTTGAGGTCATAATCATCCATTTAGGATTTAGCTCTGCTGAAATTCAGATGAGGTTTAGGACCTTCCGTTGTTTATTTAGTTTTGAAAGTACTGCTGGGTATTTTGATGCAGGGAAACTTTACTTGATCCCATCTGAAAATCTATATTGATTATCTGTAGAAGTATAGTCTTGTGTATATAGGGATACAGTATTATCCTGTAGCAGTATATGTACTACAGAAGAAATGAGAATATATTAACTGCTTGAAGTACAATTCATCTTTCATCTTTGTTGTTGTTGTTGTTAGTGTGCATAGTTATTATGTCTTGAAGAGGGTAGAATGTAGGGCTTAGGTTATGTATTAAAAGCAACAAAAATGCATTTTAGAAGCCATTTTTTCTTTCTAGAAACTAGTAACTTTCTATCAACTAATAAATAAAATGAGTACAACTAATGTGGTATCCATGAGTACTTCTGTTATTGTGTTTAAGCAACCCAGTCCCAACAGGAGAGAGGACAGGCCTGTCAGCTTCTACCAGCTTGGATCAAACCAACTTCAGCCTAATGTAGCATCCTTGGCAAGAGATGCAGCGAACATTGCTAAGGACAAGCAAAGAGGATTTATGCCAAGTATATTACAGAATGAAACGTATGGAGCAATACTGAGTGGCAGCCCACCTTCCATTCAGCCTGCAGTACCAGTTACAAGTAGTGCACCTCCTCTACCTCCAAGGAATATTGGCAAAGGTACTAGAAAATGTCATTATATATTAGGAGAATTGGATCATAACTCTTTTAAAAATAATTTAATTTTTAGGTTTTCTCTTACAGTTATTTTGCACAAGTAAGTATTGGAACAGTTGTTGATGACCTCATTTTATATCCTTGAAGTGAATCCACACAACTTGTTCTGAGTTTCATTTTTGGTATACCTGCGAGACAGTATGCAGTAGTGTTTGGGAAACCTCAAGGTTTGAGATAACCTCACCAGAGTTAAAGCATTTATTAAAAGGAGGGCTGCAGTCAATGTAGCTCATCTTTTTTTTTTTTTTT
>WEIT01013059.1:13299-37531 GCA_013389985.1 Dryoscopus gambensis
AGATGTCATTGTCAGTTCAGTTCAGTGTAAAGGTAGAATTTCAATTGCATTTGTCTGCTGTGAAAATTTGTTTAAGACCTCAGAGAATGGAGAGTGTATGCAGAACATGAGATTTTAACCTTGCAAATTCTTCTCTTAATAAATACATGTTTCAGGGCTGTTGAAATAAAAATGTAAGTGTCATGATGTGGAGAACTGGATGATTTCAGAGACCTGATAGCTGACTGAAAATATAGCTGCCCTACTGGTTGTCCCCAGATCATTAGAACTGTGTAAAAGTACGTGTCTCATCCTGATTCAGGGGGCTGTGTGCTTGCAAAATCTACCATTAAAGCTGGTGCTGTGGGCTTCATTCTTAACTTTGTATGTAATCTGTTTGCATGGTAGTAAAGAAGCATAGAGAAATCTGTATAGGTCCTCTTTGTACAGGTCATATTCGGTGTGTTTCATTGCTTTAATACCTTTATTAATCCACCATCTTCCATGGAGACTAAATTTATGTATTCAATTCAATTAAAGAAAAGTTACTGTTAAACACATGGTGCTGTAATTCCAACTCCATAAGAGGAGATATGATCAGGAAATGTTCTAGGCACACATGAGTGGCTTCTGCCTTTGGGAGCCCTGTGCAGAGGTCAGAATGCAAGACTCCACACAACAGTGATTGTGCCTTAGATGGCAAACTGATCTTCTGTGTAATACGAAAAGTCAGTTATGCAATGGCTGCATAAAAGGGGCAGAAAAACTCAGAACAGAAAAGCATGGGTTTGGGTTACTTGGAAAGGGTAGCATGGGACTGGGGGAAGTTCAGTAGCATGTAAAACTTAACTAAAGTGGGATTACTTTAACATTTCACATGAACTCTAAGCTTAATATCTAGACAACATTTTTTTACTTGATGGAAACGAATGTTTTCCCCACCAAACAGGAAAATTGACACAAGGAGCTTGCCTGGTTTTTTTTACTGTTAGATTCTATCTCTGAATTAGTAATACAAGTGAATAGCTAAAAAGACTGTTTTACCCTTTGATATTAGTTTAATCATGGCCAGTCATACTGCCTTACAAGGCACAGTTTGGCCTTGATTAAATGGCACATTTCAAAAAGTGTGAATTTAATTTCATGCCCAACCCCAAACTTCTTGGCATCACTGTAATACAACTCATGCCATGAAGACATGCTGCCTACCTGAGATTATTAGCTCATATTCTTTACTCTAGCAATGTATTAGCCTATTAATTTATATACTTAGTTAAAAGCTATAATAGTATCATTGCCTGCAGCTTCTTGTCGATTGCTGATGTTGTTAATGTTATGCTTATGGTGTATTATTAGTCCTTTATCCTCATAGCTTTAGGCTGTTTTCCAAGTCTTCCGAGCCTTTTATGCTTTTCCCTGCAACCTAATATTTGTTCATACCTTACTCTGTTTCATCTTTTCTTAATATGGCGCTTACGTGCTGAGTAGGGAGAAATGGCATAATATGTGCAAAATACTGGCTTTATGAAGAAAACCTGGAGAGTGTTTTTATGAAATGAGGAGGCAGCTCTTCAGAATGAAGTCATTTAAGAGGCTCTGAAGAAGTACTTTGTGACTGTTTCACGACTAGTTATTATAGCTTCTTGCTTGAGTGAAATTCAGATTTACAGTTTTATGTTATTTCTAAGTCAAAACTGATGTTTCACTTTGAGTCAGCAATGTGTGCTCATGCTCGTGGAAGAATGAGGTCCTTTCCTTGCCGTACCTGAGAAAATTACAGTTATCAGTGAGGGATTAAAGAAGGTAGCAAGACTTGCCTTCTGTCTTGTAACTGAGAAATCTGTGCTTTTTCAAGTATTGGCATATTTTAAAGTAATGATGGGAGACAAATTTTGCTTAGGTAAAGTGTTAGAAGTTTCTGGGCGAAATCTTGCTGTGTAATTTTTAACACCAGACTGATTTCTGCTCTGGCATTCCATCAGGATGGAGTGAATGTAGTCGTTGAATATAGTGTTGCTGAATATAGTGCTCTAGCCACACCATTTCTGAAAGCACAGGTGTGACTATTAGCACTTTGTGCTTAGGGTAAGCAATAATAATAATGCAGTATTTTCCTCTCTTTTTAGTTCAGCCTTCAGTTCTTGGCAGTGGTATTCAGACAATTTCTTCATCTAATGCAATGTGGAAGACAAATTCTTTAGGAGTGGAAAGTATAAGCAGGCAGAGGTCTTCATCAGATCCACCAGCTATTCATCCCCCTGTGCCGCCATTGCGTGTAACATCTACAAGTATGTTTCCACTTTCCCCTGTTTTCCCTTCTACTGTATCTAATCATAGTTGGCTTATTTTTCCCATTTCCACAACTCATACTTCCTCTTTTGGTGACTGTAGCTTTGGCCTATCGTTCCCATCCAGTAACAAACTGTCTTCTCTGATGCTCCAGTGAGGAGACTATGCTGTAGTGCAGGGTCAGCAGGAAACACTTCTATGACTAGAGCTAAAGGGCTCATCATTTTATACATATATATGTGTGTGTGTATATATATATATATATGTAGTTTTAGTGCTGCACTTCTCACTAGTTGTAAGGGCGAGTGTTACGTGTAAGCCTGGGACCGTGTCTCAACATTATGCTTGATTCTTGCAGACTATTGGAATGCAAAAGGATGTTTTAATGCACTGCCAGCTGCTGTTGTGGTGAATTCAAAAATTCAGTAGCAATTTTAATTAATTGCTAAATCTAGTCTGCTGTTAGTTGTTAATCACAACAGGATTTTAAGAAAAGATGTTCCTCTAAATAAGATTTGCCAGATATTACTCACTTGGTTACTTTTCCATAAAACACAGACTGAAGGCTGATGGAGCAAATAACATTAACACTTTTAAAAATATATTCTGATCTACTGTTTTCAAGAATATGACTGACTTTGGTAAGAATTTTCTTTGCTTCCATTTTAAAGCTTGAATAAATGTAGGTGCTTGTGAGGTCTCCAAGTTTGACTAGGTGAAACAAAAGGTAAACCGCTTTCCAAAGAGGTCCTCCTTCCATTACTTGTAGTAAAGTGTTTTTCTTAAATGAGGATAAGTCCTGTAACAGGGGAACCTGTAATGAGAACCCAAGAAACAAAATGGTAAATAGAAATTTATTCTATGTTACTGTCTAACTTTCCTCTATAGATGTACTTTCTCCAGCACCACCACCTCCAGTGGCAAAGACAGCCAGCATTATAGAAGCTTTGAACCAGCAATCGAAACAGCAACCAGCTCCTCCACAAACTAAGCCAACCCCACCACCACTGCCCCCACAACCTCCTAGCAGAATCTCTCAGAGAAAGCCTGTTCCTGGGTAACTGATGTTATTTTAGTATTTAATAGACTTCATCATTTTTAGTAACTTAGCGATCTTACCATGTATCTATAACATGCAAGTTATCAATAAAGCATGCATGCTTTTGCCAATGATGTGTTCTAGTGTGTGGGAATGAACAGAAGGTAGATGCTAAGGAAGCAGATGACAAGGATTCCTACAGGAAAAACAATACAGCCTAGTGATTTAAGGTTATATGACTTGCAGAATATCTCCAGAACGCTTAGCTATGATGGAAATAAGGAACCACAAAAAATATTTAATTCCTAGTTCTCACCTAGTAACAAATAGGAGATAATGGGATCTAATGCCTGATTGTGCCATTTATTGTTCACATGCTTTGCATAAGTTCTCTTCCATTCAATCTTTTCATTCGTGGCAGAAGTAGAGAGACCTGAAAAAGAAAAAATAATTTTTAAATTTGCAGAAAACTAAGTTAGGAGGGACAGATGCACTGGCAAACAGGATCGTATCCAAAGCGGCCTTGAGAAACTGGAGTAGTAGTCAAGGGAGAAGAAGGGTGTCATTCATTAAGCAACTCTTAGTAATTAAGAACAATCAACTACAGGAATGAAGCATGGAGAACAGCAGAGTATGGGTAAGCAAAAGTCCTTAGAAGAAGGATCTGTAAGGACATAGTAAGTAAGGCAGATGACCTAGTGCTGTTGTGGAAGAGTCAAAGAGAGATAGTGTTGTTTTACCATAGCCTGCAAATGATAGGAATTAATTTTCCCAACTGACTCAACATCAGTATTACCTCAGCAGAACAGCTGTATTCGGTTTGGGGCATTGCAGTAAAATGAAATACTGAGGTGGGAACCAGGGGAGATCAATGAGGTAATGAGAAGTCTAGAAAATAGGACCTTTGAGAAAATTTTGGAAGGAATAAGGTTTCATTTGCAAATTGGGACTGAAAGATGAAAGCAACCTTTGACCTTTAGGCTCCTTTCTAGCCCTTTTATTGCATGGTATCATACTACCTGAAAGGTAGACACAACTTGTTGAAGCTTGTTATAAATGCACAGACTAATATGGATACATAATTTTAAGAAAAGCAGTGAAAGGAACTTCAAAACTCAGGAGAAGACACAAATTGCAATTATCAAAGCTGTATTCTTTTTCTGCCTTTTTTTAAATTAAGTGCAACTTTCAATTGGCTTAATCAAAAATACAGAAGAAAAGTAGTATTTTAAAAGCAGTTGTCACCAGAATATTCTGAAGACATGCCAAGACTTCTATAATTTTTAAAGTACTCTGTATTGTTGCTTTTTGAGTTCTTGTTTGTTTCTGAAATGGATCAATTTCTCACTTTCTGCACAGCACTGAGAAGTCATCTGGCTTAACTAATAAAGGGCAGACCAGAGGACTTGGGTCTCTACAACAACCTGGTAATTGTGGTTTAGAGATATATTTTATTGTAATTAAGCTGTCATTACAACAATCAAAGGGAGAGTGTGGGTTTGTTGGGGTTTTCTTTAATTTGTTTATTTACCTTACACGTTTAAATATAATCAGTACCAACATTCTTCTTCTTTCTCTGATTGTGTGGGCCCTGCTGCCTCAAGTTCTTTAGCATGAAGAGAGCTATGGGCTAATTAAAGTCAATAATGGGGCCGTGTAGTAAACAGAATCACGGAATGGTTGATTTTTGGGAGGGACCTCCACAGGTCTAACCCTTCTCCCCAAGTAGGGACAACAAGAGTGGATCACCCAGGACTGTGCCCACAGGGCTTTGGTGTGTCTCTAAGGATGGAGACTCCACAACCTCTCTGGGCAACCTGTGCCAGTGCTGGGTCACCCTCACAGTAACAAAGTGTTTCCTGATGTTCAGACAGAGGCTTCTGTGTTTCAGTTTGTGCCCACTGCCTCTGGTCCTGCTTTTCAGCCGGGTGGCCACCGACATATATTGGTGCATGGCCTGTTCGTCCCCAGGTACAGGACTTTGCACTTCATTGCTCTAGGTTCTCCCCTGATGTTTGGAAGCAGGATTCCTGAAGACCTGTCTTGCTAGTAAAGGCTAAGGCAAAGGAGTAACTAAGGCATTCAGTAACTCAGCCTTTACCATGTGCTGTGTAACCAGAATCACATCTTGGTCAACAGTGGGTCCACATATTCTCTAATTTTCTTTTTGTTACCGATGGATTTATAGAAGCCCTGCTTGTTGTCTTTGACATTCCTTGCCAGATTCAATTCCAGTTAGGCTTTAGCTTTTCTAACCTCACCTTAAAACCCACTCAGACTAAGTGGGTTTGAAAATTTTTGCTGCTCTGTTGTTTGCATATGTCATAAACAAGGTGTCAGATACACATTTTAGAATAGAAAAATGTGTTTCTAGCTTGAAAATCCAGTGATTATATAGTGTCACTTTTAATTAAATTGCAAATTGATATTGCTCTTTTCATGTTAATAGAGTTCATTATTCAGAGTTCATTACTCATTTTGCATTTTTTGTTGTTCAAAGTAACTACTACTTTGGGACATGACAATACTGTAATCTCCATAAAATCTCTAAAGTAAAGTTCGTGCAGATTCTGTGGTGGTTGTAGTGGAATTTCTGGTTTCCCTTTCTACTGTATATTTTATATTCATTTGTTCTTACTGTGATTCTTTTTTATTTCATCTTGACATCACCCAGGGGAATTTGCTAATGGCTATGTGCCATCTGTGTCAGGAGTCTCCTGTGAAGGATACAGCACGTTGATAATGATGGTCTTTACTAGGAAAGAAAGGGTCTAACTGCACACAGTGTAGTGAAGAAATAGAGGAATAGGATATTTGGTCCTGCTCTCATCTATTTTAACTCAGCATATCTGCAGTGTTAAAGGTCTTAGGTAGTTGTCTTTGGGAAAAGTGGCCTTTTTGGTAAGGAAAAGGATGGAAAAATTCTGTTGAGTTGTTTGGAAAGAACCAGTAGAAATTAAATACTCATGGGATATAAAATGATTTGTATACTTTTAATAATAATTAGTTTGGTTTCATTGATGCCATCGCTCTTACTTTTTTTGAAAGCATGCCTAATACTTACTTGGTTTACTTCCCTTAGCAGGAGAGTCATCTTCTGTATGTGAAATTCCAGGAACACAGACTGGTTCTACAGCAAATACTTTGGCACAAATCCAGCCACCAGCACCAATGCCAAGAAAATCACAAGTAGTAAGTACGAAATTTGGCACTTGATTTTATTAATCTTCTGCATTCTATTAAACACACTGTAGAAGTGATAGTGTGGCCTGCTGTGGAGAAAGTATGAGAGCCATGAAACACACAATTCCTGTATCCTGTGTTTAGGTATGTGACTTGTACTAAATAGTTACGAAAACTTTGTTTTTCTTGAATTTCCTATAGGAGAGTATGTGATTTTAGATTTAAAAAAGCAAACCAAACCAGCTGGATTCTTTGCTCATGTCCAAATGAGACCAACACAATCCACAGAATGTATGGTTTGACTTACTGAAGATAGATAAGCTTTATAAGTTAGTGACTTGTAAGTGAGCTTGATGAATCACTTGTGAGTAACACGTGGCTTTATTCTCAGTCTCCAGTGAAGTAAGTAATAAGGGAACTGTTGTGCTTTTCTAATGGACACATATATACTGGCAGTTGTTCACGTAGGTAGGTGAAATGACTTCAGACAAAATTAGCAGGAGTCAAGCTCAAAACAAAAGATTCTTTGTGCTGTTGGTTCTCAGCATTCACCTGGTGACAGGAGAAAAATCTCTTGGTAAGCGTATCCCCAGCAGAAGGTGGTTAATTCTATATTTTTCTTCTCCACCCTCCACCAACCTTACATCCACAGTTAGAAAAGAGGTACTGGGTTTAGATGGACTCTTGATCCAATTGCATGGCCTTTTAATACTGTTTGCTTATTATTTTTAATTTAGGACCATGAATGGTAACATATACTAGTGTCAGTACCTGTAATCTTCTACTGGTGTAGGTAAAGGGATGTATTTACAGATATCAGTGGACCTGTACAGTATGTGTAGTTAGCTTGGTCTTTGGTCCTTGCTTCAATTTTATGTTACATTCTCGTGTGATAGATGTAAAAGATCCATACGCTTGATCATGACAGTGTATCTCTGCAGGAAGCAAATCTCAATACAGAGAGTCCGTACTTTCCGAGATGCTATGTGTGACTAGGTCTGGGCTGCTTCATACATTCTGTGTAGGAGTGTGGTTCAGTGGTAAATAATAAACAGAGGTAGGAGATGTGCTGTTCCAGGCTCCGCAGTGGTCTTATTAATGGCTTGTAATGAAAAAGCCTGCTTTCTTCAGTCCTCTGTCTGTCTCCCTTCATCCGTTTTTCCTTGCCCATGTCCACTGAAATAGCAACTCTCCAGGACAGGGTTCAGTGTGTTTGTGTGCATAACATTGCACACTGGTCTTGAGCTCACAGAACCCCTATTAGCTGTTTCTCATCTGATAATGCTGAGAAGCCTCAGAGACTTCATCTTGCATTAGTTGGGAGTATAAAATTTTCTGGGTTTTGCCACTCCTGCTGTTGTTCAACCAAGTTACTGTCTGTCTTGCATTATAATAGCCTTCATGTTTTAGGCCACAGCAAAATTAAATGGTCTAAGTAGTGTAAATTGCTTATATTGTCATGTTTACTTTGTGGAGCTGTTGGACTCTGATCTTAATTTCTGTTGTGTGTGTGCTGGGATTCATATGGATTCAAATGTGAGCACTGGTGTGCTGTGTTTCAGCACATCTGAAACAGCTCCTTACCTGACTTTCTGTATAAACTGAAGTTGTAGTTTCTGTATGTTGTTCTCTCCTTTTTTAAAATTTTATAGGACCAATTGATTTAGCTCTGAAGGAATGGGCTGTCCTGTCTAGTTTTGGGATCAGTGTCTTCAAAGTTTAGTATTAACTGCACATAGTATGAAGAGCATATCTGGTTCTCCAGCTGTCTCTAGGGCTTCAGTAAGGTCAATTCTGTGACTGAGCAAATCAGCTGAGTGATCTTCTTCTGTCATAGGACAGAGAAGTAAGGGAACACCTGGCTCAGGAGTATGTGCTAGGTAAGGTGCTTTAGCTAAATCAATCTGGCTAAAGCATCTTAGCTGAGATTTAGTCAAGGACCCCTCAGCTAAAGAGCTTTAGCTAGTTCAGTCTAGCTAATGTTCTTTGGCTAAATTGCTCCATTTAGCCTTATACTCCTTGCATTTTTTGCTAAGTCTTTACCCTGCCAGGGAATCCAGAGGCCAGCCCAGATTTAGAAAACAATTGCAGAAATGCTCCTTGAGTACAGAAAAGATGAGTCTAGTTGTACATGCACATTTAGCCATGGCTTATCTCCTACACAGTGCATTTACCCAATAGCCTGTTTATCAGATGGAAATTCCTGATTCACTTTTTGTTTTCCTTTTTTTCCCCCAGTGTGATATTTAGATTTTTGAAACTATATTGTAGATACATGGGAAACTTTCCTAGAAGATTTTATTCCTCTGGGAGTGAGATCTATTTTAATTTCCTTGCCTTCTAAAGAACAAGAAATACCTGTAATTACTGCATTTTGAAGTTAGTAATTGTATCACTGTTGTACTGATGTGAAGCTTTTTCCTTTTAACTTAAAAGGTGGTTGTGGTTCTGTCATGGTTAGACACTGGACACAAGCCAGTGCCCCATGAAAATATATTTTTACTGCTGTGAGATGTGATCAGGAACAGAGCAGAGCAGGCTCAGACTTAGGAATAGGAAAAAAACTTTAATAAACTACATTAAAGGAAAGAAACACACAGGGAACATGAAAACTCTCAGAAACATTCCTCCTCCTCCCAACTTCCACCCTTTCACAATCAGACAAAACCTTGGATTTTCTGATCGGTTACCAATACTCAAATAATCAATTCTCAGTTCATTTAAGAAGAGAGGAGTCTCTCTTGCAAACCATAGTGTCCTTCCATGTCTGGTGCTCTCACCACCATCCATGGATTGAGACTGCCCTCAGGATTCAATGACGCTTTACCAAGTACCAGAAGCTCCTTTTTGGGACAAAGAGTCCCCCCCCATTTTATAACCCCTGGGGCCGAGGGTTTCTTCTGCTGTGAAGAGAGGGGGCACAACCACACCCTCTTCCTGGTCTTCTGCTCCGAAGACAGAGGGAACCACCACACCCTCTTCCTGGTCTTCTTCGCTGAAGACAGAGAGCACCACCCCACCCTCTTCATCCTCTCTCCTTCTTCATCCACTTGGCATCAGCATCACTGCAGCAGGTCGCCTTATCTGGCATCCAGCCACTGCATCCACCTAACTGCAGTCTCACGTATTAAAGACAGATTGTTCAGTCTATGGCTATACAAGATAAGTCCAGCCAAAGCCACTCCATCATCTCCTCCCACCAAATTCTTCCCATCAATTTCTTTAACGTCACAGAATTCCAGGCTGTCTCTCTCCTCACTCCAAAACACTGCACAGGAGGATTCATGTTTCATAAAGCTTTCTTTTCCCCAAGGAAGAGAAGGGTTAAAAAGTCTCTGCTGCTACTGCCGTGCAGTCAGCTCCAGGACTCCCAAGGCCGGGAAACCTCCCCCGCTCCGTTCGGCTGGCACAGATGCAGTCTCTCTCTCTGGGAGGGGGGGGGGAAGGGGGAGGGTAGAGAACCATCTCTTCGTCTCTCCACCCTTCCATCCTGCAAAAAGCTGGCTTAGTCCATTCCCTTCCATCTCCTTCCCTTTCTCTCCGAGCTCCGGACTACCTCTCATCCTCAGGCCGAGTAACTTCGAGCCGCATGGCTGCCCCTCCCCCACCCAGGCCCAGGCCCAGGCCCAGGCCCAGGCCCAGGCTGGGCGGGGGAGATCTGCTCCTTTCACTGACCGGAACACAAAAGGAAATGCCTCCGTGAATCTCTCCTTTATCTCCCCATGTTCTCAGAGGTGACACATCTCCTTAGTGGCCACACCAGATGTCAATATTCACTTCTAATCCATGATTGGTTTGACTACACCTTCCTTAAAAAACTTCCTTCCTGTCAAACCAGGACAGGTTCAGACTGTCACTTGTCTGAGACGGAGCGTCTGGAAAAATTGTTGTGCTGCAGTGCCTGGCTAGCAGCTCACAGGGGTGTGCCTGCCCTGGGTAGGCCACAGCTTTATTTATATTAGAATTTATATAGGATTTATACTAGAATGCAAATGGATGCTTCTAGATGAATATAATAATCATGCTGCATCCATCCTTCCCCATCCACATGGCCTTTTTTTCTCTGCATGGTGCTCCGTTCTAGCAACACGGCTCAGTAACTGCTGGGCAGTACTGGCGTCAGCAGAGCATTTTGCTGATGGAGAAAAGGAGAGCTGTAAATGGAGTCGCTTGTCCCTTTACAAGCTTCCTGCTCCATGGCTGACCTGACCAGACACTGGGACCAGTCACTTGGGGACTCCAGAATGGTGATGAGGCCACCTTTTCCTTATGCCATGTAGAGCTTCTGTCCCAAAAAGCCACTGCATTAACAGCCATCTCAGATCTCAATGGCACTTTCAGCTCTGCTCTGACATCTTAGGGTAGAAAGGAGTGGTTTTTGCTCCCTGTGGCTGGGAAAAGGGTGCACTCGGGGTGGAAAGCTTTATACTCTGCCTCCGGGACTTGAGCCTCTTCACTTGTGCTGGGTTGTTTTGCATGAAACAATGCATAGGCAGCATTATTGTGGGTCTGCAACAGAAAATGAGGAGGCTGAAAAGAAATGCAGCAGCAGATTGATTTGCACTGGAAAAGGTGTGAGATGAGGATGGTGGAGTCTGTGAAACCAGAGCGAAACAGTTTTGGTATCACTTGGCACAGAATATGGCTAGGACTGAATCCCCCTGCCATACTGGCATATTGCAACTCCTTACTAAACTTTCCCTTTGAAAGAGCTGCCAAAAACTCCTGTGCCTGACAGTCCTCAGAGCACTGCTGGGCGGCAGAAGATGTTTTGGTGGGTTCGTATACTATAGAAATGGGTTTAGCAAATTAAGAAGGAGCACATTGGCAGGTGGCTCGGGCCTCCCTCTGATACGGCTGCTGCTGTTACATTTGCACAGAACTTGATCACTCTGTCTTCTGAGTGAAATCATGCTCACTGTAGTGATGTAGAGCTCTCAAGACAGGTTTGGGTGAGCCAAAATGGAAAACTAAGGGAAATATGGGCTATGTTATTGGCACTGTGGTTCCAAAAAGCTTTGGGTGCTGCCAAATTCAGCCTGAAGCATGAGCACCCTGCATAAGATGTAGCTGAACTCTAACCTGTGAAAAATAGCAGTTGGAAACTCTTCTGAAACTCTCTTTAGATAACTCCAAGTCTACTCTGTCTGTTCTGTGCTATATTATTAACATTTGGGTTTTTTTTTTTTTTATTTCAGTCAAAAACTAAACCCAAGAGAGTAAAAGCAATTTACAACTGTGTAGCAGATAACCCAGATGAGCTGACTTTTTCAGAGGGAGATATTATTGTAGTTGATGGTGAAGAAGATCAGGAGTGGTGGGTGAGTATTTTACATTTTCTGTCAAGACACTGAAAGAAAGAAATTAAATCTCAGAGGTTGACACTCACTTCAGAAGATCCCCTGCTGAGTTTCCAAATAACAAGAAAAGCTTCATCTCTTGGAAACTTCAGATGAAATTTCAAAAGTCGAACTTCAGACAAGCTTTTAGCTTTTCTCATTCAGAAAAAAAAAAAGAGTCTGATTGGTAGGGTTCACAACACACTGGGGACATGGTCTGTGTGATCCAGAAAATTTTTGGTGGAGTGTCAGCAATTTAAGAATCTGCCATTACAGGTGCTGTGTAGTGGGCTTCAGAGGAGAGCTTTGTATTGTCCTCAGTCTTCAGATGACCAGGACTGAGTCTGAGCTGGGAAACCGTCTCAACTATTTACATTCCAGAGTCTCACTGGCTAAAGCAAAATCTTGGAAAAATCTTGTGCATGAAAGCACTTGCCTTAATCTGTTAGCTAGTGAAGAACAGAGCTTCAGGTTGCATCCAAATTGACAATAATGCTGTATAAACACAAATAGATGCATGTAAAACCTGAAACTATTGAAGCTTGATCTATCCTTTTGCCTCACAGTGGTTAGAGAAGCAGCTCAACAGAGGCCGAATGTGGGCTGTCAGGCATTACAGATTGCACTGGAATTATGCTGCAGTGGTACTGCAGTAAGAGGTTTTATAGTCAAAGAACTGGATAAAGCTTTTGCATTTGACAAAAACCCAACCTACAGCTGAAAAACATGCACCCCTTAGGACTGAATTTTCCTACTGGCAGAAGAAAAGTAGCACTACTGCAGAAGAGATTTGGTGGGAGGCTTGTACCACAGGCAGGAAGGTCACTGGTATTCATTTTGGTGATACTGAAATGTCATTTTGAGATTTAACTTGAAAAATATCTGGACTCTTTCAGATTGGTCATATTGATGGAGATCCCAGTCGGAAAGGAGCTTTCCCCGTATCATTTGTGCACTTTATTGTTGACTAGATTGCTACTGATAAGTGGAGACATTCCTCATTTCCAGCAGTCACAGAAATAAGTTTTGTTCTATTTCATTTCACCTACCTATCTGCAGCCACCTTGCCAGAGCACTGCCCAAGTCCTAGGTACTGTAGCTTACTTTTTTATTGCCATCATTCTGATTTTGGGACTTATAAAACTTTTTTCTACGTGAAAACTTCTCATAAACAGTTTACACTTTAAAAAAAAACAACTCTTCCTGTATTTTTCAAGGTGAACTGAAAAGCTTTAACAATCAAAATCCACATGTCTGAATATCACAACATTAAGCATGTTCTTATCAATCAATTCACTGTAATTTTAGTCTCCCTTTTGTAACATGACAGTACAACAGTTCAGTGTTGCTTCCCCAGTCAAAGAAATTGTGTGTGCATCTACCAGGGCCGTGAACTTACCCAATTCTCAACACCATTTGAAGTGTTGGAACCAAAACATGCAAGCTGCTGTGTAGTTCTGAAATGGACTCGTTCAGTATCTTGCCATACTGGCTGTCATCAAGGATGCCAACAGTTGCAGAAGAAATTGTTTTAATCATGTGTCTTTGGCCAGGTAAAGATGAAAAAGTATTTCAGTTTACCACAGGAGAAACTTCTTTTTTTCAGAATGGATGTAGGTATTTGCTTAAAGTTATCTGAAATCTGTGTTAGTCGTTGAACCTTCTAGTTCTAATTTTGTGAGCTTGAGACTGTTTCGTTTTTCTATGCTGCACGTGTGTAGAACCTGTTTTTTGAATGTTCTTTATGTATCTTACATCCATTTTGGTCATTTAATGTGACTACTGCTGGTTAACTAAACTATGGCAATATTAATAAGTTACTACATTAACTCAAGGATTTGAAAACTGCACTTCCTGAAATGGACTTCACTTTGATGATGGATGGCAGAGCATTTCTTACACTTGTCTCATTATAGCATTTAGACTTTTGTTTTTAAATTCTTGAATTTTCTTTAAATCATCCAGCAATGTGTTCACAGAGAACATATTTGATGGAACACTTAGGTAATTATCCTTGGTCGATAAGATATCTGACACCTCACAAGTTCACTACGTTATGTTCTGGTTCATGAAATTTGTGCGCCACTACCTTGCAAACAATGAAAGTTTGCCAACTCACTCTGTATTTATATAGTATACCCACATTTATGGTAGCTACACTGTTGTTAAACTTGTTTTACTGATTTGTGAACAAAGGCTAGGCCATGGATAGTTCCCAGTCGTTTGATGGAATATAAAACACCAATACAGATCTGACATCATTTTGATGTTTGTATATTGTGAAATTGTACCAGTTTTGCTTATGCTACAGGAAACAACTGAGGCATAGGATATGAAAAATCAATGTCTAGGTCACATTGGCTTTGATCACATTATGTGAACATTGTATCTCTAGATTTATCAAGAGAACTTTGAATTTCTGGCAAATGGTGCTTAAATTGGCCATTTCATATTGGAAGGAATGAAAAACAGGCCGCCACCACCATCTGTGCTTTAGAGAAAAGCTACGTAGCAAAAGTGCTGGAAGAGCAACACTGATCTCACCCTGTGTCACCCTTCCTGAATGGTACCGTTGGTTGATGCCTCTCGGGTGTGTGGGTACAGCCACACAGATATGTAACTTTCACTTTCTAGATGCTGTTGCTGCAGTATAAATGGGGAACAAACTGGAATGTTTCAAGATATTTTTATTGCAAGTTGAAGCAAATTAGTCCGTATTTTCAAAGTTCCCAGTAAAATGATAGAGTAATAGTTTAGCACTACAGTTCTATTCACTTACTGATACGTTCAGTTTGCAACACTATTTTGTATGTTTCTATCCCTGATAGAGTCTAGAGAGTAAATGGGCATATTATTTTGCACAGAGCTCCTAATGTACAGTATTTTTAACACAGAATCTTATAGTGTATGTAACAATTCGTAAAGTTAAAAAATGATGCAAATTTCCCTTGAGTTCTGCTAGAAGAGGAATAGAGTAAAATGTCACAACTTTGTTTACTGGTAACTTAGAAACCAGGAAACTTGTAGACAAGAACTTAATAGCACTAACAGTGCAGATAAAATCCCAAGGACCAATAAAGAGCAGCTAAGCAAAATTTATCCCTTGATTTTCTGTGTTTCTCAAAAGGTTTTCTCCTCTGGTAGAGAAAAATGAAATTCTAGAGCCTGTAGATATCTATTTATAATATAAAATTAAGAATTTTAAGTCCAAAATTTTGGGATATTTCATACAACTTTTCAAATCTAATTCAAAAAACCTGTTAATAGACAGACTATTAGGTTGCTGTGTTAACTGTTTTAAAAGGAGCAAGTGACACTTAAAATGCAGCTTAGAATGCTATGAGATGTATAATATTCAATTCAGTTGTTTTTATTTTGTTTAGTTGCAGAGCAACTGTATATATTGTATAACCTAAAATCAACTCTTATTTTCAATGTCCTGGATGCAGTGATTTATAATTAGAGCATGATTAATAAATTTTACTCTTGTTAACCAGTCAAATGTCTGGAAAAATAAAACTACTTTTAAAATCACTTTTTCTGCTTCTCTTCTGTTCCCTTGCATTGCTTATGCAGTATTGTTCTTTTCATGTATAAAAATGACAAACAAGTATCACTTGAGGAAAAAATGTACATCTTGTGGACTTTAGTTGAACAGAAAAACTGTAGATGGCACACCTGAGATTAAATTAGAGGGGTAAAGCACTAAAGGACTCCCTCTTACCACTTTGCTTTTGTTTTAATATCTGGGTTAAGCAGAATCAAAGACTGTATTAACAAATTGTTTCTCAGACAACAACGTAGAAGCAAGTGTCAGTTTTATTTTACATTTCTGAAATATTGACATTGATATACAAAACATGATTAGGAAAAAATTGTGTTAAATATAAAATTCTGTATTGTTCTGCACACTGAAGACAGAATCTTCAAGTCATGTTTGGGGAATGCCAGAGTACCATGTGCAAGGTTGTGTGGCTCTTGTTTGCACAGTAAGTCTTTCCTAGGTCTGTGTGTGGCTCCAGCCTGTCCGCGGTATCACGAGGAGCCCCGGTGCCTCCCACACAAACACTGCTGCCGAAGGAAATCAGGACTTCTCCGACATTAAAACTGAATCAAAGGCTGTAGACAACACTTTGCAAATGGCTTGTGCTTGTTCCTAAAAAACCCAAACACACATATTGACACTTTCTGAAGAACTTGTAAACTTCTCAAAACTCATTTGAAGCAGAATGTGTCCTTCATTCTGCTTCGTCAGACCAGATTTCATTTGTGTGGCCTGCAATGATACATGGATGCTGTCTTACATGGGCTATTTGAACCAAGTCAGGGTTTCTGGCTGTCGGCAGCATTCAGAATGTCACTTCTTGTGTTCCCCCAGTGATGCCAGCAAAGGGTCTGTGTCATCAGAGCATCCTGACAATGAATTCTCCTACTCTTAAGAAGGGATCGCCTCCTTTGCTTACAAATACGGCGGCATGCTCTATTACCAGAATTGTTACTCCATCCCTCTCTACTCCGTATCTTAATAGGTTTTTGCCTTTGGAAATACAAGTGGATTCTCCATAGGAGCTGCCATAGCACTCTTTAGACTGGAGAGCTTTCTCAGGTGAGTACACTCACTGGCAGTTTTAGGGAATGTAAAGGTTTTCCTCAAAGCTGATCCAATGCAGTGAGCAGGGCTGTTTTCCCCTCCTCAGCCAGCACACATTTATACTATTTTTTTTTTTAATTAAGCAATCCTCCTCCTGCCAAAAAGCCTTCACAAGAGCCTTGGGGTTTAGAATCTTCCTTTACAATCAGAATTACAATACCTAAATGAAATACTGTAAACATAAACTCTTACCAAACTATTGCACTGATAGACCCAGAGGCTGCATTCTTCAGAGGCTGCATCTGTTGTCTTCAAAGCCAGTAAACTTTTTCCTGCTCCCAAACCATCATCATAGCACACCATCCGTACTATCAAATAGAGAGCGTGCCTATGTAACACATCCTGAAAGCACATGGCAAATAAAAGTTACTCTGGAACAGTGCAACAGATTATTACAGTTTTCCACGTTTTTATTCTCGCTTACAAAAGAATACTTCAGATTTATTTACAGGAGAAAAGTATTCCTTGGTAATTTTTTTTTTTAATTTGAGAGTTTAGTCAAGATTTTAAAAAGTGGTGGTTTAGCACAACTTTAGCTTTAATTTTTGCTTCTGTTTTAGAAGTGCATTCCTAAGTGGACTATGAAGACAAGCTGACAGAGTTGGAGTTGTTCAGCCTGGAGAAGAGAAGGCTCTTGGGGAGACTTTGGGGCACCTTCCAGTACCTGAAGGGGGCCTGCAAGAGAGCAGGAAAGGGACTTTTTACAGGGGCATGTAGTGACAGACAAGGGATTTGAATGGCTTTAAACTGAAAAAGAGTAGGTTTAGATTGAATTTAAGGTAAGAAGTTCTCTACTGTCGGGAGTGCTGAGGCACTGGAACACATTGGTCAGAGAAGCTGTTGATGCCCCATCCCTGGCAGTGTTCAAGGTCAGGCTGGAGGGGGCTTAGAGGAACCTGGTCTAGTGGGAGGTGTCCCTGCCCATGGCAGGGGGGTTGGAACTAGAGGATCTTTCAGATCCCTTTCCACTCTGCGCCTCCCATGATTCTAAGATGACATTCCTGGCCATACTATGAAAGTGCACATTCACTTCCCACCAACCCTCACTTGCCCTCCGTGACAGGTGGGACACTCTGTCCCTCTGGCACAGAGGTAACTTAAAACAACTTACTTTCCCAGTATTTTTCCAGACAATCCTGTCTGTCTTGGGAAGGATACACACAAGAAACTGTTCCCAGAAGAGGGTACAGACAAGGTCAGTTAGTAGCCATGTGGCTGTAGCCAGGCTGTAAGTGACCTAAGCCACAGGGTATGTCCTGACTCTTCCACAGATCTCATGTGGGAGCATTCTACTCTCCATCAGAGCTGCAGGATTTCCACCATAGTCCCAAAACTTCTAATTTTGACCATTCCAAAAAGGGATTGGTAGAAGACACCCAGTACAAGGGCTCTGCAGCCCTACCCTACACAAAGCCTTTCATCTCCAGCCATCCTGGAGATGATTCTCATCTGGTTTATTCCAGTCATACCACCCCCACGGTCTTAGGAATTCAACACAGCTCTGTTTCCGTGTCCATGGCATCAAACACCTGTCCCTGTCAGCTGAAGGATCTAAAGAAATGCCCACTTTGATACAGAAGCTGTAAAAACAGGCAGTGAACTTGCTGCCTGCCTTGAAACCCGGGGAGGGAGAGCCCTCCACCAGAGCCCTAAGGTCACCTTGCTAAAAAACATCTCCATCCCTGACACTTGCTCGGCTCATTGCTCACACTGCTCTCACCATCAGCAGCTATCACCCCATGCCCAGGGCAGCTGGAGCCCACTGGAACTGACTGGATCCACCCTCCCATCTCTGTATGAAAGATGCCAAGACTGTTCACCAAATTACTAATAACTCTCCAGGGTTACTTGCTTGGAACTTGCTACAGTGCTAATGTAATGTGTGCAGTGGATTATCACTAAAAGAGGGATGACAGAATTCTTCTGAGTACGCAGTCTCCTTGTAAATTAAATTCCTCCTTTCCTTTCAGTATCTTGGAACTCTGTGAAAATAGTTTGGTGAACACACTGAAGGACAAATTAAATGCCAACAGTGACACAGATGCAAAAAACCAGAATTTAAGAAACAATGCAATGCAATAAATTGCCAGTGCAAGCTAGCTTAACCACAAAAGGCTTTATCTGTTTGTGCATGCTTTCAGCTTGAAGGCAGAAAAATGATGGATGAAAGTCTTAAATTAGCTATTTGATCTTTATCAAAGCACAAAGGAATTTAAATAATAGTGTAACCTATGTTTTTAATGAGAATTAAGGATTTATGAGAGCAAAAACAGAATCCAAAAGAATTCAAAGTCTGAGTAGCAACTACTACCCTTCCTCCCAGGCATTAGAAACAAGTTTTTTATTTTCTGAAGGGACCATAGGGAACTTTCTGGCTCTCTTCAGAGAGCCAGTATTAAGCAATGCTATTCTCCATGCTCATACTTGAGGCTTTTATGAACAGGCATGGCTGGGTTGTTGATGGGTCAAGGCTTCATAAGGCCAAGTATTTATGGTATCTGGGGCTCTGAGGGCAACCAGAAGGAAACCACATGGCTGCAACAGAAAGCTACACAAAGGCAACTGGAGGACCCTGGGGAAGAGACCGGATTTTTATTTTTAGCAAAGAAGCTACTTGAAGTGCACTAAAGGAAAATAAATTACATGTTAAAAATGATGCAAACAAAAAGTAGGCTTAATCAATAAAGTGGAACCATGAGGCTGTAATGCTGGAGTGAACTCTTAACTCTTGGATTAGGAGTGCAAGGATGGAACTTAAAAGAGCTGGGCAACTCAGGTATTCTTAAAAACCCCCATTCTTTGTTTTTCCCTCTTTACAGAAACATTACGAGGAACTGCATTTCTAACTCAGCAGAGAAACCTATGCTCTTGGCCACCACAGTCACACTATGTTCCCCCATTAGAAAATGGCAGGATAGCCACAGAGGAAGGAAGATGTGCCCAAAGAGCATTGCCAAAGGCTCACTTGCCTTTTATCTGGTGCTCTATCTCAAAAGGAATGGCTTTTTGTCATAAATCCAACCAGGAATAAACATATGGCCCTGCAGAGATATGACGTGAAGCAGTGCTCCTGTGAGAGCTTGTTTGTTTGACTTTTGCTTAAAGCCAGAAATGACATTTTGGTCACACAGATCATCTCCCAGAGAAATAAATGAAAGCACTTCTCAACTCTCATCAGAAAGACAAGTTTGGGTGAAGCACTTACATACTGATCAGATGTGGAAACTTTAATGCCGTATTTGGAAACTCCCATAATAAACTCCTCTTCACCTGGAACAAAAGGTAACTTTCCATCTTGCTTTGGAGGGAAACAAACAAAAGCCTTTAGTGCAGACAGAAGAACATGAACAATGAAGATACATAACAGAAAATACATTTATGTGTACTTGGGTCCACTGGGTCAGCACCACTGCAAACTCTGCTCAGATCCTGCTGTGTGGGGTTTGCCCACTGCTCATGCACTCACCCAGTCTCTCAGTGTTATGTGAAATATACTAGGGGGAGACTGGACATTAGGAGACATTTCGTTACTGAGAGGGTGACCAGACACTGGAACAGGCTTCCTAGACAGGTGGTTGGTGCCCCAAACCTGTAAAGTGTTTAAGAGGCATTTAGACAATGCCCTTTACAACACGTTTAACTGTCTGTCAGCCCTGAAGTGGTCAGTCAGTTGGACTGGTGGTCACCGTGGGTCCCTTCCACCAGAAACATTCCATTCTGTTCTATTCTACTCTAAATATTACATGGTTCCAGAAAGGAATTTATCATCTCAGGGGAGAGTTTGGCCCTGTGGTCAAATCAGGTCAGCTGAAAAATCATGCATGGCCTATCATGCTGCACTGACCCAAGGTGATCTATACTCCACACTTTTGCTGTTTGGCTGCAAAAGTAGTTTTAGCACATATTCAGATACTCGAAATGTCAAGTTGCTGCATGATAAACAGACATTCTGTGCTTTTAAAAAGATACAGTCAGCTACCTCATGAGAACAACCAGTTAGGGCTTTTAGTACAAAAATAAGTACCAGCAACCAGAGTTTGGCAAGGATGACCCAAATATTATTCAGGTTCTTTGGGCACAGGGTCTTGAGTGCTGGCAAGCAGAAACTTGACATTTTCCTCTATGGGAAAACTTCTACAGTACTGAAGAAATCTCGGGGAGATACTCCTTCCTGCATACTAATCCTAATCGTGCTGAGGGCAATGTAACAGCTTTCAGCTGGGACTTGCTCAATAAGGACTCATGAAAAGGGCCTTGGCTCTGAGCCTGCTTCTGGAGAATGGTTCTCTGGGTGCATCTTCTCCAGTTACTTAACATTACAGAACTGAGTGTGATGGCTTTTGAGATTCATAGGTTAATGGTTAAGCATGCCACTGTCTTCAATTAAGTCTAAAATTTACAGATGTCAGACCACAGGATAAATGAAAGAAACACACCTAAGCTTAAGATGTTTCGTTTTGTTTTGTTGGTATTGCCTTTTGTGACCTACTTACCTGTGCAACATCTATGTAATTTATCAAGTCCAGTGGCCCTTCAAGACTTTTGCTCTCATTGTATTTCAATTTTTCAATGGCACCAACATATTTAACTCTGAATTCTGCACATGTATCAGAATTACTATTGCTTTGTCCTGCAACAAAGTAAAACAAAGCCATTCTGAAGACTTCCAGAACGTAACGCTATTCTAACTGCTGTTAACAGGGCTAACATACTACACTCCCTAATTTTGCAGACTTTCATCAAACACTTTTCACAGTATATTAACTCCTCTTTAATGAACTGTCCTGGGTCAATTTAGAACAGACCTTGGTAAAGGCAACAGTTTCATCTGAATCCATGATACAGCATTGTTTATACCAATTCAAATTTGGAGTTAACAACCTTGATTCAGAAAACATAGAAACGCTGGTTCTACTTTTCAATGTTGATTTCTTTCAAATTACCTGTTTGGTCCAACAGTGATACACTGTAATCTGGTGACTAAAACCAAGTAAAATCAAATCTTATTTCCATTATTTTGGTGCAAATGTAAACTCAGAAAAGCAGAAAACAGCCATCCCAAAAGCTGTACCAGATTTCTGCTGGTAACAGACTGGTAACACAACTAAGTTTTTCTTCCTCAGACACTTTACTTTGAAACAGTGACTTAATCCTAGATGGATCATTAGCAACACTTAGAGGCCTAGGGCTGTGCTTGTATTAGTCACCAGGCTACCTAACAGATTCACTCAGTATTACTGAAAATACCTATTTTAAGCTTTTCTGTTTTCTGCTGTTGTATACAAAGACAAAGTTAATCCTGCTCCACCCATATCTGCCCAAGATCTGATTACATACCTGAACTTTTTGTGGAGTCTGTATCTAGACTGGCCACAGTACTAGACCTGGAAAGTCCCCCAAGACTGGAATCTACAGACTAAGAAAAAAAAAAATCAACATCACCAGAAAGTTACTGAGAATGTATTAACAATGCACTTCTACATCTCCCACCTCAAGTCTTTAAAAAAAAAAATCTCCTGTTTATGTTCTAGTTACTTCAGAAGCACTGCAAAATGGGAAGGAAAAAACAGTTTTTACCACCTGTTTCTTTCCTGAAGCGATCTTTTTGCCTCAGTGTAGACTGGACTGATAAAAGTTCATCAGGAACCCTTGAGAAGTCCAAGTTATTTTGAAAGAAGGAGGAAATGACAGAAAAAGAGGAAATGAACCTTAAAGTTAAATGAAAATGAACCTTAGGGTCATGTCCAAAATTTTCTGGTACTGCATTTTAACCCTGAAGAAATTGACAACTACATGCTTGTCACCAATACTTGAAATAACATAGCAGTGCAGGGGAAATGAAACAGCACCTTGGAAAATCCAGAATATTCAACTGATCGTTCTAAAACCTATCAGACAAAACGAACACATTATTCAAAATTAAGAATACTTTTAGACATACTGAGAAACCAACAAGTACTGAAGAATAAACTCATTCTTGGTACCTGGCACCAGGCACTGTCTTTAAAGACAAAATTTAAGAACAAATGTACTAATTTTTCCTGTAAACCTTACTATGGGCTACCAGAAAAATCTTGTATTTGTGCATTTCACTAGGGAAGTGTGAAGAAGAAGACAGAGTATGCATCTCAAAATAAACAGGCTTTATGATGGATAGGTATTTTTAGCTCTCATCTGAGGAACTGAAGTAGAAGTTCTCCTTGGGGAACATGGCACTTTATAGAAATCCCATCCTCCCATCAGTGCAAGTGAACCACTGAACTGTTAACTTGCAACAAACCAAAGGGCTTCACAAGGAGTATAAACACCACATTCAGCTTACCTTGCTTTTAGTGCTGATTTCACTGCTTTGTGAGCTGCTGCTGCTGTGTCGTTTTTTTCCTTTTCTAAACATTTTTTCATAATTGGATCAAGGAAGATCTTCTAGGTAGAAAAAAAATTAAATTAAAGCGTGTAATATCATCAAGGGAAGGAGGTCCGGGCAAATACCAGTGACTGTATCCAAAGTGGACAAAAAGTGGAAACTTGTACGGGACTCTGTGAGTGGAGGTAGGAATGTTACTCTGGTGCTCTTCATGTGTGACTGGGGAAAGTTCCTCAAGCTCTCTGCTAAAAGTTCCCAATCTGTCTGAATCGTCAAAAAAGGATACTACTCAGCTTACAGACTGTTGCAAAGGTCAGTTTCTAATACATATACAGACTTGGGAACAAGGCAAAATTTAAAATTTATATTCCTACCTAAAGGTATTAGATAATTTTTATTTGTGACCACAATTTAAGTGCCCTATAAAGTGCATCCAACGCATTCCCTGCTCCAGTGACTGCTTCCAGTAAAACAACAAAAGAACCGCAAAATCTATTGCCCCCTCCGACTAAACACACACCCCCACACACCCAACCAAACAAAAAACCAACAATAAACCCCCCATCCCAACCTACTTCTGAAGAACTACTAATTGGAATACTCATAGGAGCAGCCATTATTACCTAACATACTCCTGAAAATTAAAGCAAAACGCGTGGTACATTTACTGCATTAGAACTGAGTTACTGGCAGTTCTGAGAGCATTCCAGAGGCATTTTTCCTATGCCTGCCCTACTACTACCACCTGGCTTCACTTAACTTCACACAACTTCACATTTGGCTGGCCAGTGTCAAGCAACAAGATGACAGCTCCTTGTCAGGGAGTGAAACCCTATTTTTCAACTTCAGAGACCAATTATTTTCATTACGAAACTTCAGAAACTTTGAGCAGGTGGAAGAGGACAAAGGAGGATGACAGCCCACGGAAGGCAGCTCACACTGCAGAAAATAATGGGAGAAGCACAAGGCGGAGCTTGGATGTGCGATGCAGTGATGGATCACCGTCCCTAGATCGCTGCTGTGTCCGTCGCTAAGCAAACACTGCGTTCCTGGCGGACTAAAGGCCACTCTCGGCAGCCAGCGGTGCACAGGGCAGGGCACATTCCCGACGCCGGGCCTCCCCAGCTTCCAGCACAGATCTGCCAGCGCCTCCTGCACAGCGCCTGCGGCCGCAACAGGGGCGCGCCTGCCGCTTCTGCAGCGGCCTCCGAGAAGGCGCAACACCCACTGCTCCACGAGCGATCTGAGTGCATTAGACGAGCCCTCAGTAGCTCCCGGGCTTTCCGCGGAGCATCTCTGCCCCTACGGGTGCAGGGAGCGGCCCGGGAAGCCGGTCAGGGCAGCACCGCGTCCCTCCTTCCCTTCTCTCCCCGTTCCTCCCTCCGTCC
>WEIT01013059.1:37661-47766 GCA_013389985.1 Dryoscopus gambensis
GACCAGCTGCTCATCCGGCCCCTGTGAGCGCCCGGGGGAGCCGCGCCGGGCCGGGGGGCGAGGGAGGGCCGGGGTGGGGCCGGGCAGCACCGCTGGGAGCTGCTTCTTTCCCTGGTAAAGATGCCACTGCGGTCTGAGGTTGTTTCTGGTAGCGTCACAAGCGTTGGTTTTGGGGCATCTTGAAGATGCTACTCCGGGCTTATTCGCCCCGAATTGTTACTTAGGTGAACTTTAATTATATGTGTCAATAGTTTGGGACTCGAGTGCTCAGTAAAAAACAGAAGAGGCCAAAATAATTTCCCCAAACAGGTTGTTTTTATTTCTGCTGCATTACATAGGGCCTCATTTCCTTTGAAATAAGTACAACTGTTAAGATACTTTGGATATCTGAGCTTAAAAGGGCCATGCAGTTGTTATTTCTACACAGAAAAATAATCCCAGTAAAGGCATCCAATGTAATTATGTCTGTGCGGTGTGTGTGGGTTGTTTCAATCCTCATGACTTTGATATCCTTTTGCAGAGGTGCTGGCCAAGAAGTAGGAAGGTCATGCATCATTCTGGAGTTTAAAGGAAGAAAAATAATGGTAATTATTGCATGAATCCATTTGTATGCCTTCTCAGTGTGGTACTTCAGATCACCGAAGTGATCTGAAATGTTGGAGGTTAAATTCAGCCTCTGCACAGAAGTCAGACACAGTACTAGAAAAGGTACATTTTGTACCTTTCTGGAGTGATATAGCATATATGATATTAGGCATCACAGAGGCTGTGCTGTGAAATAAAACCATATCCCCTGTATAACGTATAAGCTTCCCATCCAAACCTATCTACTTGAAATTCAATGCTAAAAGTAATGTTTAATGGAAAAAAAAACCAACTTATTTTGCACAATACTGAAAATTACCAGTCACTAATAACTATATAATAGATCAAAATGGAAGAGGAGTTTTTATATGTTCTGTTAGGAGCTTTAATGTTCTTTCACTTTTCAGCTTGATTGTGGAATCCATCCTGGGCTGGAAGGAATGGATGCTCTTCCTTACATTGATTTGATAGATCCAGCTGAGATTGATCTCCTCCTCATTAGTCAGTAAGTGGCACCTAAAGGAAAAAATAACTTAAGGTCATGGTCTGAGCTGTGTTCACTTGAAGGTTATTAAGAGAGGCTGAAAATAGGTGTTATTTAGATGGTATGGAAAAATTCTAGTTTCCAGATTTTTTTTAAAAAAAGAGAATCTCCATTTAGAATTAAGGACTGAATATTGAGGATGTTCATTCACTTTTGACACACAACTTCTCTGAGCTCGCTGTGATTTCTGACTCTTAAAAACTGGCCTGCTTTAACACCATTGTGACAGCTCGAGTTTTCTACACAAAGACTGCAGAAGAGTATTGGTTGTGGTTTTTGCTCTATTTGCTTTGAATAAAAAGGTTCTTGGGGACTTACACAAGCTTTGAATGTGGTTTAAGTATTGCTTAGTGGCTGAGAGACGAGGAGAGCCATTTCTGAATGATGTAATCAGTAATTAACAGCTCCCCATAAAATCCTGAGATTTTGTGGTATGTGTTTGTTCTACCTGTATTTCAGGAGTCGTTGCTTAAGATAGGTTGAACTAGAATTGTGAACAAATAATTTAATTTTAGGAGATCATGTTTTAATCTGTAGTGTGTAACATGCAAAATTTGTATCGTGGTTTTAGCTTTCTTGTATCCCTGATGTTTAGTGTCCCTGGTTCCTGTTCCTTTTCTCCCTCTAAATTTATATAGAAATGACGAAAAGAAGGTAATGTAAAACCTTGGCAATTAATGGACAATTCCTGTATTAGTTTTACCTTTTCTTGGTTGTCCTTTTAGTCACTAGTCTGCAGAACATAGACCAGCAGAGTTAACAAGAAGGTTGAAAATTCTGTTTCTGGATTTTCATGACACGATGTTAGTCCAGTGAAGTAGTGAATTATGGATATTATATATTAGTGTTGTGTAATATGAATGTGTTAATTGGATTTGTGTGTCTATTTTAAGTTTCCATTTAGATCACTGTGGGGCTTTGCCATGGTTTTTACAGAAAACAAGTTTTAAGGGAAGGACGTTTATGACTCATGCCACAAAAGCTATTTACAGATGGCTTCTTTCAGACTATGTTAAAGTCAGGTAAGCTAACCTGTGTGGTGTCTCTTCCTGAGTTATTTCACCTATATATCCAATGGGAAACTTAAGATGAAACTATCAAAAGTGGCTGGATGACCCTGGATGTTGCCATAGCTAGCAACATTACATATAGGCAGATTTGAAGTACTGAATCATAATCCTACCTCGTGGATAGTTTGTAGTGAATTTTAAGCTCCTAAAATACAATTCACTCTTCAGGACAAAGACAGATTAAATATTAAATATACAAAGAGTGCTCTGTTACTACATGTTGGGGGTTTTTTTCTCTCTTTTATATTTTTGTTTTCTTGTGTTTCATGCCTTGACACATCATTTCCATGTGACTGCAATGGTTCTGAGCATATCTCAACTCAGCTATGTTGAGCTTGGGTCAGAAACCTGATGAACAGTCTTCTTTTAACTTGTTTGTTCTGAACTGGTAGGAAGAGCGTGGATCCATGTGGTTTTTGAGGAGTGTTACAAGCTAAGTTGCAGGTCTCTGTCCGGGGCTGGGAATCTCTTGGTACTTTTAGAGAAATACAGAGCAGATTCTGAACTGAGAAGACTATTCTATCTTTCAAAAGACAGATACTTTCACTCTCCTGGGGTGAGCTACATTAGAGTACCTGGACTTGATTTCTAACATAGGAGACGTGGTGTTACTCAATGGAAATCTGTCAGTGGGGAAAAGCTAGGCAGTGTTTTTTCCAGGTGTTCAGATGAGCTGATATTAAGCCATTTCACTTATATCCAGTAACATCTCAGCGGATGACATGCTGTACACAGAAACAGACCTTGAAGAAAGCATGGACAAGATTGAGACCATCAACTTCCATGAAGTGAAAGAGGTGGCAGGAATCAAATTCTGGTGCTACCATGCAGGCCACGTCCTGGGAGCAGCCATGTTTATGATTGAAATAGCTGGTGTGAAGGTATTTTCTCTTTATTATAAGATGAAATCAAGCCTGAGTACTAATGTAGTCATTAATTATTATTGTCTGTTATGCCCCACCACGGTGGCTGGAGTTGTCCAATAGACTTGGACTCAGGTCAAGGTGAGAGGCTTTGGCCTAGGACATGTATTTGCTCATTGATTAAAACTGGCAAGTGACACATATCAGATCAGTTAAGATGTTTGGATTGTATGGAAGTCTGAGACATAACTCAGACTTGGAACGACTAAACATGTAGTTTCCTGTGCTGGTCTGATCAGAGGCAGCTGGTAGCTGAGGCAGTTGTGTGGAAGCTGCATTTTGGTAAAACCTATGAACAGATGTTTGTTTCTGTAACTCTCATTTACGTGTCTGCCTGTCTCAAGTGCTTAAATGACATTTGTCAATGTATGCAAGTTGCATTTTTCTCATAACACTTCTAAAGTACCTAAAGAAATAATAATATTATTAATTTTAGGCACAGAGGGATTAAGTAAATCATCATAGAATCACAGGCAGCACTGTGCCAAAACGAGATACTTGAAACTCATCCCATGAATTGGAGTTCAGCAGGATAATCAGCGTCCAAGGAAAGTTTCACATAGGCCTGAAGAGGGAAGAGAGAAGGTGGTTCTGAGGCTTGCTGCCCAGTAGGAGTTTGTCCATGATTTATAATGACGGAGAAATATAAAAGTTTAAAGTTAAAAAAAAGCCTAGAATTAGAACTGAATTTACAATGATCACAATAAAATTTAGATCTCTTCGTGTTTCTTTTTTGGGGTTTTTTCTTATTGAGGCATGACGGAGAAGATTTCCCTCGTACTATGCATGACTCAAATGGACTCGGTTTTAATATCCATTATTTTCTTTAATTCTCTGTGATAATAGGTTACCTGGCAGACCAGGTGTCTGTTGTCGCTGATGTTATTTATTATTCACATTTTCATGAATGGAATTATTGTTAAATAAAAAAATATCAGTTTTGAAACCATCAGTTTGGGTGCAGAGTTGCATTCCACCCTGCAGTTAAGAATCCATTAAAAATAAATAACAATTAAAATTTACTTCTTGGTGTAGTGGAGAACATGATTATTCCATTTGGAAGATCAATTAGATTACAGGCTTTTTTTTAGTATCAGAAAATCCTAGAAGAATTTTTAGTAAAAAATTTTATTGGATTATTCATTATATTTGCATTCTGTTATGTAAATGCAGTTTTATCTTCTATTTACTTCCTCTTGGGAGTTGCTGTATTTTATGTTATGTCTACTTTTACTTCTTAGTGGTTAGTGCAAGTATGCAAAAGGCTGAAAATGGCACCTTGATCTCTCAAATGAAAAGAGCTTAATAATTGTTTACCTAGTTTTGTTAGAATTATGGTACTGCTTGAAAAACCTTTACTATTGGGGTTTAAATACTTGTATTGTGTACTGTTGACCTAATATTGTAAGCACTGTTCACATCAGAAAAGTCTCATTTAAAGTACAGCTGACCTTTTTATCAAAAATTCCTTGAAACCATCTTTGCACAGCTTTTTAAAGGCTGCTGACCTGGTAGAACCTGTAACCAGAGTACCTGCTGCTCTTTGTCTCCAACAGCTGTTATATACGGGTGATTTCTCAAGGCAGGAAGACAGACATCTGATGGCAGCTGAGATTCCCAATATTAAACCTGATATTCTTATAATTGTAAGTTTTGCAAAATTATTTATTTCCGTTAATGATTAATAATGGATAGGGGTATGACTTAAAGCCAGAACAGAATGGCAAAGACAATGGAGATTTAGTGGTAGTAATTTGTGTTAAATACCCAAACACTTGGGTGTCCAGAACTCTTGAAATTGCTTCCCATTGTATTGAAAAGTACAGTTATAATTTTGTAATTCTTCTGATGAAACTCCTTAAGGCTCTAGACAAACCTTTCAGAGATGGGAGATCTATTAGGTTTTGACTTGCATTGTCTCAGCCCTAATTTAACCAGATGTCTCTTTTAGTAGATCCTAACCTACTTCCAGATATCTCAAGAATTTGTCCTTGGTCAAGGTGCCCTGAGTGCTGTTCCATATTTTTGTTTCATTTTGTTTTCTGAGTGAAATTATTTTATTCTGAATCCATGTTTGGAAAACAGCAGCTCGTGGGAAAAATTTTATGTAATAGTTTTATCTGCAAACAAACACTGGGATCTTTCAAAATTATTTCATGTACTCTGTCCCTTCTAGCTGTTCTCTGTAACTGATAATCTAATTTTAAGTCGCATCAAAATCTTGTATTTTGTGTAATTCCAATATTTTAAGTCAGGGTTAAATCGTGGCACATGTACCACTATGGGCTGTGTCAGTGTGATCATCAAACCTCTGGCAGCATTTCCAGTTAGGAAAATAAGTGTGTTAAACTTGAAACCTCTTAAAAGAAGCATCGAAATTAATAGCTCTGACTTCTTTATTGCTAACAGGATCTGTCTGTCGAAATTGCTTGGAGGGGTTTGGGAGAGGGGAAGTTTTGGTTATTTATCTTGGTGGGGTGGTTTGGGGAACTTGGGGGTGGTTTTGACTTTTCCCTCTCTTTGACCTCTCTCCCTGCTCTCCCCAGGATGTTAATACCCATATGTTTATCTGCTTTTTTTTTGTTGGGTTCAGAGGAGAAGATCAGGAATTATTCTCTGTGTCAGCCCTCTCAATACTCTGTCTCTCCACGTGTAGGAATCCACGTATGGCACTCACATTCACGAGAAGAGGGAAGAGCGGGAGGCGCGATTCTGCAACACCGTTCACGACATCGTGAACAGAGGGGGCCGAGGTCTCATCCCTGTGTTTGCCCTGGGTCGAGCTCAAGAACTGCTTCTAATCTTAGGTATGTACCTTCCCAGCTCCTCTTAAGGAAAAGGCACGTAAAGTGATTTAGAATGTTTTCAGATATTGTAAGTCCTTGAGCAATGCTTCAACTGTTTCACAGCATGTTAATTACCTGTAATTTAGCATATAATGCATGCTTGTTCAAATGCAAGAAATCCAGTAAACCAACCAGCAGTTCTGCTTTGTGAGGTAGGATGGGAGACCTAGAAAGGAAGAATGATGGTGTGGTAGTATGTGCTTGGCTTTTGAATCTTTTTGAATCAGTATTTCAGCAATTAGGGACAATTATTACAAATTGAAAAATAACCAGTTACAATAAAAACTGTTGTATTTAAACTGTACTGCTAAAAAAGGGGTATATTTTCTTCTAAAGTTCTACTATTTTTGCCTTTTAATTCACAAACTATGAGTATGAAAAACTCTTTATAGGGAAAGCTTAGAAGACCATCAAGGACACTTCTAACACTTCTGAAGTCCTAATAATAATGAAAAGCAAATTTGGCTTTTGAACAAAGATGAGTGAGAATTACACATGAACAGAACCAACTACTTGACATAAAATATATAGATAGTTGTTACAAGGTGCTTCAGGTAAAACCGTTTTTAAGTAAATTATTCCCAGGCCTCTTTGCTTCCCTTTAGCCCATTTAATTAGTACTATGTTACGTGATTTTTTTACTAGTCTTTCTGCTCGTTCAAATGCCAGCAAGATCAAAACATAACTATATCAAGCTTAAAATGCTTATATTTAGGGGTGTTGATTATGAAGCGTTCCTTAAACTACTTGAAATTTTTCTCACTTTTCATTTCAGTTTAGCTCAGTCTTAGAGACTAGTTTGTTTTCAAAATGTCTTACTAGTCTACTCAAACGTTAATAAGAAATTTGGATCTAGGCATGGGGTAGTATTTGATGGTGTAGGGTCATTTACTACTTCTCATTGATTGAGAGAGGTTTTTTTTATTTATAGAGAACGTAAAAACGGAACATTTTCAACCTTGTGTAGCCATTAGGTTGTAAATTTTTTGCCTCTCTTTGCTGTGTGTAGATATTAAGTTTCTAAAGTTTCTAAAGATAAGCTTGAAAACATATCCAGCAAAGCTAGACATGCAATTGGATGCTTAATTAGGTAGAAAATGCAATTGCATCTCATATGCCTACACAGCTGAGCCTGCAGGCTTCTGTGTTTATTTTTCTTCTTTCTGTAACTGTATGACAAAAATAAAGTACTGTGTTATGATGTGGAAAATAATGATGACGAATTCAGCCTGTGACTGGTTATCTTTTACTGGCTGTTTCCACCTTACACCTGAGCTTATTAAGGTAGTCATGGCAATGAACCTCTCTGAAATGTTGTGAGAAGCTTTGCCTACGAATCAGAAATGTTAGGTAAAAGCCCATTGTAATGTCATTGTAAATGCACAAATACAGCCCAAAGAGTGTACCTCTATCTTTGGATGATTGTGCCTCAGTTGTGCAACATAAATATCTTTCAGACTAGCAGAACTGTATCCAGGTGGGAAAATCGGTAAGTTACGTTTGTACAGCTGCATTCAGATCTCTTTGTGTTTAGGAGAACTCATGGCTACTGTCATCTTGATAAAATTAGTTCTGGTTAATGGAGACTCTTTCCTTGTTTTTGTTCCAGTTGGGCTTGTAAAATATAAATTGTAAAATAAAAAAATGTTGGTGGTATACAGAAAGCCAGGCTTGGTAATTGAGTGATTCCTTCTCACCTTGAACTCCCTGGATTTTACAGGATGTTCCTATAGTGAATTCTCATGAACAAATCTGCGTGCAGATGTCCCTGGCTCTTAGATGTATAATTAATATTTGACAGGGACATTTTAGCTTTATTGTAGAGGTGTAGTAAAACTTCTGTTGTCTGAAATGTAGACTTGTTGCTGTGTAGTATCATCTATACTTTATACCTTGTAGCTGAAGGTGGTGGTTCATTGAAATTTGACCTGCCAAAAGGATCTGAAGCTCACCTTTGTCCTGTTTGTTTGCCGGTTTGTTTGTTTGTACTGGTTGTATACAGTTCTAGCTGGTGACTGTTTTAGAAAAGCAGATGAAAACAAAGAGGCTGTGATGGTGATTTTCAGTAATAAAAATGAGAAAGCCCACTGGTAAATCTGTTTTACAGGAATTACTAATGTTTCTGAGAAGCACAGACTTTACAAACAATCCTGCGGATGGAATTTTCTGTTTTGTTGTTTGGTGGCTGGGGTTTTTTTGCTTTGTTCTTTTTTTATTATTTTGTTTGTTTGTTTTCGCTTTTTAGATGAATACTGGCAGAATCATCCTGAACTCCATGATATCCCAATATACTATGCCTCGTCTCTGGCAAAGAAGTGTATGGCAGTTTATCAGACATACGTCAACGCCATGAATGACAAAATCCGCAAGCAAATTAATATCAACAATCCTTTTGTTTTCAAGCATATTAGTAATCTGAAGGTAAGCTTGACATTCTTAAAAAAAACATGAACATGACAGAAGAGTTGATATTTGCTGAATAGTTTGCATGTTTAATATCCTTATAGCGCAGAATATTCTGAGTTGGAAGGGACCCACAAGGATCGTGGAGTCCAACTCTGAAGTGAATGGCCCCTCCAGGGATCAAACCCACAACCTTGGTGTTTTTAGTGTTATGCTTGAATCAGCTGAGCCAGTCAATATCTGTAATATCCTGATAGATTGATTAGGTCCAGGTTTATATCTGAGTTATCTGCTGACCCAGTGCTTGGAGGGCTTTTTGAGGGGAGCTTGTGCCCCAACATTTCTTCCACTATAGATCCCTGTGCTTACAGTTTACTCCTTGGGGGTATATCAGTAAGAGGAATTTTCCTGCAAAGGGTAGTTTTGTGAGGATAGGGTACAATCTATGAACACAGGGCCCTTCTTGTACATGGTTCAAGGCTGCAGCTGGACTGTCCTCCGTTTAAGTGAGTTGTGGTAACTGATATGATTTGTGTCTTTTTAGAGTATGGACCACTTTGATGACATTGGCCCAAGTGTTGTGATGGCTTCCCCAGGTATGATGCAGAGTGGCTTATCCAGAGAGTTGTTTGAGAGCTGGTGCACAGATAAGAGAAATGGAGTCATTATTGCAGGGTACTGCGTTGAAGGAACTCTTGCTAAGGTGAGTTGCTCATGCACCACAAGCTGTTAATGACAGGTAGCGTTCATGTTAGGTTTGAAAAGAATTGATCAACAGCAAGTGTCTTTATTTGATTTACTGAGATTGTTGTCAGTTATGTATGAGTACGTAGTCAAAACTGATTTCTTTTGGCTAATACTAATGAAAAGTACAGAAAATTTGCATATGGTCCTTTCCAGTGATGTTACATAGAATAATCTTTTCTAGAGGCAGTTACCTTGTCATGAGAAAGAATGATTGGTACTTTAGACCTCTCCACTGCTTAATTTTTCAAGAAGGTAGCCCTAATCCTAGTTCTAGAGAAGTTGATATTAAACCTAACACTACTTATATGTCAGAGATCAGACTGCCCTGTGCACCTCGTGCCACTGTCCGTCTGTAGGGAATGAAATCCTTCCAAATTCCAGCAGCTAAGGGCAACCACAGCATCTGTTTTTGCCTTTAGAGATACAAGTCACGCACTTGTTACCATTTTGATGCAAATTAGAGAGATTTATCTAGAAGAAGGATGAACCCCCAGATCTGCTGAGGAGACACAAGATGGAATGGTGTGTGATGTGCATGCTTTTTTCATGTGTGAGTGTGTGATCTGGGAAATTTAAGAGATTTTTTTTAACCACTTCACATATAACATAGCTGTCACTATTATTTCATTGATTCTTGAAATGTAAATCATTAGTTATATGGTGTCTATAGAAGGTTTTACTTTTTTAATTAAGGTGCCTTTTTTTTCTAGCACATCATGTCTGAACCTGAAGAGATCACAACTATGTCAGGGCAGAAACTCCCCCTGAAGATGTCTGTGGATTACATTTCTTTCTCTGCTCACACAGATTATCAACAAACTAGTGAATTTATCCGGGCCCTGAAACCTCCACATGTGGTCAGTATCCATGCTGCCCATTTCTCCAGAGTGGGATTCATCAAGCCAGCTCACAGCCTTGACTCAAGGCAGGGACTGGTGTCTAGCAGTAGCCAGCATCCCTGTGCTTTGAATAATTGAAGGTGGAGAT
>WEIT01013060.1:0-63808 GCA_013389985.1 Dryoscopus gambensis
CCTAATGTTCTCTCCCCAAGCAGAGGATAAAGGCTTTAAGAAATCCTCTAGCTTTTTTCATCCTCAGATTTTCCAACACGTTCCACTGGGGATTACAACACAAAACAGAAAACGCATATAGGCAAAACATCTTGGAGAGCCACTAATTACTTCCAGTGGATCTCCAGAAAGGTGTGATAATTTTCACCAGCCAATTCACTGAAGCCATGTGTTGCTGGAAGCAACAAAGATAACCCAACATCCTTTCTGCAGACAAAATGAACATGTTNTGAACATGTTCCCAATCCTTTAAGAGCCTCGGGACAAGCAGAAGTTCACATGCAAAGTGAGACTGCCTCTTCACTGTGAGAGGACCAAGGGGTCAATCAACCATGTTGATTCTGCTGGAAGGGAAGAGGAATCCCTGGGAGAGACACTCCAGCTATGGCTTAAGGATGCAATACAGTGGTTCAGAAATGAATCCTGGTTCAGAGTTAACTCCAGGGTGAGAACAAAATGCAAAGTCAAATGCAAAAGTGAGATTTTTAAGTAGTAAAGGAGTAAATAATCACTGCACTGCCTCACCACCTGTTTCATTCACAGCTGAGAACAGCTTTGCTGATCTGTTGTCCACACTGCACAGCAAGAATTAAATGTACCCCCAAGGATTTTTTTCAGTCAAATTCACTCCATTAACTCCCAAAAATAAGTATTTGCTTGGGAACAGATTGTCTGCTAACTAGCTAAACTCTTCTTCTATAAATTGTACTAAATGAAGCAGCTGATCCCTCTTTGCTCCACCAATAGAAGCTCAGTTTCTCTCCATTATTTTAACCAAAGTCCCAACTCACTCATACTGTAAATCACTAAGGATAACTAGGTTGTTAATTCCATGAAACCTTCTGTTTCCTCTTCTTGGTGAAGACTTCCTGTTCCTCATATTAAATACGTTCTGTCAAGAAACTGTTTCACTGAGGAAAGACCTTCCAAAGGTCTGCCTGACCTAAAGTTACCCAGGTCCTTCACCACACTGCAGGGTGAGCCCAGAGGCTGTTCTTTGGAGACCTTTTTAGCCTAGTGTGAAGAACCCTCTGGCAACCCCTCCCATTAATAATCCTAGAGAAATTCTTAGTTACCATACTGGGGAAGCGCTCCAAAAATGAAAACTGACATGCTTCAAATTTCACAAAAAATGAACGTGTGTGTCACAAGATTTCAAATACAGCCTTTACCAGAAAGTTTAATGTACTGATCCTGTCATTTTGCCTTTTTTTTTTTTTAAAGACATGTAATAAATACCAGAACAAAACTTACTGGTTTTCCACAAAACCAAGCAGAAGTATGTCTTATACACACCTCTAAGGAACACTAACCAGATCTATCATCACTTCAGCATGTGTATGAATTCTCCCTGGCACTGGCAGGGGGTTAAAAAGGCCAAAGGAGTACAGTACATAAACGGACACAAAAACAGCCCAGGAATCCACTGAGATAGAGGTTAATCCTGAATAATCACAATTCAGAAGATATTTCATTTGTAGGAGAGCAATTGAATACTGAGCTGAGGAATAACATTTGAATTCCAGCATCACAGCAGTCAATATGGCTTTCAATAAAAATTATATACTCTATGTAAACTGATTATAACTGTTAGCCTGCTCTCTTCAAACCACAAATGAAAAAATGTACTCATGTATTTTCTGCTTCTAATTTTGTGGTATACAGAAATATCTTCTACAGCTTTTTTTATGTGTTCTCAGTTTCTACCAGTAGCTTTATTCATGAAGCCGTAAGAAGTCTTTGGAGGAAAATGACTGCTCATACAAAAAAGAGCCATGAAAAAACTACAAAGGTCAATATTAAATAATGACTCTATACTTTTAAAGGAAAAAGCTACATTGATGTATGTATGTCTTGCAGCCATTGCTGCATTTTTATATGCATTTATGATTACTATGTGCATTTTTATGGGCTTAATAAAACTGACACAGACTACAGTATTTGTTTATAGTGAAAAAACACATTCCTGTGGACTGAAAACTTACCTCCAGTGGGCAATAAAGTAATATCACAATGTTGCTTGTTTTCCAATCCATTTTCTACTATAAAACTTAATTTCTTTCCAGATCAAGTCAAGTAGTTATACCTCACATCAAAAGCCACACTCTTATCTTATTAGATATTACTTTTGTGAGAAAAAAGTTACAAACTCTACTCAAACATGCATTTAACATCTATTATGCTGCTTTCCCTGCCTCTTTTCACCTTCCGCTCTTCCAGAAAGACTCTTGAGTCTGCTAATTTAACTACAGTAGGGGACTACACACCTGCAAGCCTCTTCACTCACCTTTTGGTTGCTTTTGCCCTTCTCTTCATTTTGCCTGTCTCCATCTCCTTCCATTTTCTGCAGAGCTGAATTACCCAGTACTACATTACTGCCTAACCCGCTGCTGATCTGACAGAATTAGGTGAATCTGCTACACTTGAGGCTTATGACTGCCCCTGCAGGTGTTACCAACCACCTGGTTAAAATGGTTCAAACTCCTCAGAGTATTATGTAACTTTAACTGTTTCCTACCAAGCATGTCCAAGATTCTGCTTGTGTAGTTAATAAAGCATATATGAATACCCATGGACTGGACTGTTGAGTTTTGTTGTGGGGTTTTTTTTTCCTAACAACATAACCACAACTTATTTCAAGTTTAATGTTTATTTCAAGTTCCATATGCTCAAACAAGCCTTATCTCATACAAGTTCATCTAGGAGACTGCCTTGATGAATTGGGCCTCAACCAAAATAAAACCAGAAAATAGACACACTTTGAGACAAACACAGCAGATGTGTAAGGGAGAATTCTGCCCAGTAAAATTCCAGAAACTATTTCCTTTTCAGTAAAGGTGTCAAGCTTGATGCAGAGCTCCATTAGCTTTCTTTCACTGCTTTAGGTCGCAGTTACATTTGAAAAATTCAGTTAAAGATTCCCTCTCTAGATTCTGAGCTCTGGTTACAGCCAAGAACAGATATTATATCTGTATTATATTCATGCCCTGGCAAGCTAACCGAAGACCGCAGTAAAACACAAAGTGCCTATAGTTGTGACCTGTGGCTCACTCGTCGTCTCTCCAAAAAATGTCCCATCCACACCAGCACCAGACTCAATCCACTGCAATAACTGTGAAGTGGCCTCTGATACCTGAAGAAAGCTCCTTCCACGGCCCAAACATAAAAGCAAGTGAAAGCTCTAGAGGTAAACTACTTAATGAAACCTCCCTCTTAGCACCATTTGCTGGAGTGTTAGCAACAGGCTCCTTTCCAGCAGCATGTAGTATATTAAACCAGAAGAAAGCACGGTTTTCAAAAGGAGAAAGTGGCTATCCAATTCTGTAATCATGTAACCTTCTCTTTTTCCTTCTCTCAGCCTCACAGCACGGCAAATAAGACAGCAGTTACCCATGGATCAAGAGGACACCAGTTATGCACAGAATTAGCCAGCTCCTTAAAACATCCAAGAGGAGTGAACAACTCCCTGCCAGAATACACAGCTCTTGAAGGAACAAGGCACACACAAGTGCTAATAAACAGATTAATTAACTTGTCTGTCGGTAGCATGATTTGATAAACATCTATCACCAGTGGAACTCAGTAAGGATCAGAATGGATCAACCAGGTCTCAAAACTGCATGAAACCCTCCCTCTTCTGCACTTCAACAATAAAGAGGAAAATACATCACATACAATAAACTGTCAGTAGAATACCCAAAATTTCAGGCCCTTTTCATCTATAAAGCACAGGCAAGATTCGAACATACGCATGAATACATCCTTATTTGTTTTCTTATTACTCATTATTCAAATATTCCACCAAAAAAAAAATAAAAATAAGGCTCATCCAACTTTCAATATTCTGCCAGTGGCAATATCTGAAACCCAGCACTCTGAAAGCTTTCTCAGAACAAGTACAAGTCCATCTCCCTGTTTAAAAGATGAAATTTACTGAAGAAAGCAAGTCAGAGCCTGAGGCAGCTTATGTAATGTACAACCACCAAGCCTTCCCACCTCACACAAGTAAACAAGTCAGGTGTGTTTAAAGAATTCTTTTAAAGTAATGGCTTTTCAGAAAGAAAACCAATCACCCTTCCTAAGCTTATCAGGAATTAATTCTCTTTCAGTACTCCTGGAATGTCTCTCCAACCCAAGTGTCTCCCTCCAACCTTTGGAAAAGACCTTTAGTCTATTCTTGTCCTGCTTCCACAACAGACCTTAAAAAGTGATAAGCAGAGGAGGATTACTGTAACACTCCATTCCCAGACAGCTTTAAACTCAGGGGCAACGTGGAAAAACTAAGCCCAAGTAGTGACCCAAACAGCACCCCACACCGGGCTGTTCGTCCCTCACCCACATGGGCGCTCCCAGACCCTCACCACTGCTCAGCTGCACTCCTTCACCCCGACGGACACCATTTTGTCTCCAAGATCCGAGACTGAAAATTTTGTAACCCAAGGAAAAAACCTCCAAACGTATTGTTTTCTGTTATTGCTTCACAGATTGCTATTTTAGAACTTATGCTGCATACAACTGGGCTTTAAAGCAGCAGGGCCAACAAAGCTCCCCGGCCACAAAACAGAAAAAACATCTCAAAGTGGAAGATAAAGCAGAAAATTCACGGCTATGGGTGGTTTTAGCCGCCCGCCCTGCCTCCCCTCAGCACCGGCAGCCAGGACAGCAGGATTCCGCCGGCCAAAGAGGTGGGATTTGGATGGACAAAACGGCAGAATTCCAGCAGCAGAGATGGCAGGATTCCACAGCCAGGACACCAAAACGCACCTTCAGCACTCACCCTGAAAGCTCCATGCAGAGATGTGCAGCCAAAGCCGCCCGCGCCAGCACTCGCCGCCCGCTCCGAACCTTCAGAAGCAGGGAGGGCGGGTGCAGGGCTGAGCGGGTGCAAATGGGGGCCTTATTGCACACAGCTCAGTGTGTTTGTGTGTGAGGGCCCCACTGCTCACAGGTGTGTGTGTGTTTGTGTGTGAGGGTCCCATCGCTCACAGGTGTGTGTGTGTGAGGGCCCCATCGCTCACAGCTCTGTGTGTGTTTGTGTGTGAGGGTCCCATTGCTCACAGGTGTGTGTGTGTTTGTGTGTGAGGGTCCCAGCACCCACAGCTGTGTGTGTGTGAGGGCCCCATTGCTCACAGCTCTGTGTGTGTTTGTGTGTGAGGGCCCCATCGCACACAGCTGTGTGCGTGTGTTTGTGTGTGAGGGTCCCATCGCTCACAGCTCTGTGTGTGTTTGTGTGTGAGGGCCCCAACACACACAGCTGGGTGTGTGTGTTGGTGTGTGAGGGCCCCATCGCTCACCGCTGTGTGTGTGTTGGTGTGTGAGGGCCCCATCGCTCACCGCTGTGTGTGTGTTGGTGTGTGAGGGCCCCATCGCTCACAGGGGGGTGTGTGTGTTTGTGTGTGAGGGCCCCATCTCTCACAGGTGTCCTCCCCGCCCCACAAGGAGCCACTGCCCGGCCAGCCACAGGCACACACAGTATATTCTTATGCAGTACATTACAGCATTACTGCATTACAGTATATACCTATGCATTTACTATAGCCTACAGTTCAAATATCTTGTAAAAATATAATTAGTCCTCTCATTCATTTTCACCCTTCCTTTACCCCTTAAATGAATCTGTAATTTTCTCAGGTTTATTAGATTTTATTCGCCTCTTTGTAAATGGTGCCATGAAAGCCATGTACAGACAGCCATTTCCAATTGCCAGTGGAGCTGGAAGTAAGCTCAAAGCTAATGTAGTTTATATGGAACAAACGTTATACTAACATAAAATGTTTCTGTGGCATTGGAAGTCTCTGTTTCTCTTAACGTAGTTTAAAGGTTCATAAAATATTTTATAAGAAACCCTTGACTAATTTTTGCTGTGTGATCTCTGATGTAGGAAATGTGAAACTGATCACAAGGAAAACATTTAAAACTGTTCATAAGCCTTGCAACCAAAACTCACACATAAAATTGTCCAGACTGCAAACTGCAGATTGCAGTGCGGTCTGAAGCATCAGTGTGGGCTTACCCTTAAACATGTGCAAAGAATTCAAACTGCAGGAATATGATCATACTAAGTTCAGTGAAAAATTCCTAGGAGATTCTATCTTGTTTGCAGTACACTGGCCTTGAAAAGAGGCAAATGAATTGACTGTTATTCACTGTAAAGCAATGCCCTGATGAGAAATGATACTCACACACAGCAGACACCTGTCCAGCAGCAACAGAAAGACACGCAGGAGTCACATTTCAAAGTAAACAAGTATCTGTGCAAGGAAGTCTAGATCTTAAATCTACAAATGACTCCTGGTTAATTAAGCTAAATCTCAGAAAACGCTGATCTGAACTTGCCATCATGAAAGTTCCTGGGATATGGCTACTACTGTCCTCTGTCCCCTCACTGCCCCAGCTGGGTAAACGACTGTGATAGTGTTGTGACTGAGGACAGCTCATTTAGAGAAAGCATGTCTGGACACTTTAGTTCTGTCCTGCTGAGCCTAGCAACCAAGTTCCTTATACCTAGCAAGACCAGCCTGTGTTTTTCAGAAGGTTTTAGAAATTTGTCATGAATTCAGTATTTTGAATACTAGGCTAAAAGTTATTTAAAAGCAATTTAATACAATGATGTTAAAATGTGAGCCATGTGAATTCCTTGCAAGTAACTACACTGACATTATTGCATATTGCTCAAGTTGGATGTTCAGATTCTTTTTAAAAACTTCTGCAGAAGATGTATTAAACCAAAGGGAAATACCTAGCAGGATATTCCTTTTGTCTCAGCCAAGCTGTCATAAGCAAAAACATGTCCAACTTCCTTGATAAACAATGATCACTTGCCTTCCTTGTAATCAGAAATTCTAGTCCATGGCTTCCCACAGTGTTTTCTGATAATATCTTTACTTTTTTTCCCCAGCCACTCTTTTTTTAAAAATTCGATTTCTGCTGTTAAGCCTGTAATATAAAAGAATTTGCCCTACTTTTTGCTTTCTTGTCTCAAATACAGGATATGACATAGCTTCTCCAAGTATTGTGTACAAACTGCATTTCAGAGCAATGTTTATAAGTTATTTCAATGTATGCAGAAATTCATGTTATAAAGTACAGTCTTGTAAATAGTATCACCTAGGCAGTGGCAGAAAAATACTGCTTCAAAAGCCATTTGCCAATGGTAAAATAACCAAAAAAACTCCTAGAGAGGTGATTAAATTGAGCAAGCCAAACTGTTGCCAATCATCAGGAAAATACACTTAAAATCATAGAACATTTTGGGTTGAAAGGGATCATCCAGTCCACTCCCCTCCCACAGGGAGGGAGGCCTCCCACCAGACCAGGCTGCTCCAAGCTGCATCCACTTGAACACTTCCAGGGGTGGGGCAGCTTCTCTGGGCAGTCTGTGCCAGCGCCTCGCCACCCTCACAGGCAAGAGTTTCTTCCTCCTAGTTAATCTAAGCCTACCCTCTTTCAGTTTAAAACTATGAAGAGTAAACCTCCTACTTTAACAGTTACAACAGCATTCATATTCCAAGGGGAAAAAAAAAAAAACACAAGCCAGCAAACCCTAACAAACAAACACCCAGACTTGTTTGGTATTTAAGAAGCACAAGCTTTAGTAAAATGTTGTTAATATTTTGATGATGATTGTCTTTTTTAGCACCTTTGGAATCATTCTGTTACAGCTGACTGGCTCATTACAGATCAATGTATCAAAATGATGAGACTTCTGGGGATGTAATGGAATCACAATTATTACAATTTCTAATATTCTAAGGAATTTCTAAATCTGGTTTCTGCAGTAATAAACAGCAAAAAGTCAGTGCCAATACCCCTGTGTCAGCTCTCTGTACAGTATCACCACAAATGTTAACCAGTGTATCCTGCTGGGGAGTCCACCTCCCTGTGGAGCTCCTTTAACTCCCAGCACACTGCACGAGGTGCCTGACATTTCCAGCTGCTGAAATATGCCCCTCAGACACAGAAAGTCTGATAAATCTTCGGGTTGTTTATCTTTTGTTCCCTTGCTTCACACTTATGCAATAAAGGCTGTGATTAGGAGGATTAATGAAAATGTCACCATTTATCACCTGAAGTTCAATCAGTAATAGGGAAGTTGGACCTTATTTGATTAATTATGTAGAGGTGCAAAAATCCTTGCATTATTAATTCAGGACTTGCTGCAAAATGCTAGAACTCTGTGAGCCCCTAAACAGCAAGGTTCAAAGTCTTAAAGCTTGCATATACTTAGAAGCACATGCCTGACTTTAACCAAATTTTATTGAATTAATTCTCTTAATTCACTGTCTTGACATTAGCTCTCCATTACGCAACCATCTACCAGTTCCAAAACATCCAGAAACAAGTTACCTGTCTTTAAAGGCCTCCTTCCATCTGCCTGCCACTTCTCACTTACTATTGCCACACTGCTTCTATTAAAACATAATACTTTTTTTGCATTTAAAGCATTTGTGCATCATTCCTGTGCTGCCTCTAATTTTAGAAGTAATTCCACACCACCCTCCCCCTCAAATGCCATTACCATCTTTAGGCAAACCACCTTTACCTGTTGCAGGCTTTCTGCAAATGCCCACCCAGCTCGAGCAACACCTGGGAGAGGGTTTGTAGGCTGCCCCCAGGGCCATCAGACCCTCCTGCCATGCAGGTCAGTTTGCTGGGGAACTCTGCAAACTCATTGAAATGGGAAAGTGGGGTTTACACCAACTCTTGGGCTTACCAGCATTGCATTTGTGTTTCAGACATCAAAAGTTTGATTTTTAAACAGCTGCAGGAAAAAAAAAGTATCTCTAAGTAAAATGAGGTAGTGCTCTTTTTTTTGCCTTTTTTTTTTCTTTTTGTAGTTAGATTAGTATTGCTAAATTCCTAATCACAGACTTGCTAAAATTAGCAAAGTCAGCAGTCAGGTTACTCAGATGGGTCCACGGAGATCTTTGGATTTGACTGAACAATGAAGAAGCTACAAGAAAGGAACCTCCACTGCCCAGACGTCCCCAGTGTGCCATTAACTAAACCCAGCCTGAACAGGGAGGCAACACACGGGTCTCTCCTGAGAGTCAAAAAGTCAGACAGCAAGAGGGGAGTCTGAACGGGAATTCTGAATCACACAAACTGAGGGTGCATGGAAATTAGCAAACTAAAATTAGGTGGTTTTCCTCTAAAAACAAACTAAGAGTAAAAAGAAATAAAGAATGTGTGGTAAGAGAGGAGGGTTAATTTGTCAAGGACAGACTGATTATAGAAATTAGTATGGTAATGTAATGAAAAGCCACTTCCCATTCATAAATATTGATCGTGCTTAAAAGAGCTGATGTTATTTCCAGAAATGACATCCTAATCTGTGGACAGATATATTTTATTCCCAAAATGCTGACCAGTATTCTGCGTCCCCATCGCCATGTGCTAACTGCTCCACAGTCAGATAGATGCTCTCTGGAGCAGAAAGCCACACTGGAGTTCTGTGCCTGCAGATCCCTTGTGCAAAGGGGCCCTGCATCCTCAGGACAGCTGCTGTGCGTGCCTCTGTACACGACTATCAGACAAACTGTACCACAAAAATAGATATGAAGATATATTCTACAGCTTACAGCATTCAACTGCTATTTTGACGTATATGATCATACCACAGAAAGTATATTATGGGTTAAAGAAGAATACCAAGAGCAAAAGCACCAGCAAAAAAATGACAAGCCCTTGAATTGGATCCTACATCTGGGGGTGAATCCTTAGCATTGAACAGCCTGAAACTAAAAACTTCCACGTAACAGGATTCATGCTTCTTGTCTTCTGATTATACTCCAAAGGAGAATGATGAAAGATTATGCTCTCTTCTGATATTCTGAAAGTTAATAAAGATGATCTGTCAGTTTGACCTCTACACATGCAGTTTTGAAGTTTTGCCATTGTCAGAAGTAGTTTTGTTTTTCTAATAGCTCAGTAAAATCAATATTAAAAAAGAGGCAATGAAGGATTAAAATGTTATTTTTATTTTGTGTTTACCAGTCTGGGATTAAAACTGATAGAAATAGGAGCAGTGCTGAGAATACTCAATTCCCTATTGTCTTTGAAGGTGGTAGAAAGAAATCAGAGTCTTCCAGCTGACAGGACTTTGTACATGCAGTACTTTGATATATAAAGCAAAATTAAAGGATTGTTAAATCTCATTTTAGCTTAAGCTCCTATCTGACAGGAAACTATGCAAATGTTATATTGGATATCAAATCAGGGGGATTGTTGGTTTTCAGAGTTCAAGTAGTTTTGTTTCCGTGGACCTTAGCTTCAAGTAAAAGATAAGTAAGGTAAAGAATGTAGTCCTTAAGTACTGGATGTTCAGAGGTTAAAGTAACAGCTGTCACAGGCTGCTTGAAGGTTGGTTGTGCACTCAGGAAAGTACAAAAGTGAGATGATTTTTTTAGGGTGTCTTTGATGCATCTTTCAGAGCTATGGGAAGTTGCTCTCAACCCAATTTTCTGGGTCGCCATGTTTAAAATTTGACATAGAAAGATGTAGCAAATTACATACAAAATCAGACACAGTGATGAATAAGAGCTATCATCTTTTAGCTGTATGCCAATACAACAGACTGAACTGTTGAGAGTTTTCCCATTGTACTTAAAGAGGAAATAGTTACTGTTTATATAGAAAATAATAAGCAACCTGTTACATTTTGCAGATTTCCATGCTAAAACTGACTTTTGGCAGAGCTGTGCTCCATGAGAGGCAGATGCAGACAGCTTTAGCTCAAGAGCCAGTGGCTGTGTTTTGCTTGAGGGAAAGGAAGAGTGTTCTTTAGCATGCTTATTAATTTGTTGTCAATATTCTTTTTGATTACCAGATACTTTCTATTATTTTCACTGTCCTCAGTTTTTCAAAAATTTTGGAAATGAACTGAAAACATTTTTACCATATGTAAGTTCTTCCATATTGTTTGCCAATATGGCATTGTAATTCTAATAGCATAAAATGAAAAATCATTTTTAATCTATGTATATCTAAAACCTCAATTTCCTTATAGAAACAGAAACAGTATGCATTTTTATAACTCAAGCATTTTTCTCCTTTACAGCATTTAACTTAATTTTTTAAAAATGCTCTCTTAAGGAGAATTGACCTTCAATAGATGTGCATTTTCTGCACTGGAAATCTTTGTACTAACTTGCAAACTTGTTTTTTTGAGCAGTACTCTGTGTCCTGCATGCCTTTGCCACTCTATATCAACACATCACAACACTGATGCACTTATACACATGTGCTGTTTGTTCCGTCCCTTGTTTGTAACAGATTCAACCTGAGAAGTCCCAGAAGCCAGCACTGTCATACTGCAATACAGCCAAACTGAAAAACACACGGGCAAGAATTAGGCCACAGAATACAGTGTCAAATTTATGTATCAGCAGATCTGAAGTCAGTGTTACTAGATCAAACTACAGAGAAAATGATATATTCGTGTACTGAGAGAAGAGATGAAGAACACAAAGTTCACTTCATCATCGCCTCCACTTCTCCTATTAAATCTCTCTGCCTCTGCTTGGTATAGCTGACCTTTAAACACTGCAGTGGGAGATTTGCATCTGTGCCAAAAGAAAAGATAATCAGAGGATTCTTTCCTGCTCCCATCAAATTCCTTTTTTAATCTCAAGTTCACCCAGCCTATCACTCCTCCTCTCAGAAAGCATTACATCTCTGTGATGGATCAGCTCAGGAGAACAGTCTGTCAGCTTCCCCAAACAAGAAATTGCCAGTTACACAGGGCCTGCTTTTCTCCTTGTGTAGATGTGACATTTTAGTCTTCTCGTTACCTATCTTTTGCTCACTTTTACATACCTGTTATCTCAACAGCAGAATTTGCTTTTGTCTTTGGTAGAAGTGAACCAGAGGCCAGAACACTCCAGCCACTAAAAACAGGCATCTCTTATAGGAAACTAGAAAGTACACCTGGGGCCCTTAATGCTTTTTATTATTATTTTGCCTTAATTTTCATAATTTAAAAGAGTGTATATATTCAGAGATAATTTAGAAATGTCCTAGAAGACAAGACTCTTTGAAAATGTTTCCATACAATCAAATATTTCAACTAGATTCGCAATTTAATTGCAACATTTCAAATAAAAAGGCATTTCAAAGCAAAACTTAAATGTGTCAAATCTGAAAATATGGAATCTTCATATTTTGAAATATTTTTTTCAAAATTGCTGCATTTTAATATGGAATTCCCATTAATAACAAGCATTTTTTTAAAAAACCAAATCTTTGAAGAATTTATCTTAGCCAAGGGTCACAAAGACTTAGATTACAGAGAGGATCTAAACCCAAATCTTTTTTCATCCTGCAATATATTCTAGGGGTTTTTTCAATATTACAAAATCAATATTCAGACTTAGAAATATTTGATGCAGTATATGAGGAATAAGGCACTGCAGCCTAAAATAACCTCCATCAGAAGAATGTTTAACATGGCCCTTGGTGCTCATCAAAATACTTCAGCAGACGAGCGTTCATGTCATATGTGGGAAGTGTCCAATATCATAGCCAAAGTGGGCAGTTTAATGTGTTTTTGGGGGTTTTTTACTATGTAACTAGGACTATTCCACTTCCTCCACAGACCTGAATACACTATTCACATTTGAAACTGACAGACTCTGGGGTGTGCAATTATTGTGCAGCTATGGCAGAGCAAAGATGTTAACCAAGGAATCTCAAATCCTTTGCACTGTCTGAGCTTTTCCAGTACCAGTGCTGGCCACAAAGCCCCAGCTGATGCTCCTGGGAAGTGTGGCTGCCACCCCAGGCCTGTGCACCTGTAACCAGGAGGCAGAACCTCCAGGGTAAGAGCACAGAGTAGTTAATAAACTCACCAGAGAGAAAATGTAAGAACACAAGAAAGAAGTTATTATCTTTAGTGCTACTACCTCTGGAAATATTATTGCCCCAGACCTGGTATGGTGTTCAGTCTTTCCATCTGACTGATGTGTTGTACCTCACTGAATTTATCTACATGCTTCTGAATTGTATTATTTTGTTATGTCTTACATCAGTTTTTGAAGAAAGGACTGTAACTTCCAAATGCTAATTCGGAAGGGAGATTTGTAAGAGATCTCACTGCTCAAGCCGATTTACAAAGGTCACTGGCCTATGAGGATACTTTTTGTTTCTTAAATTACAGTATGAGCAGTGAGTCAGTGTAGCAGCAATTTAGCTTTCCTCAATTAACATTTCCTATTCAAAGAGGGGAAAAAACTATCATCTTTCTCAAGACCTGTTGTTTCTATTAGAGAATTCTTCACTTTTAGATTAAGATAGAAACCACAGAAAATCTCTCTTGATATTTTAAGCAGTACTTCTAATTTCCATACCAAATTCACTGTTGGATTAACCTTTGTGAGAAGATGGACTTTTGTTTTTATAATATCCAATTCAGTCTATTGTGTTTATATACAAAACATTTCATAATCTACTCTTCAAACATCCTTGATCTTTCAAAAACAGATTCAAAAGCTGCCCTCAAATACAGGATATGCCTAATTAAAACTGCTATACAAAGCACAGGAAAATGCAACATAATGCATGTCTCAAAATAGACCAACAGTCATCTCTCAAGGTACAAATCAACTCACCTCACTTCTGTCATCTAAAAATTAGGCATCCACACTAAACTAATCATTTAGTCCAAGAAGAAACAAGCACTTTATGTAATCAAGAGAAATCTTTGGAAAATCTTTATCTTGGGTTAAGAGTCAATGGGATAAATAAGGTTTTAAATTGAAAAAAGACCAACACAATCAAATCTCAGAGTACCTGCTTGAATCTGTTAACTTTGAAAGAAGACAAAACAAGCAAAACAGTAAGAGGAGTGATACTGGTGGGTGGGGGGTACAGGCCAGTATTATTAGTTCAGGTTTTAAACTGAGCACATAAGGAAATGCTTAAACTGGAAATAACACAAATATCAATGGCTTGTTTTACTTAAAAATGGACTTACAGCCTCGTCCTGTAACATCAAAATCATTTTATTACCTATCACCACTGGACTTGCTGGCTGCCACAATAAAATCCATTTTTATGTGACTGGAGATCTGGCTACACAAATACACACGTCTTTGTGGTCCTGATTCAGAAACTTGTTTCATAAATTTCTGCAATCAAGTGAAATATTGTGACAGGAAAATTAAACACTGATAGTTTTATCAATATTGCAATAGCATATTTATAACCGAGCCATAGAACAACATTAACAAAGGACATACGAGACTAGGCAATACCACTATGCTGATTCAAATTCTTGCTCACTGATTATTTTGGGAATGCAGTGTCATCTCTTTTGACATGTTGTTCTGCCTTCACTTTCAAATTACTATCATCAAATTCAGCTTTGGTGGAGCACTAACATCATCAGCCCAGCTCAACGACTTTGCTCTGAAGCCTGACAAGTGTGTGGAACATGTTCAGCGGGAACAGTGTTTGACAGGATAGAGCTGAGACACTGCTTCACTCAAGCTGAACTCATGATTGGATTCAGGAAAACCTACATCTTTTTAAAAACACTTTTTCCTTAATTTGGAGAGAATTAAACTTCAGCAGTCATTACACAGGGGATTTCACAGCATGTATCTTCAAGTGCAACAAATTACCTTGATAAGATGAAAAGGAAATAGTCATAAATCTTCCTTATGCCATAAATAACTTCTGGAAGAGCAATGTTAAAACAGCAGGAATGGACACCACTGTTTTCATATGTGAAAGCAATGCAAGAATGTAAGAGCTGGAGTACTGATTGTACTGTGTATGAGATCCTGGCATGTGGATGCCACGACCCCTCCAAGAATTAGGGTGGCTGAGTAACCAGTAAATTGCCAGGTGATTCAGACAGATTAGCCTCAGCAACAAATCAGCAGGAAACTGGGCAAAAGCTGTGAGCCAGGAATTTCCTTGCGGTCCTGATCTCTGCACTTACTTTTTACAAATTTTGTTTACACATATTTTAACAAGTTATTTAGAGCAGCAAATAAAAGAACTAATGAACATTTGCAGAAGGATGTCATGGTACTAGATGACTAAATGATAACAGAGAAAATTCAGCCTAGAGAGGTTAAAAGTGAGTTGTTCTGTGAGGAAAAAACAACAGTTTCTGTGATTCTATGAAATATCTTGACTGTATTGATTAGCATGCATAGTTCTGCCCTCCCACCTCACGGACTCCAAGGAGCTGGAAAAGGTACAGAGAAGGGAGCAAGCTGATCCTTTTGTGGCATCCAAATAGGGAAAATTTTAAAAGACCAGAAATACTTTGGAAACAATTTAAAAAATTGAAAGGGTAAGTGGCATGGAGAAGGAAAATAGGGACTGGTGCTCATTTTCTCTTCCGATGCCAGAATTCAGAGACAGCAAAAGAAAGATCATGTGGGGATTTCACAGACACTTCTCTACAGACACACAGTCAGGCTGTGAAATTCCTTACCTCAGGATGCTAGAGACGCCAAAGGTTTGCAGTGGGCTCAGACCCACACCTAGAGTGCTTTACAGGCAGAAACAAAGGACACTGAGAATGCAAATGGTTTCTTTCCTTAGCCTTTATTCCCCTGAATAAAGCCTAGGGATTGCCAGCATTTGAGCTTGTTTTCACCTCTCAGTGCTTGCAAGCAGTTCCGCTGTGTCCCATGCTCCACAAAGGCTACTTGCAGCTGACAGAAGAAAAAAACCACCCTTTTTTATTCTGCTAAAAAAGGTATTGTGTATTTAACAATATGGGTACTCTTGCTCGCATCACTGGCCTTTGCTCTATCATCTGGTGCCACCCAACTCCGTGAATGTCACAACTATCCCTAGATGGTAAAACTGCTTTCATAGTTGTATTTCAATGGCCTGATGTCTCACCTATCTCACCACCAGCCTTCTCTGGTACAGTTACTGTTCTGTGCCCTTTTTTGCAACATTTTCCTTAGTTGTTTAGCTTTTAAAATATTTTAACTACCTGTTGTCTCTCAGTATTCCACAGCCAGGTACATGCCACCCATGATCTGGCACTTCAATACTTCAATTATTTTCAGTAGCAGAGATGAAGCCCATTTCTGCAACCGCACGTGACTGGCTTTCAGATTTGTATTCCATAACCTCAAAGGTGTAAGGGAATTTGTTTGTTGTCTCGTGTGTCAGTGCAGGAAATAAACAACAAAGGAAACAATGTGAGGCCTCTCCTGCAAACACGCAAATCATACTTGTCATTTAAGAACCCTCTAATAAAATACAATAATGCTTGGCAACTTCCCCATAAGTTATGGAAATTTTCTACTGGATTGGATCTTGAATTAACCTGCCATCCAACTCCAAATCTTACAGAGAGCAGACAACACCATACTGTGGAACACTTCCCTGGCTAAAGGCTGGGCACCTGTCCCAAAGGGGACAAGTGATGTTTATACATTAATAATTTCCACCAAGAAACATAAATTCTGTGATAAATAAAGGGATAATAGAAATAGCAAGGATCCAAAGGCAACTCATCTCCTTCTGATTTGACCTGCCCTTCTTGCAGAATCAGGCTCCCTTCTTAGGGCAGCACTTTTAGCTAGACCTGATTTCTATAGCACATGCATTATCCATGGCCTCACGTTCAGCTGGAAACCAAGCTCCAAACATATTTGCCGCATCTCACTTCTGAAGTATGTGTGTATTTCTGAAGTACATACACTTCTGAAAACCACAGTTAGTCAGACCCAAGTCTATCTACACTATTTTCCTTGAGAAGTCAAAGCATCAGCGCAGTGCTCCAGTACGTCAATTTAAAAATACATACAGTTTAACATAGTTTAGGCCACTAAAACCCAAAATATGCTTCCAGTTGGAACTGCTCTAATAACTGCTCTAATGCATTTAAAAGCTATTCTATTTACATAAATTTAATTTGTATTAAACATTCCCCAAAACAGCTGCCATATTTCTTTCTCTTATATGATGCTATTAGAAATGACTGAATTTTTCTTAAAAATGAGATAAATCTACAAAGCCCCTTTGTGGCCACTTGCTTAGCTGTTAATGTTTTTTTTCATTTTTGTTTTGTTTTACCTCGGATAGGCTCACAGTTGTTGGATACAGTACAACTACCACCTAATTAATCTGCTGGAGAGCTTAGCAGTTGGTAAATAGAGTTTATCAAAAAGCCATCAATCAAACTCGTGCTTAGAGATACTGGTAAGGGCATTAAACCAATTTAAGCAAATTTTAAATAAGATACTTAGCTCTAGTAGATATCCAGAAGATAACATAAAGTAAAATTGAAGTTAATGTTCAATAGCAGCCCACAATATAATCCCCAGTAAAGTGACATTTGGAACAACTAATTCAACAATAGGAGGTGGCACTGCATACAGTCTCTTTTTAAAAGTAACTTTTCTTCACTGTAGGCAGCACATTGAGTCACAGCACAAATATAAATACGTACACACACCGAGTGTATTCACACATACAGCAAGACCAGTCTGTGGAGTCTCCAGGCAGTGAATCTGTGCAGCCATCAGTCCCTCTAATCACACACCCACACTCATGGCCAGCTATTCCTTGCATTTGGGACACAAATTCAACGCCATGAAATGAAATGAATATTGGATTTTAGGCTTACATCTTCTAAAATGAGTAATGATTTGGATATTTCAGCTGGACTCAGAAATTCAGTCAAGTTATTTGATCTTTAGTGATCACCTGTTCTTTCTAAAAATGAAGTCACTTCAGGATGGTTTAACTTCAGTATTAAAAATCTGAAAAGCTTGCAACTTTGAGTTTGTGTTTCAGCTGTCAGTTGATTTTGCAGCATGGTCAAAATCAGATACTCTCGTAAATCAAAGAATAACAACTATTCTTACTCTGTAATCGCATGACCATGAAGAGAAACATAAATGCAATACCCTACTTTTACTTTAGCTCTTTACCTATTTTTCTTTCATTATCTCTAGATCACTCAAGATTAATTATTAATTCTGAGCCAAATAGTTTTCCTAAGTAAATTTTCAGCCGCAGAGTGAATTCATTGATTTTTTCCCATTTTTGCATTACTGCACACAAAAGCACCAAAAGCTTAAAAACCCCACAAAAATTACGAATGCATTCCTTACAGGCACTTGAGATAATACTGCTGTGAATTTCTGACTTTAGTATTCCAGCAGTGTTCCAAGCTCCAGTTCGAATGAGTTTAGGTCAGTGCATATTCAGTCACGTTTGCAAGACTGATTGTCCAACAAACTAAAACCTCCCCTGAGTTATATCTGCAAATCTTTAAGTTTTATAAATGAAGAAGTATCATTTATAAGCCATAAAGAAGTGCATCCTTTAGAAATGAATCCTGAGTCTCCAGTGTATGCAGGGGAATTCATTTAGCATACAGGCAGGAGCTGGGCTCGATGACTCCCGTGGGTCCCTTCCAACTGAGAATATTCAATGATTCTGCCAGCAGGCTCCTGGCTCTGAACGGTGTCAGAGCCCATCTCCCCTTCAGCAGATCACTGCACCGATCACAGACTTTCCACGGGAGAAAGCTGCAAACAACTGACACCAACACAGTGTCTTCTGTATCTTGGGCAGCAGGATCCTGAACACTGTGAGTGAATACTCCCAGAAACACATATTTAATCAAACTCCCACTGAATATCTTTGTGGAAAGGCTTATACTGATTTCTTAAATTTTAATTCCACTCCACCTAATTTCTATGCAATGAAATGCTATACAAGCACAAAGCCCTCTGTCTCACTACATACCATTATAGAAAAACAGAAATATAGAAACATTTACTATTACCCAAGGCCATTTATTTATTCTTCCCTGAAATGCCAGCCTTAAACATTTTCTGATATCTGCCAGCAAAGGGAGTGTTCAGTGGCAAGTCACTTACAGCATATATTCCAAAAAAAGTGCAATTCCATCAAACATACCTCCACAAGCCTGCTGGTATGTTCTCGAAATATAGCCGCATATTCCTTTATTTCTTTCTCTCTTCCATTTTTAGCAGCTTCAATGAGAACTAGCAGTGGAACAGTGGTGTCTAAGAAGGAGTCTGAGATGTGATCTATAATGGCTTTCCGGAGCTGCAAAAGAAAGCAGTACATCAGTACCTGCTAACTGGACTATTCATTAAAGTCTGCTGTAATAATTGTCCATTCCTATTTTGTAACAGCAACATGTACACACACTATTCCTGCATTATTTGCACCATAGATCTATGGCAGCTACAATTTATGTATTACACAGAAAACTGTATTTAATTTTAAGGATAACTTTGATATGCCACTAGGTAAATATGCCTGATTTTAAGTGTGAGTACACATATGTAAACCACTTCCAACGTGTACTGGTCCTCTTGAAATCAAGAGAGCCAAACAAATATTCCCCTTCCTTGAAAAATAGGCTACTTAAGTGATTCCATACATGAAAAGTCAGTTAGCCCAGACCTCATATCTCCCAGGTATTCTCCCTTGTAATTCAGATGCCAAGGGAGAAGGCTATTTAGTTTTACAAAGAAAACATTAATTTAATCATGTTTGTCCTCACAAAATATTTACATCCCATGTTTTCATAATTGCAAAATTACCCCAGTATTTTCTTGCTGGGAAACCCACCAACACGGTCTGGTTTGCAGAATGGCAGCCTTCATGGTAATTATGTCAACGCGATTACTGATTGTGCCACCTGATAATGTATTAACAGAGCAAGAAGATCTATAAATGAGGCTAAAGTTCCATTTTCTCTGCTTAAATTAATTGTTTTTGAACTCCAAACTTAAATTATTAAAGAAGTATAACATTCTGCTATAAATTACCTGTCTTAAATTAAGCTTCACAGAAGCTTGTAACTGATCACTGGGACATCACTTACGAGGTTGTTTTGCATGTTATCTACACATGACAACTGTTCATTTACATCATGCAGCACTACAACAAACATACCAACTGGAACAATACATGAAATTAAACTTAATTATCAAGTTCATTGAATTTCCTACTCCAAATCCAGTATTTTTACAATATGTAGAAAAGATATTGATTAGAACAGAAAAAGGCACAAAATGTTTTTAAGCTCTTACATGCTCTCACCAAAGTACCTGTTTCCACTTGGTGTTTTGCTGCAATGTATCCGTGTGAAAACTCAGTAGAAGCAAAGACTCCCACCACAAGAAAAATAGAAAAAAAACCAGTCTTTTTGCTGCTGCTGTGTTTGTAGGTAGGGCAGGGCCCACGCACAGCAGAAAGAACAGCAGAGAAATCTGTTGATTATCAGACGAGGTCTGGATATGAATCCCACCATTAGCTTTTGGATGGCCTCACCACCTAAAGTCAGCTCTCCTTGGCTCAAAAGAGGGACAGACAAACCTTCCAAACAAACACAGACAATTTATGTTTGGAATGGTTTCTTTGTCTCCTTACTGTAGCCTATCACAATAGGATATACTGTCTAGATACACTCTATGTTCTGAAAAGTAATTTACAAAGACAAAGGCTGTGGAATTCCAATACAAAATCGGATTTCTTACATTCTCAGCTTTATTCAGGCTAGAATTTAAAAAAAAAAAAAGTTATTAGAAAGTTTCACTACCAGAAATAAAATACATCAAACCTCCGAGTCCTGCCAAGGTGAGGTTTCTCTGTTATAAAGGCTCCACTAAAGAAAACAGGTATTCTTGCCTGTTTAAAATTAGGTACGCGAATGTGACCTTGAGGAGTTTAAAAATTAAGAATGCAAATATGACCTTGAGGAGTCACAGTTTAAAAACTAAGATTTCAATTTACAAAAAAATAACAAAAAGTTGTAAAACCATCATTTTCATGGCCAATGATTCATTATCTCCAACAGTAATATTCTGGGGTTCTGTACAGCCCAGACTGCAGGACTTTCACAGCCTCAGTGTACTGTGACTACAATAACCTCAGTCACATTTGTGGTGAGCTTGAGACGTCTAATTTCAAACCCGCAGCCTAATTTTATCTCTCATTGCATAATTCTTTGCTATAGCTTTTCACTGGTTTTCTTGGCTTAATTAACCTTTCACAGAGAAATTATCATTATTATTTTGTTCTAAGAAATGCTCTATCCTGCAATTATGCAGCAAATCGTATCTTCTTCAAAAAAACAAAGATAATGCTGTGTCTTTGCTGAATATAAACAAGTTTGAAATTATGTTCCTGTTCCAGCTTTGCAAAGGAATACATGAAGCTGAGAGTTTCAAAGGATGGCTTGTGTAGCGTTAAAGAACAAAGAAATACAACGTAGAAAAAGAAGGAAAAGACAAAAGAATAAAAGGAATATCTGAAGCAATATCTATTTCTCTTCATGCTAATCCTAACAAGCATTTTTTCCATGACTCAGTAAGTCTGTTTCTGACTCTGGTCACCTGTAGGGCAAAATGCTAAAAGCTAAGTAGCCAGAAAGGAAGGCATATGAACAAAGGACAGCATCATAGTGCCAGCAGGCAATGCTAGGGAAATTATTGTGCTATAATTAAACTTTTTCTCATATTTTTAAGTGAAAAAGACACCATCAGAAGAGGGAAAGGAGGGGGAGGATGATGTCTGACAAATTGTTTTCTTCTTAAGATGCAAGGTCTTACACTTACCCTTTGAGCAGACTGTTGCAGAAGCAGAAGCATGGAGAATTTTTGTTTTGATATTAAAATGCATTAAAATAATGTAGAAGCATGTTGTTTACAAAACACGGGGCACAAGGTTGTCAAAAACAGTGGAGGGTAGAGAAGAAAATGCCAGCAGCTGTTTGCAACACTATTCAACATCAGTATTGATGAGTACAGAAAAGTGTGTTTGCCTCTACTTGCCTCTTGCCTCACAAGACTACCCTGGCAAAAGGCCTGGACAAACCTCAGAGTAGTTCTTACTGAAGGGTCTCCCTTTCCTGTTTCAAAGGGATGCCAGGAAGAAAATCCATGATGAAGAAGTAACATAGAAATATACAAGTATCATCAGGAATAACATTTATTAAAACATCCAACCAGCCAGAACTGCAAAACAACCATAGGAGAAACATCTGTGCATCCATCATGCTACACTGGGAAAGAACTGGGAGGCAAGAACTGAGTATGGTAATTTCACATAATTACAAATCAGAATGAATAGGCAATTCCTTCCTAAATATTCATCCAGCTCTCCTCGGCAGGGAAGCAGTGATCCAGGTAAAACTGCACACACAGAAATGACACGCAGATCTCCAGCACAATACTAGTAAAAATCAAAACAAAGCAGAATAGTTTAAAATCCCCAGAAGTACTGGGTAAGCTCCTGAAATGAATGCAATTAACTTCCCTTGAAAAGCCTGAGAATTTTTACAGCGCCCAGAATGCCCTGTTCTGGGGACACCGACTTTTGCCTTCAAGTCTTGCCAGACACAAGCCTTTATTCATTCCCCTTGCTGTGGTGTGCAAAGGTGTTGTAAGGGGCCCATGGCATAACCCACAGCCAGGCTGCTGACTGGGACAGCACCTCTCTGATGGTTTTGTTTATTGGGTACTACTGAAGAGATTTTAAAAATACAGCTTTATAGGGTTTCATCTTTAACCCCAGTTTTGCAGAGGCAATCCCAGACATGACTGAAAGCAGAGTACTGCACACCACACCCCTGAATCCATTGTGAGCGCCTGATGGAATAGCATCAAAGGTACACAGTATCACCAAAAAATAAAGTATTATCAGAGCTGTAAGAGTAGAGCAAACAACAATTGTCATGTTTCTTGTAAAATTGCTGGGAGACAGAATAACAAATGTTTGTAAGTGAAAGCAAATAAGACTCTACTGCAGTATCTGCAGGCACAAAACTCACAATTTCTTGTTTCCCAGATCACGAATTAGGCATGCACTAAGCACTCTTTCTAAAACAATTCTTATGCAATTCATATGCATGAACACAGAATTGGAGGAAATAGATAAAATATTTCTCATAAATGCTTTCCAGTGGAAAAAAATGTCAAGAAGCAGAGAGCTGTTCTGGTAAGAGAAAATGACTGGTTCTAGATTGACTATAAATTTGACATGATTACATTCAGCCTGAACATTTTCCAAAGGTTTACAGAAAGACACAAATTGAATTAGTTAACAGCTTTTAACCACTGTAACAGAGTCAATAAAGTGTTATAAGCTGGAGTTTAATTAACTCCGGGAAGAGAATGAATGGGAGAGTTCCTAGACACACTGAGCTCGTGATGCAGGTCTCTGCACTGAATACATTTTTGACAGAATGTAAGCAGAAATTGGATAGCTAGTTAGTTGTAAACACTATATTTATATGATAGTTTTCTCATTTTTCAAGCCTTCCCCTGGCTGATTACAGGAGCAGGAAGGAATTTATTCCTCATCTTGAAGCACAGGCTGGCCTGCAAGACTGAACACAAAGTTGGGAGGGATAGTCTTCCACCAGGGAGCTGATAAACAGCCTGAGCTGGAGACAGGATGAAAGACGTGTGCTCAGCTCATGTTCTGTGTAGCTGTAAATTTTCATACACTTGGTTGGGGCAGCCTGGCTGAAAGAACTACTGGCTTTCTAGAGCTACTGGCACATTATACACTTTCAGCCTAATTTGCAATTTTTCTCGAAGGTATTTCTTGCAGAGAAAGGATGCAAACACAGCTGATGTTTACAGCTAACCTTCTGCACTCCACTGAAGTTGTGGATTTTGGTCCATGTCTCACATTAGTTTTAGGACACTGGAATGTAAAAGGGGGGGTGGACTGTGGACTGGGCATTCCAAGGACCCTCTTGTGTGCTAAGAGTTCTCACAACAGTAAAGACTCACACACAGTGACTCAGTAGTTCCTTCAAGGTGTCTGTTACAACAGCCAGTAATAATTCAAGCTTATTGAAAATTAAACAAATATTGATGACCAGAGTACATTACTGACATATATCTACAGCAAATATATTTAGACATGCATACATGCAGAGTTTAGCCATGTACAAATATATATTCAGCCAGTATCATTTGGCAGAGTTTTCTCCCAGAGTTTTGAAAACTGGTATGTAAATACTCTGTGGAATACTGCAATTGTCTTCAATACATTTTTAATATGGCAAATAAATTTCTTATTTTCAAAACGCATAAACTCAAAACAGCAATTTCGAAAAGAATCCCTCAAGACCTTTTTCTCCCTTTTCACTTGCCCAGGTGCTCACCTGCCTGCGGAGGTCTCTGGTCTTCTTGCACATACTGTCTATGGCAACAGCCAAGGCATTGCTTCTCTCGGCCTTGTCAGTCTGCAATCAATGGGACAGAAAACACATCAGTGCTTAGCTGGGATCCCTTAGCGAGCACATTCTTTGTGTCCCCAGCACATCAGAGTATTTGGTAAATCATATATGGTGAAGGAGTCTTCAGATTTTTCATATATTTCAAGAGCCAGTACCACAATATTCACAGAATGCCAATTTGTGATGTTAAGCATAATTTGCTGAATCAAAACATATGCTTTAGAAGCAGTATGTGGGAACAAAATAAACACTTCTTAACTTCTGAATTGCTATAATACTCCTAGTGTAATCAACAACAACATTAATAGAGTTATGATGATAGTGATGATGGTGATGATGATTAATAATAGTAATAACAACAACAATATTTATGTCAATCGATTAAAACACTATTCATGTGAAAAATAATGTTCTCACTCTACAACCAATGTATGAATTCGGGTGCCCACAATGCAATTTGGTTATGCTTTTTTCTCCAGCATTATTTTTCTCCTGTGAAATAGAATGGGTGAGTTTCGAAATGTCCAAGATGTTGCAGTGCAAACACTGTCCATGAAATGCCAATCTCTTCATTCAGCAGCACATTCATTCTCAGCATCTAGAAGACTGAGTTCTTCAGATATTGGAGAGGTCTGAAGAGAATCAGTTGTATACTTTCTAAACAATCTTAATTTTTTTATTTCCAGCTATAAGCAAAGTGCTTCTATCATTGTTACCTATTTGAAAAGTGTACTCTACACTTTACTAGACTGCTCAGCCTTTTTTCCCTACAATATTACCATAAAATGTCTGTGCCTACTAGCTGGTTTGAATTTTTTTTTCCTGTTAGTATAGAAACTACATGAAAATCAAAAATGCCTGATGAACTTGTTTGCTTAAAGCAAGCAATCATTGCTCACCACCTTGGACTGCCCTGGTCTAAAGGAAAGAACACAAATAGTGGTTCTTTACATAAAGTCAGCACACAGGACATTTACAGCACAAAGAACCAGATTCTCATAAATGCTAAGAAATAGCTACGTACACTGACCACAGTATTTGGACTTCATTTACAGACCACCAGGAAGTCTCTATTATGAACATGACTGTCTCGTTTTGTAAATAACATTAAAATTAATATGAAAGTAGTAATATCTTGGTAGGCACCTAGGAGTACAACCTTGTTATCTATGTATCAATCAAAATTATTTCCCTACTAAAGAAACCTGTGAACAGGACAATATGCTTCATATTAAAACAAAACCTAGAGGTGACAAGAAAAGAACTCTTACATTAAAACTAAATGTGCAATGTCATAAATGCTTTGAAATTATTAGCACATTCTCTATCAACTGAAAGGAAAAAATACTTTAAAAACTGAGCTTGTATTTTCAGGGAAACTTAGAAAATCTCCTATGACCTTCTATTTCTGAAATTGCCCATAGTCTTTCAGGGAACAGATGATCAAAAGCAGGTCTTGGAGAAAGGTCTGAACTTCACCTTAAAACCTGCAAGGAATCCCTGGAGGTGGATACTCACTCTCTGTTCCACAGCAATGCCATCATTTCTTGTACCAAGGCTTGCACAAGAACCAAAGTAAATAATGACTCCTCTATGATGCTTTGCAAGTTGATGTCAACCTTGACAACAAAATGATCCCTTCTGAACTGCCATGTAAACAGGGCCAGGAAAAACTGTGGATACAATTCAGCTTATGCCTATGCATTCAGACTACGAAGATGCATTGGCATATCCTTTGAAAGCTTTATATTTAGAGCCTATTTTCCTACAAAGACAAAATCATTGCAAAATATTGGATATTTTTCAAATTCTCTGGTAATCTGTAATTTCAAAGGTGGCCACTAATGATACAACTGGCTCTAAGGTAACCTAAATCTTTGAAGCAGCTAATATGAAATAACCTCAGGCAGCAAGCGGCATGAAATATTGAACAGTGAACAAGTTAAAAATACTTTATTTGCAAATTCTTAACATAAAAGTCAATGCCTAGAGAGCAAGTCTAACTGTAAATGAAGTTATTCTTTACCTCATGTTTTCCCTACGAAATAAATACACTGCAAATGCATTGTAAATGCAGCTTCAGGCTGTAGAATGTGAACAAGTCCAGACTGCAGGGAACCTCCTAACTGCAGACTCTCATTCTTCCCTAAAGAAATTTGAACATAAAAAAACCCACACTATTGTTTGGATAAATCCTACTCATAAAGACTTATGAACTTCAAAATCGTGTGCAGTCTTTTGCAGTCGGGGGACACCTGAATACAAAGTCTCCTGTGGGAACACTCTCAAACATCGCTGGCCTCATGCGGCCTTCTCCTGCTTCTGTAGGGTAACATCCACTGGTCCCAAGTACCTGGGGATCTGAAGCACTCCTGTGAGTTCATATTCCTCTGCAGACCTCCACCTCGGATCTGACACTAACAGTCCAAGAGCTACGCAAGATGATCACACTCTTGAATAACCAAAGAAGAGCAGATGTAATGGTTTAAAAGTGTACATTGAAAGGCTGGCCCAGTGGAACCAAAGGTGACCTGAGCACCTCCACACTCAGCAGAGTGCAGCTGTCTCACTCCCCCGTGACTCCTCACATGTCTGGAGTTGCAATACTCTGCATGTGCCTGGCAATTAACATCCTTCTTGTGACTGCTGTACTTCAAAACAAACAAGCCGATCCTGAAATAGTTCCTTCTCATACAGAAGGAAAATGGCTAGGAAAGTTATGCACATTATTCTGGGTCTGGATTTTAAAAATCAGACAGCTGAGCCTTTCAGTTATTCTGTACTCACCTACTGGTTTTTTCCTGTAAAATATATGTAATAACAACTATATGGCTCCCTCGTGAAGATCCTAAAAGCAATATCCAGGTCCTATTTCAATGCGTTTTTAACATTTGAAACATTTTACAAGCATTAAGTCACACTGTTATTAACATTCCATTGAATGAAAGTAAGTATTTTTAATTAACACTGGCTAGCCTGAAGATAAATGCTAGGTATTGCAAATAACACAGGCCTATTTCACACACCGGCAAACCACATTAGTTGAATGCCTCAAGAACCACATGTGCAGAAAATCTTTCCTGCTGGATTTTCATTTAAACCAGGACATATGGAAGGGCAGATTCTCAGTTGAAACACATGGCCATATCCCCACTGGTTTTGATGGAGTTCATTTACACCAGCAGGGGATTGTGACCTTCCCAGGCACTACAGATCCTTCTGCACCCCAAGGAACACAGTTGCAAAGCAAGACGTTTGCACTGGCTGCACAGCCTTGCAGGACTCAGGAACAAGTCTCCAGCCAAGCCTTTGTGGGTACGTGCCAACAGTTACCAGTGGCAACAAAGACTGCAGGAATCCCGTAAGTTTCAGACTTTGTCAGTCGCAGAGAGAGCTTAAACAAAGGACTGCATAGATACTCTGAGAAGGGTTCTAATGTCACTTTGTTGATACTCCTGAAGGCCTACAAATGTCTACCTGATAGTTGCACTGATCAGTAGATTATAGGGAAGATATGGGCAGAACTACTTAAGTGATCATCTAATCTCTTCTAATTCTTAGGCTGAAAGATTTCCATATTTAAAGGTCAGAAATTAAGCACATGTTTTGTTTCATGGGATGTGTCTGTTCCCAAATACCCACTGCACAATCTTGGGAGGAATAAATAGAAAAAAAAAATCCACGAGCATAATTTTCTTTCTTTATCCCACAATGACAGAATGGTTTGGGTTGGAAAGGATTTTAAAGCCCATCTCATTCCAACCCCTGCTATGGGCAGGGTCACCTTCCACTATCCCAAGTTAATCCAAGATCCATCCAGCCTGGCCTTGGATCCAGGGGCAGCCACAGCTTCTCTGGGCAACCTGTGCCAGGGCCTCTCCACCCTCACAGAGAAGAATTCCTTCCCAATATCTCACCTGACCTCTGTCAATTGTCTCCAGCAGCTGTACCATGACTCTGTGATAAACAACTCTTCACATAGTTCTATGTATCCAAGAACAATATTATTTTTAAAAAGACTAGTACATTTATCAAAATCAGTTCTCTATGGAAATATTAAAAAAAAAAGAACCCAAGCTAAAAGGTAAACACCAATCAATACTACAAGAACTTAATAAATGTCAGAGCTCTAATTAAATGACTGTTTCAGGCTATGTGTTGACTGAAAATAATCCTATGCTCAGCAATTAGAGGGTCCTGTTCATTGCACCTTAATCAAAAAAACTCCATAGAAACAAATTCTAACACAACTTAGGTAGGACATTAAAGCAAAGTCACAGCCTCTGTAGAGGTACCAAGCATTTGATGTCTGTTGTTACAATTTAGCATGTAACATGTAATGATTTCGGTTTTGAATACGGAATTTATAAATGGTTCTTGTTTTGAGTTATAAAGTCATTGTGAATTCTAAGCAAAACCATAAGATTAAAAACAATTGTATAAAAAGCAGTTTTACGATTTATTTTGCATGATGAAACAATTTTGTCATTACTTGGGAAATTTCCACACCTGAATTTTTTGTGCAATAACAAATTTTTTTTCATGCACAGCTTATAGAAACCCTGATCTTTCAAATCCTATTGTGGAATTCAACAAAGTAAAGACACGTACAAGCACCTGTCTCAAAAAAAGCCCCAACGAAGCCCGTAAGCCTTTATAAGGGAGGATCCAGCTCAATCCTGTTGCAGTCTTCATTTATCCCAACTGGTTCACTTCTCCCAGAATTAGTTAACACGGTGCTTCAGTCATCAATAGCTAAATAAAACTAATACCAATTCCTGCATTCTTTGCTGGGAGGAGACAAAGGATTTGTCACTTTGAAGGTCACACAGTGAAAAAAATCCAAGACGATTGTTTGGCTATGAAACACCTGTGAGAAATGGCAAGTCTGAGGCAGAACCTCCTCGTATTCCTTTGTACCAATCTGGATACCACTAGGCCCTGGGATTTGTCCCTTAAATGCAGAATTAATTCAAATATTATTTTACCTTTCAAATTTTCAACTTTGCCTTGGGGTGACTTTATGCTGTTGTATCCCCTATCACTGCTCTATGCCCAGACATGACTCCTGTGCCTTTCTGTGCCTTTAAAACTGGGTGCAAGAGAGAGAAAAAAAACTGAGCAAACTTTTCAAAGCAGTCTGTGCTCCAAGGACACAGAGATTTAGCTGCTGCTGCTGCTGGAGGAGTGAAAGGAGCACCCTTCCCACTTTTTCAACCAGTTTTTTTCGGCTCTGTTTCTTCGGAGAGGGAGACGGAAAGTGATAGTTTTTGGGACTTTGGTTTCTTTTTTTCTTCTCTTCTGGACTTGTTCAGAGCACCAGAACATCAGAACCCCACCAGGGGACCTTCCACTGGCTTGGAGGGGGCCCCCCACTCTGACCCGAGCTCCAAGGAGGAGGAGAGAGACCACACTCACAGAAGGACTCGGAAATCTTTCAGGTTTCCTCTCCATAGAAAGAGGTTTTATTATTTAGCATGGTTATTCTTTACCCGTGTGTTTGTTGAATAAATAGATTTTATTTTTCTCTTTCACATTCCTCTGAGGAAAATCTTTTTTTCTCCCGAACCTGGGCGGGGGGAGGGGGGAGCAGCTCTAACCTGCCTTCCTTTAAGGAGATGTTCCTTTTGGATGTTTTCCCTAAATTTGGCCCAAACCGCCACAAAGTTGTTCCTCAAAGTGCAACGTCCAAGTAAAAACCAAGATTGCTTGTTGGAAGTGCCATGTCTGGTTAAATACACAAGGACAAGTCCGTGTTGGGCTGGAACACAAAAATGAGCCAGCTCTTTACAGTTCTTAGTAAGCATGTCTCACGCTTGCAAATAAAATGTTTTAAAGGCCTCTTGGTTCCCCATCCTGGAAGTGGATAGGAATAACTTTTTGAGTGCCAGCAACTGCATTGAAACATGGAATTGTTTAGATGCAGGAACAATTATATGAACAATTATTTGCCTGAGAAATCTCTTAAATGAACATTTCAGAAGTTACTCAAGTAATCCTCAGGCAGTTACGGCAGAACCTGACATTTCTGACATTTTACAGGACAAAAATTCCTTTGAAAAGGCAAAAGCTCCCAGACCTTTTCATACAGTATTTCAAAGCCTATTTTTACTGTAAATCAAAAGCCTGGAGAGGGAAATAAATTTAGGAGTACATTTGTTACCTTTCTTTTTTAATATGGGAAGCATAAAGAATGAATAACCCACAAGTACTTTAAGCTGAAAATCACCTCCCCTCAGTGCCACAGATTCCCTACTCTAGGGAATACACCCACCCCTAATGTGATTTTTTAAAGACATCTGGCTCAAGGAAACCTATATCTGTGATGAACAGGTAAGCGTATTTTTAAAAAGGGGTATGGAAAATCATATGCAAGTGAGCAAATAAGGACTCTTCCATGTGGAACTGTTTCTCATTCTAGAAAGGGTTTTTTCCTCAACAGCTTCAATATGAGATTGTTATTTTTCTCCTCTTCAAGCCCTCATGGAATACTCCCTATAGATCTAATGCTGTGAGATGTGAAGTACCTCACAGGAAATAAATTACCTCAACCTCCACTGCTACAACTGGAGTACCAAGGGTTCTTCTCCCTGTGTCAATTACCCTTTTCCAATCAATATGCAGGAACAGCCTTGAATTTAAAGCCTCTCAGTATAACCCTTTTCTGACATTCAGTTACGTACAGTTTGTAATACTGCAAAACAAATTTCATTCTAGATAAGCAGGCATAGAACAGCCTAAAAAACCCAGAAACAAAAAATTAGAATGCATAACCCTTTGATTATCAGAAAAAACACTGAAATTTTCAGATCCTAATTAATCCTAAAATCTCAGAAATAATTATGTTGCTGGAATATGCATAATATTGCACATTTTCATCCCCTCTCCAAAACACTGGTATCAATCAGCTGAAGGTGGGAAGGGTGGCCAGGCTGTCTCAAAGGACAGAGTGGGGATCTTTATCCCTGGGATAATAAATTCTCTTGAAAAGTGACTGGGATCCAGTAATAAGAGGAGATGAGGAACTTACACTATTCTAAATTTTTATTGTTTCTTTCTGATACATAAGACAAATATCTCCTTATATCAGTTTTTCTCCTACTTTTTCACATAGGGAATGTTAGAAAAGTTCAGCATGACTACAAGGTGATCCTGATAAAACATCCATACTTTTCTAGTACTTACTTGGGGACAAGTGTCCCAGGAAGTGCATGTGCCACAACTGTGTGTTGCAGAGCAAATACAACCATCACTTACTACTTCTAATGCAAAAACCAAACACCACAGCACTTCATATTTGAAATATGACAGTCTTAAAACTTGGTAGAGAAACCTCAAAGGCCAGTAGTCCTTTGGTTTGTATTTCAACTCTAGGCAAACTGGAGAAATCAGCAGGGAGTAAAAACGACATTAAATTTCTTTTAATTAGATGTTACTGTCGTTCACAGATGATGCAGGAAGGAAAGGCAAACATAAGTAGAAACAGAGCAACACTATTGAACTGACAGCAAGAAGTATACTTAAGGTTAATCTGCCTTTTACTAAGAAGCAATTTTCTAAGTTCCTAGTATGGAAGTTTTTAATTGAATATCCATCTACCTTTCAGCAAAGTGTTCTGGCAGTTTTACAGCAGGAACACAGAAAATTAGTTGGAGAAAATCTCATTCTACAACAGCAGCATAAGACTTTCCTATGATGAACTATCATATAAATTGCTTGGAGATTATATGTTGCTATGAGAAAGATGAAGGGGATGGAAGGAGAAGAAAATTCAAAATAAAATATAGTAGAGCTGCTGAGACAGTCTTTCTCATCCAGATTGTTTAAAAGTCTTAGCTGTACTTTAAATCTGAAAGTTATGGTCTTAAACAGCAGCCATAAATAGGGGAAAATGTCCAGCACCAAGCCACTCACATCCTGCCATACCTAGGGACAGACTGAGTTAGTGCAGGTTCCCAAGTGGCACAACAAAGGCACATCCTGCATTTTTCAAGAAATCAAAAACAAGCTTACTGTGGCTTTTGAGGTGGTATTTTAATGTACAATGTACTATACAAACAGATTCCCATAGACTTAAGAGGAGTGTAACAGCACTCAAATCAAACAGCATTATAAATATAACATATATTTAAAAATATATAGGGTAACTAAAAAATTTCTAAAAAGAAAATCTTCCAAGTCCTCACAGCCACTCCATGCCATCCAGTACCATCATGCTTTCTTCTTGTCCTTCCACTATATCAAAGAGCACCATGAAAAGATAAGGAGGATAGAACAGTAACACTAAGACGTTTGCTGTGTTGTTGCACACTCCTTACTCTGGAAAATCTCTATGATACTATTGATGATCACTTATCGAACAGACATGCTGTGATACTTCTTTTAACAGGAAACCAAGCACACTTTTGTATCGCATTAGATGGGTAATGAAGATTGATTTCCCTGATTTTCACTCCCATATAACTTTAACATTTCTGTGGAGTTTTCCACAAGGAAGCAGCTAGAGATAAATATGGGTGGGCCCATGACAGAACTTGGCCTACAGACAGAAACCTTAGAAAACAGCTACTTATCAAAGACTTCAACTCTGAACCAGGCAGAGCTTGATAATTTCATATAACACACATGCTGTGGATGTGGCTCTGTTCAAAACTGTGCTTCTAAATAAAAGTTAAATGCCGAAACCCCAAACAGACAAAAAATGTAATTCCATTTAATTATGTATTAATTGTATTCGTTAATCCCTTTCTAATCCACAGTAATTAATTTAATTTAACACCACACTGTGATGCAGTATGTGAATGTTGGAGGCTGGGAGGCACCTAAATATGTGCAGTGAATGAAAGTCCAGCTTTTAGGGAGAGGACTAAGTTAAGTTCTCAAATTTACAAATACTTCAGCTGAACACTCCCTACTTGTCCAGTCTGTACAGAGGACCGTGGTGTAAGAGGTAGGAACACAGGAGGTTTGGGGGATCATCACAGCAAATGGTAGTTGATGCCATCACCTCACTGGGTGAATTCAGTCACTCCTGAACTAAACATACTCCTATTTATAGCAACACAATGAAATGGCTCCAAAGTGGTATTCCTAGAAGCTCATGACTAAATGTTTCAAATACTCATCTGTTATTTCAGAATTCCCTATTGTTAGATAGAGAAGATCTACTCTGGTTCAGATAGTTTCTGTTGTTAGCACTTGTGGGGGAATGAACACAAAACGGGTTGGTAGAAGAGCACTTGAATGATGCTTTTTATGCTGACGACTGCCAGAAAGGGGCCCTTGCATAGCCATTAATTCAGCAGATGGATTTGGAGAGTAAGAAATCAGTGCATTACTTGGGCTGTTGGATTAGACTCACAGCACAAGTTTGAAGATCCTGGGCTCCTGTGCTACAAGAGAGAAAACAGCCCCAATTTGTTAAAAGTAGCAGCTACCAAATGGAACAAGGGAGGCTGAATGTGATGGCATGCAGGGAAGACAACTGAAAATTACAGTCTCCTACAGAGCAGGGATCTGCAGAATCCTGCATGAGATCAGGAGAGTCTGCTATTCAGGGCATATTCCTCCGCAGTTCTATGCAGAAATTCCCTGTGGCTTTTTCCCTATTTACTTTTACACAGAAAAAACCCAGATATACCTGTGGAAACATTCAAACCCAGCATGCAATATTTCTGACATTCTAACATAGCAATCATACTTCATGTTGGAAGATCAATTTCTGCAGGACTTTTACCTTAAACATGGTAGGGAATTTTTGTCTGAATTAAAAATTCAAAGTTTCATGTTTAATTTTTTTTAACTATTCACATCTCCAATTAGCCAAGGATTTCATTTATTATAAATGAACCTAAATTTTCATGTAATTGTCATCAGCTCCATGGAAGAATATAGCAAAAAAAGGAAAGGAGAAAAATATAACTAGAACAGAATCAGTAGAAAAGCCATTGGGAATTATGTTCGGTAAAGCAAAAATATTATAGATCTCAAAGACCTTTTTCCTTTAAGATTTATACTAATTCCTTCAACTTTCAATGAAATAAATTAAATAGTTGGCTAAAATCTAATGAGTAAACTGTTCTTGCTATAAATGTGTGCTACTGAATTTCAGGTAAAGTTTAAGAAATTTTAAAAATACAGAAAATCAGAAGATTGAAAGCAAAAGGTTAAGTAGGATCTTCATAAATATGGTTCCCTAGTTGTACTGTACAAGAAAATTCAAACATTTATAGTTTGCATTTCTATATAAATGCATTTAAGATCCATTTATATTAAAGAAATATTCAAGTTGTGTGGGCCCGTAATCAAGGTCTTAAAAGATCTGCTGTTTGCATACCCTAAAAGTGGGCACATGCTATGCCCCACCGTGTAAGATTTCAATGTTTCCTTAGTAAAACCACCGGGTGATTGCTCTGGGAGCTCCCTCCCAGCTGCTCACGGCGATGCCAGCAGCTGCCGCTACTGCAGTAACTCTCACCACCCGGTGGGGGCTTCACCCGGAGAAAGGAAGCGCAGCTGGGAGGGGAAGTCCACCCACACTGGCAACTTCAAGAACAGTTTACTGCTAAGGAAGTCTTTATTCTTTGCAAGGGCTTATGTTTGTTCTAGCAGGGGCAGCCAGTTACCACTTTCATTTATTAGCTCGCAGATAGTTTTGAAGTTTCTCACGTAATTACCGATGAAATGCGACCCCGCCAAAAGCCGTGTCACCTCCTGGTTCTTCCCGGAGGCCGCAGCATTGAATGGCAGTGCCAGTGCAGCTGCAGGCGGCAGCAGCAGCCGCGCAGAGCTGCAGAGCTGCAGTCCCACCCAGCCACAGCCGCCCGGGAGGGCTCTGTGCCAGGCCCCGGCCGGTGCAGCCCCTGCAGCAGCTCAGCAGACTCGGGCTGCCACGCTGAGAGCCCTCTCAGGGGCCGCGGGACCGATTCCCGATTGCCAGCAGCGAGCACGCTGGGAGGCTCCGCACGGAACTGCTCCGTGCCACCGCAACAGCGCTCCTGCGGAGAACACCGCCCTGCTGGGGGGACACAACAGGTGCGAAGAACCATCCTCGTTTCACCAAGTCCCTGCTGCTTCAAGAGCTGTTGCTATTAGCTGTATCTGTATCTGTGCATTTCATCACACACACAGATACATTCTTCAAACACATCACAATCCTCACACATACATATGCAAAAATAAATACAGATCAATATGTCAGATTGTAAGCTTACATTATAAACCCTCTTAGAACTGAAAGAGCTGCCAAAACTCCAGGCTGATCTGACAGGAGCCTCAAAACAGCAAGTGTACAAACCTCTCAATTTACCATATTTAAGAGCCCTGTTTAAGCATTCCAAATCAAAGAAAAGCAAATTTTATATTAATTTGAAACATACTGTTAGTAAGTTCCATGGAAAAAGGCTTTAGCATACAGTAAAACTGGAAGCACGATTCTGAGAATGACGATAACGTGATACTGATTAGATGTATTTATCTTACCTTAGACTACCATAAATAAAATACTTGCTATCATATTAGGAACAGTATGGCAGAATGTAAGCCCTTTTCTGTAACCCCTCCCCTCCACTCCTGTTCCACCAAAAGATATACTGACCTCTCTATTCTAAGATCACAAGGAGAATTGTATGTGTTTGTGTGGGAGAAAAATGTGAAATCACTTCAAATATCAATCGTTTACAAAAGTATAAAACACATTAAAAGGCCCAGTACTGAAAGTGTAACTCCAATTTGGCATCATCTTTTGTATGTAAATAAATACACTTTCAAATGCACTTGTTGTATCAAATAGACTTCAGGGTGCCATGCTTCCAGACTGCCACAACAAGCACTAAAAACAAATGCTGGAATCCTCCTTTATTAACTTACAAAAATATTCACACTGAAAGTATACAATTAAATTACTGTTTTTCAGGGTTATTCAAGGGTATCATATGTTCATTTTTAACTAGAGTATGTCTTCAAAAGTAGAAAAAATACCTCTGCAATCACATGACAATATTATATATTAAAAACAAGTAAAAATAATAATTGAACAAAACAACATTAATGGGACCCAAGAAAACACAAGAGTAATTGTACATGAAAAGGCTTTATATCAGATTGTGCTTATAGTGTAAGACAATATCCTTATAGTGTAAGGATGCTGTAATAAACTGTATTACTTAAAGCAGAAAGCTGATGTGACAGTGTGTCTGCAAAGAATGTTAATAAGAGCAAAATCAAAATCATAAAAGAATGAGAATGGGAAAGCTAAGCAGAAAAGGCAAAGTAAATATTCCAGGCAAGGTTTCTTCTGTAATTACAAAAAAGAAATTAAATTATAAATTATGGAAGAGTTGTTTCCTACTCAGAAGGCATGAGTGAGAAGGATACTTGGAGCTGAAATGAGTTTGCAGAACCAGGGCTTAGTTTTGCTTGCTTAAGACTGTCAGACTCCAGCTCATTATTTTTTTAAGGTTACTGATATACTTCTACACTCATCCATAACAACAGCAAATTAAATAAAACACACATTTTTGCTACACTCAGGAAACCTCAGGTGGGCACTAACACGTTAAGAGCCACTGCAGGCACACAGTGACATAAATTAAAGCCCAGGTACTGAGCTGAAGAAACCAAACCAAACGGTCAGGCCTGACAGCGACAAAGGGGAAGGCTCATCCATCTTGGTGCATCATTCAGCCCTGCTGAGCATGGAAACTTGGCTGAGAAGAGCCTCAATGCTACCAGATGGTCTTTCTGCTAATCCAGGCTCAGGAACACCTGGCTCCTCACACACCATCCAATCATCCTCTGACAGTTAAACAAAGCCATAGAGAGCCACATCACTGGAGTCAGAAGATGGCAATAAGTGGATATGCCATGATCCCTGCCCAGTGCTTCTCCTTGCCTAAACACATTCAGCCTATGTCAGCAGAGCAGGCACCAGCTAAAAGATTCTCTGGCTTTACAGGAATCCCATTAAATCCCTCAGGACAGCTACTTGTGCCCCAAGGGACCAGGAGAGGAGAACAGCCGACAGAGCTGCAGGGCACTGCAGGTATGGCTGATTTACACCACCCTGAGAAGCCGTTCTGAGAAAGAGGGAAAAGGCACTTTCTGTTGTAAATTACACAGTCAAACAGGATCACTTCATGTACCCCATACTGGCCAAGTCCAAACCCACCAACAGAATGCATTTTCATTAAATCATCGTGGTAATCCCATGGCATGTGCAAGCGTGTAAAAAAAGAGCATCCTCTCTCTTCAATTAATGGCATTTTAACCAATACTAGTAGATAGAGGCTAGAGGGACTGGGACAAACCAACTTTTAAAACATGTCAGTTAAATCCACCATGGCAGCACAACATGAGTGCTCTGAGAAGTCCCTGACAATATAGGGGCAATGTGTACTGGGAGCCTCTGGGTATTCTTTTCTCTGTTTCAAGAAATTTTGAGAGATTGTAGTGAAGGTTGTAGTGAAAAAGGTTGTTGTGCCTGCAAAAACTTTAAGTGCAGGTTTTGTTTAGAATACATGAGTGCATACAAACTCTGCAAAAGCACAAAAAAGAATCTTCTAGCTCTGTTCACTTTGTGGCTGTTTTTGCAGCAAGCAGCCAACATTGCCCAAATGCCAGAAGAAATTATGTGCATGCGGGAGATCAGATAGGCTAAAGGAAATAGACTACAATATCCACTTAGTCTTCATGCGATAAAGAGATAAAGATCCCATGTTATATAAAACGTCTTTAACTACTTATCACAATATATATTAAGTATGGCACTTACTGAAAATGTTGCACTTTTAATTTAGCATTCTGAACAGTTCTAAAAGTAGTTTGGTAGCAATTGCAAGGTTGGTAAACGTGCAACATACAAGTAAGTGCTTTGCTTTTAACAAATTTCATCCACTAAAAAATGATCCAACCTAATGCCATCCAATATCATTTTGAAAGATAAATACACTCAAATTTTACCTGTAACCTGAGAGTAAATAAAACCAAGACAACAAAACTGAAAGGCTCGATGCATTAGTTGAAAGAGCTGGTAAACCTCAATACACTGTACGCAACTTTGCTGATAAAGCTAAGAAAAAGAAAATAAGAACAAGCTTCTAAGTAGCATAAACAACACTCTGCTTTTATTTTCATATATAACTGAAATACCAAAGAGAAGCATACTCAGGGGCTCTAAATTATATATGCTGGAAATCAGCGATGAAACAAAAATCAAGCAACTCAATTCCAGCATAAATGAACATTCAACATGGGGCAGAGAATGACACGAATTGCCAGTTCTTGCTAACGTTAAATTTTGGAGGTTGTTTCACACAACACTGCCATATCTGAACTTATAAAGGACTAATTAGAATTAAAAACCATATCACCACTGAGAAACAAGTGCCTCGTCCATTTCAAGCCTGCTGTGAAGAGACATTGCCATAAAACGAAGGCACTGACTAACTCTGAGTCTGTGGCAGAAAACGCACAACTTCCCACCATGGGGGTAAGTTTAGTCATGGAAAAGGGAGAGTTGAGCAGGAAAAAGCCAGATGACAGAATGGCATCTCGGAAAAGAGCTCTGAAGACAGTATCTGTAATTTTCAACAGGTTTACTAGCTGACCTATTAGAGAGCAATGTGGACTTGCAAAGCAGGGCTTTATCAAGCAGTTTTTATCCAATCTTTTGGAAGAAAAACTGAAGTTCGAGAAACAAAATCTTTGTTACAAATATGTTTCTGCTGTTACAGAAGCAGTGAGCATCCTCTACAGTTAGCAATAGTTAGTCCTCTCTCATTAGCAATTAGTGTCCTGTGACTCCCACCCACTACAACACAGCTTCCACAAAATATGGGTCATGCTCCTTGCTGCATAATGATATATACACTGTTGAAACAGGTAAAGTGTAAGAAAAGACATGCAAATTTTAATCCATACTTAAATGAGACAAAATTCTGATTCAATGCACTAATTAATAAGCCAGAAAATACCCTAAATTATATGTGTGCACAACGTGCGCTTATTTAAAGCACAAACAACACTGGTACCACTCCTGGAATTTGTATTTAAATTAATAGGAAATGTTGCTAAACTGAAAAATGCTTCTAAATTAACTCTCCACCTTAGCACCATGTACTGCAATGTGACAGGAGCCAGCACAGAAGTCTCAGACTGAAACTCTACATCCTACAAAGGATGCTAAGTACCATCTGTGACCTCATGAAGAATTCACCTCCATAAGTTTTGAAACTATTCACCACATTTCTAACACACTCTAAAAAGCTCTTTCATTTCTGGACACATGCCAGAACAAAAGTAAAACCTTCCTTACTTTGTTTGGCTAATCAGAGTCTCGTTCACTTAAGGCTCAACAAAGACAACTTGATTCAATTGCAAATCAAGATCCGTGAGTTTTGTAAAATACATTTCCTGTCTGCAGACTACAAAACACTCTGCTAGAGAATACCTAAGTCCCACTTAAGTTTAACAATACAAAATCTGTAAACCTTTGCAGATTCTGCTCAAGACTATGTTTAGATTCCGCCCCTTTTATTCTATATACCTTAAATAAAACCTGGATAAGTCAAAAGCTTTTGAAAACTACATCTTGTCATTAATTACTGAGTCTCTCATGAATATATATCTCACATGGCACGGCCCTGGAAGTAGAGCGATGCCTGTTATCTGTGTCATGCCAGCTAATGATTCTTTGCCACATTCTCTCAGAGATTAAGGTAACTCTCGATAATGGAATGCCGAAGAACAGCTACCCCTAGTGATCAGAGAGGCGGGAGATGAACTTCAAAGTCCTTCTTTGTTTACACCCATTTCTCATTTTCCTCAACGAGCTTGTAGCCAGACACAGAACACACACTGAGCAAAGACAACACTCAATATCTAAACACATATTTGCCTTGCGAAGAATTTTACCGGGAAGAGTTTTGTGAATAGGTTTGTGTCACATTGTTACACCCAGGTCAGAACTCTTGCTTCAAACACTAAAGAGCTACCATCAGCTAAAGAGTTGAAGCCCAATTTAAATCTGTCTGGTCTGCCTCCTGCCACACAGAATAGCAAACAGATCCTTTTCAGGGTCTCCCTGCAATACCGGAAACCCCCAAGCCGCACAGTGCAAGAGAGAGGACATCAATGTGCACAGGCTGCAGCTGGCAGAGTCCCAGATCCCACCAAGCAGATCTAGAGGCAGGCACAGGGGAAATACGGAATCACTGAAATGTTTAGGTTGGAAAACACCTTTAAGATCATCAAGTCCAAACATTACATCAGCACTACCAAGCCCACCACTAACCCATGTCCCTAAGTGCCACATATACACACGTCTTTTAAACACCTTCAGGGACAGTGACAGCCCAGGTGCCCTTGGCCTTCTTGCCCCCCTGGGCACGTCTGGGCGCATGTTCAGCCTCTGTCAGCAGCACCCCCGAGGCCTTTCCTGCTGCCTTCCAGCCCTCCTGCCCAGCCTGGAGCTGCAGGGGGTTGTTGTGACCCAAGGGCAGGACCTGGCAATTGGCCTGGTTGAACTTCACACCTTTGGCCTTGGCCCATGGATCCAGCCTGTGCAGATCCCTCTGCAGAGCCTTCCTGACCTCCAGAAGATCAACACTCCCACCCAGCTTGGTATCATCTGCCAACTGCATGAGGAGGCCCTCAATGCCCTTGTCCAGATCATCAGTGGAGACAATAAACACTGAGCCCTGGGGAGCAGCACCGGTGCCGGCCCCAGCTGGGTGTGACTCCATCGCAGCGCTCCCTGGGCCCGGCCAGCAGCCAGGACTCAGCCCAGCACGCAGTGCACCCGTCCAAGCCGTGAGCAGCCACTGCCACCACGAAAACACTCTGGGAATCCGTGCCAAGGGCATTTTTAAACTCCAGGCACGCAACACCCACAGCCTTTCCCTCATGCACTAGGGCGGTCACCCAGGCAAAGAAGGAGATTGGGTTGTTCAAGCAGGACCTGCCTGTCATAAACCCAGGCTGGCCCTGATCCTCTGGTCATCCTCTTTTCATACAGAAGGAAAAAATAACGGGAGTGTTCTGTAGTGCAAGAATGTTCTTCATCAGAAAATTAGGAATGTCTACAGCAAGCAGCAATCTCCCTGATTTGTCTCCCATGAGTGAACACACAGCATGCAGTCAATCCATTGTCCATGAGAAGGCATTCCTGATGGATAATTTGGTACCAGCAACACAGACTATTTGGAGATGTTTTTACCTGGAGCTTTCTGACCACTATATGGGGTCTTTACTTAAGTCCCACAGTTCCTATTAAATATGCATAATACACTCTTTATATCCATCAAAAGATGGATACAGGACAAATAAAAGCTAAGAAAAAAATTAGCATAAAGAATATTCATGTGGCAGGAAATTTAAAGCACACAAGCTGCAACAGCAAAAAGAGATAAGAGTGAGGAAGAAATCAAACATATACTTTCTGTTTACCTGAAATAAAAGAGAAAGATGTAGAAAGTCTTCCACTGACCTTAGTGTCATATCACTGAAAAAATTATGAAATGTCTGTCCCTTTTAAAGTAAGTACTTATGCAAATTATTTTCTCTTAGATTAAAACACTATTTCTCTTTTGATAGGGGTATTGGACATAGTGTGCTGGCCTGTTAGAAAACAAGGAAGCATATTTTCATCTTTATCGCTCAAAAGAAAACAAGAAATAAATTTATAAGTGTGGTTCCCTGTGCATTGTTCACCAGCAAGTATTAACTGGGCATATCTTAACATGTAAAACACAATATATGGAGACAGACTCCTACAAATTCACCTTGGGTGGGAAACAGTTGATATCAAGGAATATTACTTCTAGGGCCAGGGAAATGTGTCTGCCAGGAAATAAAAGCAAGGTCAAGCCACAGATACAATCACAAAAAAAAATGTCATTCAGATGTAAGACTGGAAGTAATTTGGAGCTGACACTGGTAAACACAGAACAGACAAGTACAATTACCAGCCTGCTTTGATCTGCAGGACCACAGTCCTTCCTGAAGCTTCTGTGCTATTATGGCAAGCAAATTTTGCTGCAGAGTATTATCAAGCCTCATGATAAAGCGGAGTGACAGTTGATGCAACAAAGAGCTGGTGCTGTTTTGGTAAGACAGGGTCAGCTGTCACATTATTAATGCCACGACACCGTGTGTCTAATGCTCACCTGGGTGCACTATAAACTCTGAAAACCTTTTTCATCTCCTTACACACAATGCACTAGGATGAGGTCCCTGCTGGAAACAACTAAGTGCACTGAAGACAGTATTCATTACAGTAATAGAGGACTGGTATCAACCTCATCAGCCTTTATCACAGTGGTTAATGCTCTGAGATTCTCACAACATATTCATCTTTAGTCTATTGTAAAACAAGAATTATAATACTTACTTGGAAACAGTGAAGACTGGACAAGAAAACAGTACATCTGCAACTTGCAACACCTTCAAAAAGCAGTTCTTTACTCAAATACCAAAGATGTTGTAATAACATGAGTAAGACTGTACCCTAAGCCCTAGGCTTACTTTGAGATATTTACACTTCACCATCACAGTCAGGTACTTATTCATAACTGTACACTGAAATGGTTTCACTGGCTACACTGAAAGTGGCTTTATTAACTGGTAGAAAAGAACACTTATATATTCAAACTGTATTTAGCAAGCTCCTTTACATCCTTGAAAACTTGACTGGGTAATATTGGACTGAGCAGACAGGCTGCCAAAACTCAGTGAGCCAGATTATTGAACACAGGAACAAAATGTGACAATCATAAAAACAGCAATAATAATAATAATAACAACAACAGCAGCAGCTTCCTGTGACAGCAGATAAGGTTGTGATACAACTACAAATGCATTCATAGATTTAGTCTCAAAAATTTTGATAATACAGGAGTCTCAGAGGGCAAAAGAGCAAACAAGATTTGAAATCACATCACATAAAAAAGCCCAGCTGTCTAATCATATAAAGCACTACGCAGTGGATTGAGTTTGCCTGTTTTGTGCCTCACACCCTTGTTTACCAGTGAACAGGACTGTCACTAAAACTCTCCAGATAAAGATCTCTACTGCCTCGATGCTGTTTATCACCTGGCACTAGAAGTTTACATGACAGCTGTAGGAACAGACAGCAGCAGCAGCGCTCTAGTACAGAGGCACAGTTTAGCTGTAGTTTGGCAGTCACCTTTAGTAGAAGGAAGATTACAGGGGTTTGAAGATTTATTGCTTTTCATTCTGTCAGTTTTTCTGTGATTTGCTTGCCTGTGCTTCATGAGGATGACCTCTAATGTCCATTGTAAAAGTGGGAGCAAGAATCCTCCCAGCTACTTTCCTAATGAACACAGATGAATTTGCACTCAGTAACCACTCTTGAAAATATTTCAGTCATTTCTGACTCACCTTACATGCAATTCTTGCAAGCCCTTATGCATGTCTTAGTTTAAAGTCACTGTGATTTAACTTTTTTATTTCGTATTCACATTCTCACTATTGTTCGAGGATTTAAACTTTCTGAGGCTGTTTCAAAGTCTTCTCTGACAGGTGCTATGAAGGTGCTTTAGGCCTCTAATATGGTTTATTCAAACCTTCTCCACGTGTTAAAGAGTTCACTTGTGACTGACTATTTTAGTTTCTTTCTCTTGCTTACTTTAATTCCTCTGTTCCAAATCAAGCACTAGCAGGCCAGATGCTTTTGCTTTTGCTGTTTCTGAAAAGCTGGCAAACCCACACGTTACATCTCTGCCTGTCCACTTTGGCACTTCATATTTGCAGTCATTGTGGAAAATGAGCGTACTGTACATGAAGCTGAAATTGGCTGTTCTCTTCCATTTCCTTTTCCTTTTCTATTTTTTTCAAAATAAGTGTTCCCAGGACTCAGTCATATTGTAGCACTTCTACATTAATGACCTGCCAAAAGTTCACGGTTCATTAAAGAACTCTATGTTAAAGGAAGCCAATGAAAGTTTCTCATGAAAGAGTAATTCAATTTCTGCTCATAGCTTTTTATGATGTGGCTTGTTTGTTGAAACTGTCAATCAGTGTCTGATTTACAAGTTTTCTAACATGTGTATTGTTGCTGATTTCTGATCATTAAACATTTGGTTAACAAAAAAATATACATACATAGAAAGGTGTTACAATTAGCATCTGCTAAATCGATTTTAAAGATATCAATGGCTTTATCAAGTATATTTCTGTTATAGACAATTTTGTAACATTCATTTAAATGAAAAATATTTTAAAAGGCAAAAAGCAACAATCCTGGGTACTTTGAGATTCAGAGACAATTCCATGAACTTCCTGATTTTGACTAGGCCATTCTTTACAAGGAGAAAACAAATTAGGGATGTAAGTGTATGCTATTACTCAAAGACAAACCTCTCTTTGAGACGGATACAAATCCACACAACACACATCTGTTCAGAGAGAACAAAAAATACAGGTACCACTTGCTACGTAACTGCCCAGCTGTAACAACCATGCAAACTGAAATTTAAAGCAGCTTAGTCTAATGTAACAGCAGACCACTGTAGCTATGAAGTCTATAATCAAAAGGGTAAACTCAGATGTACAGCACACCACCTCAGAAATACAGCAGGGAGACACACAAAAATTTAATGTTGCTGTTAAGACCCACTCATTAAAACCTCTGTAAACACAGAAAATAATAAAATCTTATTATCTGCCTTGCTCCTGCTTCTCCAAAGCAAATAATCAACTTGAGCATAATGACACTAAATAGATGTTCAGTGGCATGAGATCCACGGTACCTTTTCTCCAACTGTATCTTCTTTCTTTAAGTACAGAAATGAGACTATTTTAAGCACTTGCCTTCTGGCAGACCGAATGAGCAATGCCCTGGACTTCTCAAGGAACCCGGCACAGAAAGCCCACAGCTCAGGCTTTACAAAATGCAGAGACACTCCGGAGAGACACCCGGAGCTCAGCCACCCGTCCACTACTTTGTTGTTTTATTTACTCTTCCTGCAAAAGAATTAGATCTACAGCCAAAGTTCTTCAGTGACTTGAGGGACACACATTGACCCATCAGTATCTGTACTTGGTTGTTACGTCAATAGGATCGGTCTAATGTCACCCATCATCCATAGTGCAATGGGAATCACTGCAGAACTGTAAAATACAACCACAAGAGTCAGCTTTTCCACTAAGCTTTTCTCAAAGTGTTGTTTAAGGAAAGCACGTACTCCTCCCTGATTTCCCCATGAGAAAACTGAGGCACAGAATGGTGATGTTATGTGGCTATTGCCACCTTCAGGCCAAAACCAAAGCCAGAGATGGAAAATAAAACTTAAAAAAGCAATTTATCTCAAAGGGGTCACACCTGAAAACACAGCTGAACACATACAGAGGGTAAATAACATCTAACTAATAAATGCAACTAACTAGAGAAAATAATCTGTATTTCCTGAGACAAGACTCCCAGTGCAGGTCAGGATTTCACATGCCAAACTCAGCCTTCACTGACACAAGTTGTCACTGTAACTTACTGCTACGATGAAATGCAAAATCACATAAAACTCTGCCATTATCCAGCTAACAGTCCTACACTGACAAGGCAGGCATGGGAAACTGGATAGACAGCCTCAATTTACCAACAGCTGAATCATTTCACCTTTCAGTCTCCCTCCTTTTGTGTTTACAAAGTCCTGTCTTCATCTTCTAAACATTTTTCCCCCTTCAAACAACAGACCGGTCCAACTTCTACTTTTGCCTGTCTGACTTGCTGAGTAATGGAAAAGTCAGCCATCAGCCCAAGACAAGGTTAAGAGAAATGGGAATGCCAACTTCCTTGGGTTTTTCCAGGCAAAAATCCATCTAGGACAATAATCAGTACAAACCTATCATATTTCCTGTCAGCAATAAAAAGTTTCAAGGAAATAAAATAAATGGCAATGGCAGGGTAACAGTGATACGAATGAACATGTTGTTGAAGAACAAAATCATTTGCAGAGCATGCAAACGAAAACAATTAGAATCCATTTATTCTGCTTAACCTGGATCTTACTCTGTGCAGCATTCACCTTAAGAAGGACACAGAAATTAGATGTATTTTCCTAAATGAATCCCTAAAATTCCAGAAATGCATTCTGCAAATGTTACAGAGTTGGGGCTATAGAAAAAACCTGAGTTGGCCAGACTACTGATGCACATTATAAAGACACAAATTAAATATTATAGCAAAAGCTTAGATCAATCACTTCCAAAAAGGAGGAGTCCCTCCAAGTGGTTTTAGTGTACATCACATAATCCTACAGGCAGTGTCATCCCTCCGTCTTGGTCATCATTAAACAAGCAGCAGTGAAAAGCCCTGTCTTTTATTGTTTTGTTCCGTGGATTTAGGGAGAGATAAATCTTATTTAAGTTCTCTAAAGTGACAGTGGAGAGTGTTTTCGATGAACAGTTCTTTGTTTAGCTATGAAATTACAGTCAAAAAGCAGGCCAGAGCACAGCAAGCTATCATTCATGATTTCTTCTTCTCTCACATTAGGAAATAACTCTCAGAATGAAATTAATTCATTTTACACGTCCACACAGTCCTTACCTTTGGGGTTAAGATAATAAACAGAGATACCAGTAAATAAAAGTAAGCACTGCCCTTCTGACTGCAGCTGATAGGCCCTTTTTCAGCAGAACAAACACAACTGCATGTTTTGAGTTAAACATGCAAACTTAAGCAAAACACACCTTTTGTTTAAGTTTGCCTCCCATCTTCTAAAGACACAGAACTTAACCCCAGCAGCCCTTTTCCTTACCCCTCACAGTCTCATGTTGTTCTGGTTGTTCAGAGCACTGCTGAATCGCCACGGTTAAAATGCGTGTGTATGCTGAGGTGCGTCTCTCCCAATGGACAAAGGATGCCCGTGCTTCCCAGAGCACAGCCAAGGACAGACTCTCTCTGTCCTGGCGAGCTCTCCCCACACGGTGGAGTGGCACAGGGGAGGTTTATCAGCCAGGATGGGCAATTCCCCACAGGCCTGTCCCCAGAGGCTGCCCCAGCACCAGCTCCCATCCCGCAGGGAACAGGGCCTGTCCCCAGAGGCTGCCCCAGCACCAGCTCCCATCCCGCAGGGAACAGGGCCTGTCCCCAGAGGCTGCCCCAGCATCAGCTCCCATCCCACAGGGAACAGGGCCTGTCCCCAGAGGCTGCCCCAGCACCAGCTCCTACCCCGCAGGGAACAGGGCCTGTCCCCAGAGGCTGCCCCAGCACCAGCTCCCACCCCGCAGGGAACAGGGCCTGTCCCCAGAGGCTGCCCCAGCACCAGCTCCCATCCCGCAGGGAACAGGGCCTGTCCCCAGAGGCTGCCCCAGCACCAGCTCCCATCCCGCAGGGAACAGGGCCTGTCCCCAGAGGCTGCCCCAGCACCAGCTCCCATCCCGCAGGGAACAGGGCCTGTCCCCAGAGGCTGCCCCAGCACCAGCTCCCATCCCGCAGGGAACAGGGCCTGTCCCCAGAGGCTGCCCCAGCACCAGCTCCCATCCCGCAGGGAACAGGGCCTGTCCCCAGAGGCTGCCCCAGCACCAGCTCCCATCCCGCAGGGAACAGGGCCTGTCCCCAGAGGCTGCCCCAGCACCAGCTCCCATCCCGCAGGGAACAGGGCCTGTCCCCAGAGGCTGCCCCAGCACCAGCTCCTACCCCGCAGGGAACAGGGCCTGTCCCCAGAGGCTGCCCCAGCACCAGCTCCTACCCCGCAGGGAACAGGGCCTGCCCCCAGAGGCTGCCCCAGCACCAGCTCCTACCCCGCAGGGAACAGGGCCTGTCCCCAGAGGCTGCCCCAGCACCAGCTCCCATCCCGCAGGGAACAGGCAGGACTGACACTCACAGCAGTCACAGATAACAAACGTGGTTGGAGGGGAGCATGCGGCAGTCTCCCAATAGTCTGCTGGGGAAAAGAGAAGAATGGAGCTTTAAAGCTCTCCAGCAATCAGAGGGTTTAGGAATCAACAGTACCCCTGAAATACACGATCAATACACCAACTGTCTGAAAGGGAATAGTGAATTACTTTGTACCTTAGAGTGACTGATGAGAAGTTAATGCAGGATGCCTTAAGTATAAAATCGTATCAAGTCAAAAGATGAAGGATGAAGAGCCAGAAACAACCAGCCCAGGCTAAGACAGCAGTCACTTGTGCACATCGTTTACCTATCACAACAGCCAATTTGGAAAGATTATGAATCAATGTTTTATGAACTCCAATATATGATCATTGCTGCACATGGACCAGTGTTGAACCTTCACAGAGCAGGCATTTTTTGGTCACAAATAACTTGAGATTCAAGCTACATCTCCAAGAAAGCGGTAAAAAATCCCCAATAACTGTACTGTCGATCCCTTCCCTAATTGAAATAATGTCATGAGGTGGGATATTCAGTACAATCCTTCCCTAATTGAAATAATGTCATGAGGTGGGATATTCAGTACAATGACACCTCCTCTCCTGCTACAGATCACCTGGAAGAAAAGAAAGCGCAAATCCATTACGATGAGACCAAAACTGGGGTTTGCAACTTCAGCATATTGTGGCTTACGGAACGTCTGTGGTCACAGGGGCCGTGGGGATTCAGATGTGGAGCCAAAAGCCTGCCATGTGTTCGTTTGCCAGTGAAGGGGCTGAGTATGGAGGCTGTATAACCTGCTGTCACCTCAAGACTGCAGAAGAAATAGCCAGAGCTGCTTTATAGGCCTGACATTCCTCCTTTATGGCTCTCTGGCTTCACTATTCCACAGAGTGGCTTTGCCACACAGGACTATGATCATAGACGTAATAAGGCAACTTTTACTGCGTTTAGCCATGATAAACACTCTGGACTAAAAGGCTGTTAGTATTATCCAGTTTGCAAAGTGTACTTTGCAGTTATGAAATGTTTACGACCAGCCAAGCCTTTGTTAATAACTCAGCAGGATAATCCTGTAACGTAGCATCTCATATAATGGGAAAAGCACAGTCTCAGTGCTATTCGTATTTTGCTTCTGCATTCTTTGCATGAGACATGCACATGAAATACTGTTTATCACCCTTACAGGAACACAATTATTTGCTATGTAGAGAGAAATACCTCTGGACAAGATTTCTACTGGCTTCGGCACAAGAAAAAAAAAGATTCTCAGACACCTAGAATCAATTACTTCAGAAGCAGTAGCTATGAAAATATAAAAATAAGTACTATCAAACTGTACAGATTGACAGGAAATACAGGACCAATTCAGTACTGATATAAGCCTAGTGGGGATTTAGTAGTGTGCATGTCAAGTAGATTTGCTTAAAGTAATTATTAAGAATGAGAAATATTTTTATAGTTTACTTGCAACATCACATGAGATTGGGTTTTTTTAAAAAATCCTTTTTAAGGTCTTTTTTATTGTTCCTACAAAATGGACTCAACATTACAGTTGCATTACACTTCACTATGATACAGTACCTTTATTATAGCCAAATTCCCTTTAATTTTCTCAGCCTTTAAGCCACCAATCTTATAGTGCTGCATGGTGGTTATTTATTTCTCTTATTTGTTCTGCTTCTAACCTGGTATTCATTTTCCTCCACAGAGTCATTTCCATTTGGATGAGGGAAAAAACCCCAAGCTTTCCCAATTCTGCACTTGACCACCACAAAACTTAAATTTGTTTTCTTTTTACTTTAAAATGATTTGTGTAGTATTTGGGATTTACACCCAAATGGGCCTAGCTGACTGATACAGTCATAGATCTTGGAAATATCAATTCCCTTTGAATGGCTTAAAAGCTGCATTGAATGTAAAACAAAAGAGGGGTGTATGTTGGCTGGACATCTAGCATCACATTCAGAACTGCAAATTCATCTTTCTGAAACAACTTGTATTGTTTAGGATAGTCTCAAACAATTCACACCTACTCCTCAGCTAGTTTAGGACATCTTGGAATTTCCTGTTTGCATTATGTTGACAAGATAATGTTTGGCAGCTGGAGGAGAGGGAGGAAAGTATAGGAATTTATGCGTCTGATCTTAAAGGTTAGTCATCCTCTGAATTCTGTTCCAGCCTCTTGTATTTCAGTGAAGCTCATTGACCTTTAACAGTTCAAAACTAACAGATTGAAAGTACTGATCTATTTTCTAGTTATCATTAGTCAATATCTGAAAGGCCCTAGTGTATCAAATGTTTGCCACTTTCAATTTCAAGTCCCTGTTTTTAATATCTGGTTCCATTGATTTGTCAATGCTTAGCAACACAACAGTGAGGACAGTCACACATTGAATACAGCAAAATCACCCTTCTCACTCAGTTCAAACCATCTGACTTTTGGTATCTGCACTACTGATACCTACCCCTGAGTGAGCTGCTCTGAACTCTTTTTGTGCCACTGGAGAGAGAACCAACACTGACAATGGAGTCAGTTCCAACTCAGGCCATTCTGTGATTCTAAACTCAGCCTAAGCTTGGCCTTTGCAGTTGGTCAGACTGTGAACTCCATGAACTGCACTGACTCATCCCCCGGGGCTGGGATGGGAACCTCCTCAGCTGGGCTGGGTGGAGACCGCTGCACTGCAGATACAGAAATTTAAGCAACATGAGTTCCACTCTCAGTGTCCAAAAAAAGCACGGGCCCCTTTATTTTTATATGGGTTTGATAACGTCAGTATGAAATTTTTTTTCACTGCATAACTGTAAATTAAAGGCCTGGGTATTTTCTGTTTTGGTGTTTTGGGTTTTTTTTGCAAAAAAACATAAAAGGCATGTCCCCTGAGTCAGGCAAAATTTTTACTATTTCTTTAGCCACTAAATTAAAACACTTGAAACTGGCCATTGGGAGACCTGGATGAAAACATATAGAGCATACAAAAAATATTTCACAAATTTGATAGAAAACAGTAGAAGACAATGCTGCGGCCACTGAAGGCAGTGGGAACACTACTACCTGTCTAAATGGAAGCAGAACTGAAGATTTTTTTCACAAGAAAGATTTGAACTATTTGGAAATGAAAACATATATTTTCAAAAAAATACGTATTTTGTGGAATTATACATTCAAATTAACTACATTTTGCTCCCTAAGATTTTTTTCATTTCAAAAACTCCGAAGAATTTATAAAGCAAAAACGAAATTAAATCTTCCCTACATAAAAATCAAACCAACATACTCTTTTTCAGCAGTTCAAGCCAAATAGGAAGATTTGATTGTACTACAATGCTATGGAGAGTTCTATTTGAAGTTAGCACTCAAACGGCCCCGCATTTCCTCTTCTTTCCAGTGCATTCAATAAGGATAACTATAGCTCACAATATTTCCCTCACAAAAAGAGTGCAGTGCTGAGGGCGAGCTGGCGATCCACAGCTCCTCCCTCTTCCCACACCAGCCCCCTCAGCCAAGCTCACCATCGGCTCATTCACACAGACTGAAATGTGCTCTTTTCATTTCCAAAGGGAAAGTCCTTCCATTCCAGTCACAAATGCTACAACAAAAGGCCCATGTTTGCACTGCCTCAGTCACCACTGTCCTATGTGCAGTACCTTTTCAGAGCAAGAATGATGACTACAGGTACAGTCTGTAACCTCAGCCAAAAAGAACAGGGCAACAGAAAGCAAATATTAGCTCAGGGAAAACAGCAAATAACATTCACCTGATAAAAAGCCAGAGATGGGTAAACAGGACAGAAGCTGATGCTTCATATAATGCTTAAATTCTGCTCACAAAGCTAATTCTAATTTTATTTTATATCATAAATGCATTAGCTTTAAATCTCCAGTACTGCCTGTCATTAGTTTAGAGCACAAGCATTTATTTAGCCAAAGAAAAGCCCATGTTATACGCTGGACCAAGTTTAAACTAGAAATTTTAGCAATGTACAGGTATCAATTACATGTGTGCATTTTAAGAACATTTTGCTGGTTTAGTGCAAAATAACTGGAGGAGGTTTGGGCTCGATTTCATTCAAAGACCTAATTTAATATTCATTCTCTTTTTATTGTTATAGCTAAATTCTCTACAATGTATCTTATAGTATTCTTAATAGCTATTACTCTGATTAGTGTAGCTTAATGTAGAGCAGCTGGCCTAGATGGTTAGAGCTAACTGATCCACCGAATGACAGAAACTGAGCCTCTGTGTCTGCAGATACAGTATTTTCATCTGGTTTTCACTGCTCCTCATGTTTTTTCTGCCCCAGCAAAACATGCTAAAGAGCTTGGAGTTTCATCATAATTAAAAATGTGCAATGAAAATATATGTTAATATTATGACAAATTATTTACCCTACTGCTCAGAATCAGCCTGGTTCTATATTCCGATTTTTAAAGATTAAACTCCTGGTCTAAAATTTCTTTTTGCCTGTCCTAGATTTGGCTCTTCAGCTGTTTCAGATACAAGGTCTGAGAGACAGAAGAAGGGCCTGACTGCCCAAGTGCCTCCTCACATCACAGAGGAACCTCCAAGTGCATCCCCAGCAACAGGTGGGAGGATACAGCGGGGCGAAAGGCGCTTCCTCAGAGCTGAATACAGACAGACAGACAGAGCTCAGTGCTCAGAGGGGGGCAGAAATGCACCAAGCAATCACCAGCACACGCACAGCTGTTCGTAGCCAACAAGATACAGCAGGACATCTCCCTTACAGCCTGATCTGGTTCATTCTAAGCCAGCATAAATAATGTGTTTTTCTACACAATTAAGTTAATATTGCTTATTATTCAGAGCAAGAGCCTGGTGTATGCCACAAGTCACTCATGTACAGCCCCTCCACTGAACAATCTGAAGGAGGGTGTACGTATTCATGCAGGGACTATAAAATGGGGGAAGTGTACCATGATAGCATGTGCAGCCTTTGTTTACAATACATTTTACATTGATGGATTTCAAATAAACTAGCTATCACTTCCCCACTCCCAGGAATAAAAGAAAATAGCACATTCCAGAGAAATGCTATCTCCAAACAACAGCTGTATGGGTACTTTGGCAATGGACAAACTGGCACAGAGCCCCGGCAGCGCTGCCGCTTCTGTTATTCCCCAAAGGGAATCAATGCCTGATTACATTGAGCACGGCCTCTCTTTTGCTACCTTCATTACATCTGCTGTGAAATCACAATTCTCTCTTTTCATTTCTTCCCTGAGCTTTCTTTGTCCCTGAATTCCTCTGATTACGAATCCCCTGTTCACAGACTTTGTATCTTTTAAAAGCCAGAGCCCACACTGCAGGTCTTTCATGTAGGATTTCCCCCCTCCAGATGTGAATCTGCATCCCTTCATCTCAGGAAATGCAAAAGATCTCAGAGCACATAGTTTGGGGCCGCTCCACCGCCTCAAGATTGTCACATGTGAAAAAGGACAATAAAAGTTTACTGTCCTGCCTTCGTCCCTCATTCTGGGAGATCTGCAATCACAGTAGCCCCTGCATATCCTCTGTGAAGAAGCTGAATAAGCCCTACAAATTTGGGGATCCTGATGCTGTTGGGGACTTCAGGGAGAACCCAGTAGTAGTTTCCTGTCACCCAAAATGCCTCTTCAGAGTATGTGACAAACTCTGCTCATTCAAAGCCATTCTAGATGCATCACTGCCATTTTTGTGTACTGCAAAGGGTCTCAGATGGACCTCTACCACACCATGAAGGGTGAGGATTAAGTAGGATACCCACAAAGGCCACCAAAGTTAGGTAACACTACAAATAGCACCCTGAATGCGCTCACCCTCCCTTGCCCCACTTCCCCTCCCTTTGAGGCAAAAAGCTGTAACCCTGCAGGGAAGGGGCAGGGCCAAGCCTCACAACACTCCTGTCATGTCACTGAGCTGAGGGCAGAGGGAGTCGGCTGCTGACTCACTCACTCGATTTAAGGTGACATGAAGAGATTCAGAGTATGCGAAAGGAGAGCAGCACACTCCTCCAGGGGCAGGGTACTCTCAAACCCACACCCTTACCTTTGGGATCATAACTCAGATGACTGGTGTTCTAAGAACACTGACATTGCTGCAGTTAATGGACAAGGATCCCATGTTTACAGCAGACAAACCAATTCATCACCACAGCACTGCTGAGTACCTGGGAGAACACAGATATTCTGTGAAGTTTCTGGAATGTCCTCAACTCATCTACTCATCCTCCATGAACACCCATCAGTAGATTGAGAATTACAAGAATGTTCCACACATTATTTTCAGAGGTTTTTTCCTTACTATAGCATTGTACAGAGTAAGATATGAATAAACCCCCAGGAGACAATGTAACACAATGGGAAATTCAAAACCTATCAAGAGTAAAACCAACTCATATTTAGTACACACGACCTTGACTCTTAGAACGATGTGTAAGACTGTACAGGCCTCTGAGAACTGAGCAGAGCCTCCCCATGGTGGGACTTGCTGGAGACGTGTATCAAGGGGGCCCACAGTCAGCAATGTAATCATTTCAGCCTCATTTTCCTAAGAACCCAAGCTAAATAGCATTTATTTTGTAAAGGCCTCAAGCCAGGAAAACATATCAAATAAGTTTCCAATTTTAAGTGTGAAAAAGTCCAATCAAATAAGCAGTAGCATAGCAGTGGGTTTGAATGCAATACAACTTTGCACACCAACAAACAGGAGATTCCTCACACCGTCCTCACCTTCTCCCACCAGCAAGTGAAGCCAGCACTGGAAACCAGTGGGACAGACCTTGGGAGCTCATGTCAGTTCCTGCTCTGATTTTGTACTTATCTCCTTGTCTTTAGAAGGTTTCCCTTGGTTTTATTTTTAAATACAGATTTTTTTTATAACCAAAACATGTATACAGTGCTGTTGTAGCATTCATTCTAATCTATATACATATAAATTTCATCTGACGCTCAAACAAAATTTCAAGATGGGGAAAAACCAGTTTTGAAAGAGCTTTTTTATTGATGATATAACCACTAAAATATGGCTTTATATTGCTGAATAATAGTAGCTAGAGTTGTGTTAATGGTATTGCCTACAAGAGTACCCTATAAAATGCAAATAGTAGCAGATAAAAAATACCAATTACTTATAATACATATGAATAGATAAACAAATTCAATGTGCCATTAAAATGATGTTATACTTTTACTATATTTTGCCCTCCTTTTCCTCACAGTTTTAAACAACAACAGAAAATCTACTGTCATGCAGAGAAGTTTACCATTTGTGTATAGGACTGCATTATATACATATATACACACATCCTGCGTTACTAATGGATTGCAGAAATAGACTGGTGTGAGGAAGCTCTTAAGAGGGGAGGAATGTCTTCAAGAATAAATATTAAAGGAAAGATTCAAATGAATAAATGTCAAATCTTTAGTATGTTGTTGTTCCTAAGTCTTTTCCTTCTATGCAGCTACTCCAAACTATACTGAAAATCACTAAAAAATACAAATTATTATTATTATTCCCTATTTCCCAAACTTCCAGTTCACTGAATTTCCATATGAGTTTCTCTCTGCTACCATACAGGTCCAAAAAGAACCATTCACTTAGTTTACAATGATAAAGTGAGAAAAAAAATAATCTTTGCCATAGTTCAGCAGAACAATCCACCTGATACAAAAGCAAGCCATAAAATGACCCCACGTATAATGCTTGTGCTCACGTGCAAAGCTTTTTCAGATCTCCAAAAGATTAGTCCTAGTTAATTTAGTGCTATGTTACACCCAACCACATCCAAAAAAGGTACACACACAAGTGTTTGGGATTTCATACAAATACAAGAACAAGTGTAAGAAATCAGGCCACGGGTCCCCACTGCTCAGGACCCCATCTCTGACAGCAACCAGTGAGAAAGGTTAGGAAAAGTATGTAGGACAGAAGAAATACACACTGGTAATTTCCAAATTATGTGCTCCCACCTATTGGCAATGTGCAGCACACCTTGCTGACCTTGGGCCTTGGTGAGCCAGGGGTGGCCTCCAGCTCTTAGTACAAACCCACAGCTGTAGTGAATAAAACTGTGTCTCACTGCTACCTACACATAATTCATTACTCTTCAGTCACTGAAGCTCAAAGTAGAAACAATACTCCATGACCCAGGTGAGCGACTGCACACCATGAACAATAAATTGCAAATAATTCAAGCAAACAGTTTATGCCCAAGGGCTAACATTTGTTCACAAACTATGTCAACATTAATAATATATAAGCGAAGAGGAATGCTTGTTCATGAACAATTCACAAACAAATGCTGCTTCAGCCAGATAATTTGTTTGTGACAAAATGTTTGGCCAAATCCCATGCTTGGAGAACAGCTAATTTTTGGTGTTCTCCACTTCTCTTCACCCCTCCAGGTCTCATCAGGAATGAAGGGATGAGGACTACAAGGTCGCCTAAGCTCCGTCTCTGACTCCTTTTCCTCCCCCAGCACGAGGCAGAAATCAGCCAGGACCACAGCTCCATTGTTTTCCATGGACTGTAACTATTTCAAAGATCCTTCTCTTCTCCTCTTTCCCTTCCCTCCAGTTCAAGATGCTACGTAACACAAGAAGCAAAACCACAAGATAATGACATGTGTGTCTCCTGGAATTCCAAATCACATCTCAATGCTACTATCTGAAAGAAAAGCAGACTACCAGAAACTGCTGAAAAACGCACTACCCTTAGGTGACACTGATGTTCACTGTGTACCAAACCACAGAAGCCCCTTCTGAATGCTTGTCCCAAATTCCGTGTACATCTTGTTAATCCCCTTCAACTTGCAGCATTTTCAAACTACATTTCAAAACAGCTAGAGGGTTTAAACTAAGAATTTGTACTGAGTGGAGGCACAACTGAATTAATCCTTAAATGCAGTATCCCCTCCTGTACTGGAAATTCCAGGCTGGATCCAGACACCCACGTGAATTTCTCCAAGTAACCTCAATGCACAAAACTGGAGGCCATCTAGAGATAGAACTCTACATTCCCTCTATAATCAATCAATAGGGAGAAGCCAGCGAGTTCCCAGAGGGCAATTCAGAAAATGATACACAAAAAGAACAGCTACCAAGAGGTCGTTAGTAGAAAGTGACAGTGCATCCAATTCCCTCCCTCACTCAGAGATCAGACACCTGTCTCAGGATATCACACCACTCAGCCTGACATGGTTTCAGCCTGTGCCTCTTGCTTCCAGGTCTCACTTCCAGACAGAATAGGTAAAGTAGGGCAGTGTTTCATCCCAAAACAAAGCTAAAAACCTTCCTTTTGTTGGTTTTGTTTGTTGGAGGTGTCACGTACAGTGTTAGATGATTAAAATAAAGGAGGAGGAGGGATTGATCCAATGCTATTCCAGTTAACCAAATAAACTCTGTGATGATAACAAGCCTTACCTACTAGATTTGTCATCACAGTCCATAAACTGGGTTTCTAAGTCACTTGCACTGCTTTGAAAATTTCATCTTGAAATACTGAAGATTCCTACAAAAGTCTCCTCCTCTTTTAAACTAAACTATAACATAGCGCACTAACTAAAATAAATACTGAAATAAAATAATCCATAGTAAATAAAGCTGGAGAAACAGCGTATTTCCAATAGCTATGCCAAGTACTAAAGAAATTATACAGATATTTTCATTCTTCTGGATCTTTTCCACCAAAATAAACTTAGTAGGTTATCCTCTTCATATGACAGTTCATAAAACGTGTATGCCACTGTAGAAGTATTCACTGTACATACCACTACCATTTTCAATCTCTGCCACATGAATTCATGAGTGTCAGCAGAAAACATGTTTCTAGATGCCACTAAAGTATGTCTTAGTTTGATAACAAATATACTCTCACACATCAGAATTCCTCACTGTTTTGAACAGCAATGAAGACAAAATCCACCAGTGCTAACAATTTTGCCATCAGACCAACCACATAATGCCAGGCACTGTGAAAAATACATTTTCCTTGGCTTTCCAAGTGCAACTACAAAATGTGTGTGAAGTAAGCACATCAAAAATAGTATTTTTTTTCAATAATAACCCGAACACCTAACTGTGAATCTAAATGTTTCTGAAAACCCAAGCAAGGGATGTGCCTATGAACAGATGCACATGCAGTTTGCTGTGCATGCTTAATGCATTTCCAGACAAAGAGAAGTCCTCAATACAGCTAATATTGGCCTTAACAGATATCGCACTATAATCAAATCGAGATGTGGGAATTGTGAGGGAGCAGAGAACAGCACTGGGAGGGCCATGAGCAGCAAGGGAGGGCCATACCCAGCAGCCCTGTGCTGCAGAGAACAGAGGAAGGACACACGCCCAGCCGTCCTGTGGGTGCTGGGCAGTCACCCTCCAGCGCCAGCCTTTCCAAATGCCACAGAAATGTCCTCTCCAAGCAATACTTTTATTTCCGCACTGTCTCCCATCCTGCCTTGCAGATCCACTTCTCAGTTCTCCTCCCTCAGAGCTTGGATCCCTTATGCTTGTGCCTTCATCCATCTGTGGTTCCCAGCTCACAAATCACAAGCCCAGCTTCCTTTCATTCCAAAACACTTCACTCAATTTTCAGGCAGTATCGCAGGTCTCCAAAGGCATCTCGAAGTATCAATACTTTTGCTTTTGTTTCTACCTCTCACAACAGGTATTCCGAGGATCTGACTTCACTTGAAAACATGCCCATGTCTATAAAGTAATTTTAGTCATCACACACATACAGTGTCTCAAACCTCTATCTGATCGGGAATAAAAAAGTTAAATAATTGCTGAATATAATTATTTTTGAAATGTAGAAATCTAAGCCTTCCTACAAAGAACATTTTATACTTTTACAGCCTATTTCTAAAGTTCAGCATCTCAGATCAAACTATTAGTAACGTTCCTGCAACTTAGATTTCAGGTTTTGACTCTGGAATGGCAGTTTGGCAGACTTGCAATGTTTGTCATTTTTTTTGCCCATCAAAGTTAATGCTAAACACCAAAGCTAATATTTTCAAATACTTAAAATATTTTACAAAATGCAATTACAAGCTTATTTCTATTAAATGATTGGAGGTTTTGCCTATCATTTCGCTTCCAGCCCCTATGGTAAGAATCACACAGTCAAAAAAACTCCGGCTACTTTAGAACAAAGTTTCCAGACTACACAATGACAGAGCTGGATACAGTTATACCATCTATGGAAGTGACGGAGGAATGGAGACTTGAAATCTGGCATCCTAAACCTCATTAAGCTCTTCTACACTGTACAGAATTGCGACTATTTCTACTAAAATCTGACTTTGGCACCAAGTGGGGAATCAGCACTGGAGAGCTGGGTTGGCCAACCAAAGAATTACAGCCAACGCCCTCTGGCCCCTGGAGGATTTAAGGAATGCAGCTCACTGAAGTGACACAGATTTCTCAGAGCATCTTAGCTTGTATACAAAATACCAAGTTTCATTTCTCTGGCTATTAGTGGAATCATATGGGTTAGTTATTTAATCAATGATAACTTGTCAAACCAGTAAACAAAAATGCATTTCTATTACAGCATAAAATAGCATAAATTATTTCATTTTCTTTAGAGCCTACCTAAAGACAACAGCATATACCCTGTATTAGTTGAACTGAGAAGTCTGTTCACAGCTCTGAACTGCACTGGTATTTACCAGTTGCAGGAGGAGCTGGGATTTTAGAACAGGGGAAGAAGCATGAAGCTCGGCTTACCTCCTTCCCCTAGCAGGCTTTTTAAATATCCTGAAAATGCAGCGCACCTTCAGGGAAAGAGTTTGTCCAGCCCCTCAGGCACACTGGATTAAAAACTGCGCCACAGCAGCAGCCAGAAGTGTGCCAGGGGTGATTGCTGCCAGCTATATTCAGGTTAACCAACCTGAAAAATTATGCTAGCACTGGTGGCATTTAAAGCTATATTTTTTATCACCAGTAAGATAATATGATTTATATTAATACCATCTTCCTTGAAAGAAAAATAAACCTCTCAGTACAGAGCCTCTTCTAAAGCATCCTGCCTCACTTCAGCATAAAACCATTTGGCTGTTATTAACTCAGTCACACTAAGGCAGATGAGGAATTTACCAATAAAAACTGTGAACACAGTTATCTTGTTCCTCACCTCTGATTTCTGGAATCTAAACAAAACAATAAAATCACTGGTTTCTTTTATTCTTAGCAGCATGTCATATTTTGCAATAATATTGAGCTTGCAATCTCAGGGAATGTATGTATTCAAACATTATACATTTTAAAATTCAATGTCATCTAAAAGTGCTACTGCAATGTGTGTAATCAATGAAGACTATTTTGTATATGCATTAGTTTTTATTAATCCTGTGTTTATTAGGTGTTAGTTAAATCCAGTTTTCCAACTGATTTTAAAGTAAATATCTTCCTGTAGTCCCGAGGAATGAATTGCCTTTTGCTGTAATAGCAAAAACCTGTGACTAAAATGTTTCTAACAGAACTTTTCTAATTATTTCAATTCAAATACCTTCCACCGTGGGAGGCAATTTGGCTGTGGTCTGAGAGTTCTATCACCACAAGTGTCCAAAGATATCACTTTAATACACACTCGGAAAGGAACAAATGCCGTTATACAAAGTGTCATTCCCACAGAGACCAGACTGGCAGGCAAGTCTGTGTTTCTATAATTCCATTCTTCCTCAGGGAACAATTTTTGCCATAAAAGTTTTATTCCCATTGAACAATTTTAACTTCCCTTAAAGAGAAGAACCTTTTCTCGCTGCAGGATAAACAGAATTTTAAAGATTCGGGACTGAAGTTTAACTCATTCCATGCAGTGTCCAACGTTACACTGCAGCCAGACATTTCTCTTGCTGGAGCCTATTCACCAGTCACATCAGCCTGCTCACCATGTCCTTCTGTCTCCCACGTTGTCTATCTCCATAACCCTGACCAGGGGAGAAGAAAACCACTGTGAGGTAGGGTAGGACCCTATGAGATGTGCACATCTAGAGAGGTGCATTCCATACCAATACAGTACAAGAAATAGGCTCGCATCCTTATATATTGCCATGAAGTAAAACAGCCAAGATGGACAGAGAAATGCTCGCTTCATTCCATAAATAGTTATCGCTCTGGTAACTCTGATAACACAGTAATAAAACACTACTAAGTATTTAGTGATTCCAAAGAAATCTCACAAAAATCTATCATGACAGAATGTGGGACAATAGTTTGAATCAAAGATGTAAACACAGCAAGAACTGAGATCCAAAGTACAGTTAGGTTTTCCTCTTCCTCTGTCTAAATGTCTGTCTGCTGTCAAATATTCTTCTCCTATCTGTTGTAAGGCCACTCGTCAGGTAAAGCTGGCAGGTTCCCCTGATTTGTCAGTGTATAAAGTGCTGTGAAACTGAAGCATTACAATTCTAACAGCACTGAAGCTGCCGTATCTGCTTGTTGTCTGCTGTTATAGCTTCAAAGTACTAATTAAATGCTGGCAGCAATTATTCTGAACTTCCCAATGAAATCAATATTGATCAATGATGTCAAACCATCAAGCTGTATAGAAGGTTAGTCATAAGCAGTTGTGAAAAGAACTACCATATCTGTCACTCTTCATGTGTTATCTTTTGGTAACGTCTGTCATGTCTTTTTTTCAGTGATATCATGAACTCGTAGGGCTGGGATTAACCCTTTTTGTATACTGTCCACTGACTCAGCTCCAGCTAACAATTTATACACTAAAGACCTAAACAGAACTTGTGTTATAATTTGCAGGTACATTTGCAAGCATTGAAGATTAATAAAACCAGAACCATTTCATCCCTGGACATCCCCCATTCAGTGGTCCTAAATGCAGAGAACCAGCCACTCTTGCCTTAAACAGCATTTCATTCTCTATTTCATGATCCTGATCCATGATGAGCAGCCAAGCCTAATACTTAATATCTACCTGAACATAGTATTAAGCCAGGGACTCCAAGATTAAGCATTATACTTGACCTTTTGAATTTTGTTCCAATCAATACCTCAAAAATTGATTTTTGCTTATTCAGTATACCCAAATGGTTTCATTAAAGTGAAAGATTACATGACCTCCCAACAGGGAAAGGCCACCAGAACCTATTCTGTAGTCTGTGTTACATAAAAGCCCTACTCAACAACCAGTGAGTATCTGAGAATACCAAACACATCCACCTCAATTATTATACAACAATCATACCAGCAGTGGTGTTCAGGAGAAATTATGAATAGAATATCAAACTGTCAAATTTTTAGACTTGGTTAAATGTCTGGCAGCAGAACACAGCTGGATTTGGGCTGCATGGAAGTGCAACATTAGCCACTGCCAGCTCATTGCAGCAACAACGTGAGAACATTTCCTGAGTCAAATCCAGCCAAGGACTGCCATACACCAACAGGCCTCCCACACACCAAGGACTCCCTGCACCAACTCCCTGGGAAGTGCCAACTTCCCCCAAGTGCACTCTTAGCCTGCACTCCATAAGGTAACCACCCTACTGTGACTGTTCGTCCCCACCAGCCTGTAAATGCTTTACTCCCAAGAGGCGGTGAGGTCCAAAGGATAAACCCCAGGTCCCTTCCCACCGGGCAGCTTCCCAGCCACCCTGCCCCCACTCTGTCATGGTGCATGGGGTCACCGAGGCCGAAGGGCAGGAGCCGGCACTGATACTTTTGTACTACCTGGATCCTGGCACTGGTCTAATAAATGGAGAGTCCTTCTATTAAAATATCAGCGATCCTGTGGACATATGTAAAATGAAAGACAATTAGGAAGTGCCTTGAGCCTTCCCAAAGTGTGCAAACAGCCTTTTGTTTGTGTCTACCTGAAAACAGGGTCTCCATTCAAGCTGACCAGACAATAATTCCTGAGATCTGTCCCTTGTCCCAAATCCACTTGTTTTGTACAAACTCTTACTTTCCTGCTCTAATATCCAAGAAGTCTCCAAGCCCTTCCTGGAGGTGCCTATTCCAGAGTTATTACAATTCTAATCCTTGCAAGAATTTTCCCCTCGTACTGCAAACTTTGACAGAGTCCCCTCCTAACCTTCTGCCCTAAACTGCCTCCATTTTTAATTTACAAGAAGCAGGCTTTTTCATTAAATCTGATTACAATTAAAGCAATCATGACTTCTTGTGCTAAAGAAGTGGATTTCTGTTTTTACTATCAGAGGTCCTGCTTTTTCTTGCTTCCAAAAATACCCTTCTAGATCCAGCAGTATCCTTTCTCTTTCCTTTCTCCTATGCTTTTGCCTTCCTAGTATCTAGGTTTACCTTCTTCTACCCTAATTCCACAATGCCTACAATCCAGAACTCGTTTATGCAAGCCACCCTCCTTTGCCTCCTTTGATCCCTCTCAGTACAGCTGTTCTTTACTTGTTCTGTGCCATTCTTTACCCCAACTAAGCTAATTAGGGCTCTGAGGGTGAGGTTGTTTGGGTGCAGGCATGGAGAAGGAGCAGAATGGAACAACTTTAAAAAAACTCTACCCAAGACAGAAAAAAACCCCCCAAACCTGAGGAGAGGGGCATTTCATGGTAGATGCCCTGAGTATTCATTCAAGCTCAATAGCAAATACATTCCTTCACTGTCTACCAAAAAAAAAAAAAAAAAAAAAAAAAAAAAAAAAAAAAAAAAAAAAAAAAAAAAAAAAAAAAAAAAAAAAAAAACAACTTTTAAAATTT
>WEIT01013060.1:63823-238441 GCA_013389985.1 Dryoscopus gambensis
TTGAAACTTGCATTTCTTTCAAAAAAAATTAACTGTAGAAAATATGACTTAGATTAGCCTGGTGAAAAAACAAGTCAACTTTTCCAAGCAGCCCTCAAAATACCAAGCATAGAAAAATAATAAACAGAAATTTTAAAAGTGCAGTTTAACACGTTTGATCTCAATGAATCATCAAGTCAAAGGAGGGAAAAAACCCTAAAAACCAAATTTATTGCATGGCAACACTGAAGTGGTGGGAGTTTTATCTGGCAGAGAATGAATAAGAGAAGGAAGGTTAACCATTCAGTGCCTTAAACCAAAGCTGTTATCTTTTTTTTTCCCCCTTAATTCATTCAAAACATGTTTGTCTAATTCTAAAGCTCTGGAAGACCCCAGGTACGAAAGCAGGGGGTTGTTGTAACGCAAGGGCAGGACCCAGCACTTGGTCTTGTTGAAGCTCACACCTGCCAGGCCTGTAGCTCCCTGGATGCTCCTTCCAGCCCTTCTCATAGATGGGTGTCCCACTGGCCAAGCTCCAGGCAGCTGCGAGCTCGCCAGTTAGCCACGGCTGCTGGGAAATGATGGAAAGGGCCTTGGGGAGCACCTCTGCCGGCTCTCTGGGTGGGTCCCCATGGGCTTGTGTCAGAAGCATCCATTATTGTTTCAGCTATAACTAAATGGGAATGACGAGGACCTGGATAAAAGGATTATTGCATTTCCCTTGTAATCTTTTTCCAGAGCAATTACATTTTGCAACAATCTTCCAAAAATCAAAACACATCCTGTGTCTGCTACAGTAAAACTCTTGTAATAACCATCACGTGAATGTTTAATTACTTCTTTGTGCATTAGAAAGTGATTCAGTGTGGACTTATATACTGATTAATGGACATAGCAGGGAGAAAGAAATTACAGAACACCACTGTCAGGAGGCTGTGATGAACCTGAAGGCAGGTACCTGATAAACTGGTACCAGTACACGGATACACACACACAGGAACTACGCACACACTGGTGCAGTGTGGATGAATATGCACAACTTAAACAGCCTTTAATCGTGGGACCAAGAAGGGGCTGAGAAGGCTGAAACATGACATCCTGTATTCTCATCTACTCTGCAGAAATGAACCTTGCAAACAAGATTCTACCGGTGCGGGGGGGGGACTTTTCACAAGGTGGTGATAATCTGGCTATCTCGGTCTCTTTCCCCATGGAATACTAATCCAGAATAATGGGACACAAAAGCTCCCCTTTAGAATGTCACATAAGTTATCTGCTTCAGTTCCAACTTAATTAAGATGCAAATTGGAAACACAATGTTAGAGCCTGTCTCCCTAACCCTACATGAAGACATTCAACAGCATGAGGGGCAGCTACCTACAAGAGAAGAACATCTTTCACGCCAGTATGTTTAGACTAAACAGGACACACCCCTTGTGGTATCAGAGCCAAGAACATTTCAACTGTGTGGTGTTTTCATGGCTCCCGACTTCAGCAGGCAGACTGCATTTAACAGACAGTCATACTGCTTTTTCATCACATGAAATAATTCCCTTTCATGGGGAAGTAAAGAGAATGAGAAGCCAGTATAGCTGCTTGATGGATGTCAAAACCTATTCCATTAAATAAAGGTAATGGCAAAACTCAGGAGAGGCAGCAGCAGCACTTTATAGTGAGTTCCCATTTATTCATTTTGTTTCAAAGCCAGCAACAACTCCTATAGTCTTAGACTCCAAGAAAACAGAGTATTTGCATTTCAGATTTTATCAATCTTCTAAAGACACTACCTACAGCAGACACAAGCATGTCTAATGCATACTCAAAGCTCTTAGGGAGTTATTATACTCAAATTCAAAACGCATGAATGGAATCAGTATAAAATGTGATATATGAATCACCCTGAATAGCAGGAGTAAACCTACCCAAACAGTGACTACACAGAAGATTTACCTCTGACCTCTGTTCTAATAATGTAAAATACAAATTAGAGACAAGCAGAGACAGTAATTAATTCCATAAGGAACAAAAATCAGCAAAACATACGGCCAGTAACTGTTATGTTAAACCATGAAACTTGATCAAAAAGTTCCTGCTAATGACCTCTGACACACATATCCATGGGTGCGGAAGGACACTGCTGCTCTGCCATACACATCCCCATCCAACGCACTGCTATTCCTGTTCACCAGCACTCCTGGAAACTGTTGAAATAGTGCATCACTCCATATAATGATGTGTAAAGCTCTCCATAATTTTTAAATTCATTTGTGTTTGAGAGCATGAGAAACTCTCTAATGAATTCATAAATGTTTCATATGGGGTTTCTGCCTTTCCTGAATGATAACAGTGGAAAGAATGGGAACTGAAACAAAGCAGATTTCTTTGCTGCTGCTGCTGCTGGCTCCTTTTGCGTTAAACGGTGGCAAGTAAAATAAGGCAGCACGGACACACACGACACTTGGAGCCAGCCTCTGACAAGGCAGCAGCGCGCAGCGCCAAGCAAATTGTGCAGAAAGCAAAAGACAAACAGCAGCAAAACATGGCAGAGGCTGCAAACTCTTAAAGCACTAAAAGCATTTACTCTCCTTCAAATACATTCTAGGCACAGTGGGACATAAGGCATTTCATACATTTTTGCTGCAAGTGGCCTGAAGTAAAAAATAGCAGGTAAATGGCAACCTAAGCAAAGAATACAAATGTCCTAGAGAAGTACTTGAAAATAAAAAAAATAAAACAGTCATAAAGTACTTCCAGTAGCTGAGAAAAAGAACAGCAACAGAAGAAAGGTCACTGGCATACCTATGAAATTAAATGCTAAACATTTAAGAGGCTAATTTTGACAGACTTGAAAAGATCAGCAACTATCCAGCCCTTCATCTTTGCTTGCAACATATTGTATTAGTTCATGATACGGTCTGAGATTTAATATTTAAAAAGAGAGAGAAATATACCAATGGAGAATCCTCTGCCATTGTGAAATTCTGCAACTGAACCACACTCATATGATAATTAATAGTCAGCAGTTAAGTCATTTGATTGAAAAAACCCTACACAAAGAGTAAGAATTCTCTCATTCTTGGCATCCCGAATGTAATTTACGACAACTTTTTCAAGCAGAAGATCCAAGTTTGAAGTTCATCTGTACTATGGCAATTTCCACCATATCAGTAATGGGCAATGACAGGAGGCTGCTACAGTTCTCACTAAAGGTACAAAAACCATCATAAGCAGATTTGGACTTTGTGAATAACCCCAGGAGTAACAGTTATTACCTTTTCTAAAGCTGGATTTGGGTAAAATTTTGTTTTATCAAAATTAAGAAGTCTGCAGCACAATTGTTACAGAGCCCGGCGCTCACTGTTTCTCTCGTGTTTCGGTGTTTATGAGAGGGTGAAGTATTAAATTCTGGTTTTCACATGAACATAAGAATTACTGACTTCTTTAAAATGTTAATCTTTCGATCAGCAAGTATCTGATACAGAATTCCAAATACCATGGTATTTACGTAAGGAGCAACTGCATTCAAGGACATTTATAGTTTTCTTTTTGGAAATGCTCTGAGGCAGTAGTGTTCTGATACGACTCCAAGACTTTTCTCCGTTTACAAATATCTCAATTCCAACAGCATATTTCTACTTGACTTTAAATCGCACCGAGAAGAACATTGAAATTGCTATGTCAGATAAGAGCACTGGATCTCTTCCAGCTTTCTGTCTTGGAGTGGCAAGTCCTGGGTATTTGAAAGGAAACTGCAAAGATCTTCAAAAGAGACAGCTCTCATTCAGTAACAGGGCTGTACGGCACCTCAATTTTTTCTTTTCCTAACGCCCGTTAGTTACTTTTTGGCTTTTACATTGAAACATTTTATTTTACATTGAAACACTGAGACTTTTATGTCTTTTAGCTTTTACAAAATACCCTGTGTGAACTCTTTATGCACTTGAACAGCACCAGGGCACATCACATCAAGAATTGTATTGTGAGGTTCAATTTTCCTAGTATGAACTAGACTATACAGCTGAAATAAACATGTAAGAAAAAACGTAACATAAAGAAAAAACCAAAGATATGTTTGGCTTGCCCTGAAAAGTTCTTCTTTCCTATCTTTCTTATGAATTTCAAACTAAACAACATTGTAGCACCACTCTATTTACAGTTGTTCTGTATATTACATTTGTACATAGTTATCCTAAGATTTGGGTTCTTTTTTGTCCTACACTGATAGAATAAAGCACATTCATTTCCTAGAAGTTTACAGACTTACAAAGGAACACGGGAAACTGCTCAACCCAGAGCAGCAGAGATGGCCACAGGAAGCATTTTTGTTGTGTTAATTATATTGGCACATGAAATAAGTACGGGCAGAACTGCAAGTCCTTTAAAAGCCTTTATTAAAAGTGATCAGCTTGGGTTGGGTGCCCAGCAGGCTGCGCACACCTCCGCTGCTCCCGGCTTCGACGTGCGGGAGGAGGAATTCGGCCTTGCCACTCAGAGTGATAAAGCCGGGCCTTCTCTCCTCACAAGGGAGTGGCCAGGAAGGCAATTTCAACTTGTCATCGGAGCGGGCGTGCTCTCAGTCAACCCTTTTATTGTTTATGGTGACTAAAAAGGAAACCCAAAAGCTGGTCAGGTGATGTTCTCCTTCTAATTGATCGTGTAATCAGGTTGATTTTTCTTAAAAAGTTCGTTGGCTCATCTTTAACTTGTTGTTTCTAGGGGCTTGTTGGTTTTCCCAAGAGTCCTTTCGGCTTTCGTTTGCATATCAGGTTTTCTGTTTTTTTCTTCTCTCTGGTATCTTCGGACAGGCCTTGGGGGGGGGTAGCTAGGCAACGGGGGAAAGGGTAAGGGGGCCATAAATTCCTACATTTAAGGAGTAAGGTACAACAAGTGGGGTTTTTTTTACAACAACAGGGCAATTAGCAGTAACTGTTAATAAAGGAGGAAATATAACATTCAGGTAATGAATAATAAAACTACAATGAAGTATAAAATGAATGGGTAATTGTTAAATTGATGATCCGGTCTCTTATTTATAAACAGCACATGTCTATTCCTGCTCTGGATTTCAATCGGGTCAATCTGTCTAAATCCCAAATAAATGATGACACAAACATATGCTGGAAGACCAAAACAAGCAGCCACTCCATTCCCCTATGACACACAGAGAAAATCTTCCTTGCATATATCTGTGACAAAAGAGGTTCCCTGTAAGAGCACATGGATGGAGGTGCCCCTACCTCCTGTCTGCCTGAAGGCCAAATGTTTGCTTTTAAAACCGAGTCCAATTTGTGAGTGTTTCTGTTTTCTCCCAGTTCCCGTTACCTTTCAGGGACGCAAAACGAAGCCGTTTACTGAGTCAGGCTCAGCTCTCCTGTGTCTCCACTACACGTGCTGGCCACAGCCTGTACTTAGTGCTCAACTGCAGCATTTCTTGCTTTCTAACCACTTCTGTATGCAACTAAGCTGCAAGAGGAAAAGGTGCTTTTAAGCCTCTTACCTACTTAGGAGATACAGAATGCTGGATAGAAGGATTTATAAAATACAGAAATACAACATGCCCACCCTAATAGCATTGCAAGAAAGAGAAGAAAGAGTGAAAACTGCAATTCTTCTCTTCATGTCAGCTTCATCTCCTCTACCCTTCAGCATTTTGGTCCATCAGCAATTACCAGTTTGCAGATATTTACTGGTTTACACACATACTGAGTCACTTTGAGTTGGTTTGTCATTGTTTGCTGTCCTGTCCACTGGGTGAAAGACACTCAGTTTTAATAAACAATAGTTTGTCACAGAATCCAAAAAAAAAAAAATATGCAGGTACCCAGATTTTTTTAAATTAATTAATTATATGGGAGTCTGTTGCACTTTTTGAAATCATCCAAACATGCTGGGATTTGGTTGTATGGTTATTTTTTTATTTAATCACATTTAATTTAAGACAGTTCTCTTGGGTAGCCATGAGAAGATGAGCTAATAGGTCATTTAAATCACATGTGGTTTCTTCAGAGCTCTGTCTGCCAGATACCCCAATGGGAAAAGACAAAGAAGAATGGTAAATACAGAATGGAACAGTCAAAACATACCTGCATGTATTTTATTTTCTTTTAAATCATGAGGTTCTAGTCCACCATTACTGGCATGGGTGAGTGACCCCTGCCTAAGCAGCAGCTGATTACAGGCTGGTTAACTAAGACTGTCAGTATAATTAACATTCTGAGCCTTCTCAGGAACACCAGGTTACCAAAGCTGGAATATCTACAAGCTGCCACAGCTTCCTTAATTGACTGAATTATTAGAAGCTAAAAAATCTGAAACTTTTGATGAAAAGGACAAGAAACATTTTTTTGCAGGAAAATGGCAGAAAACAGCATTAGACTGAAGCCAGGCAAGGAAGTGACTAAGCATGCAACTGCAGCCACTTGGAATAAATCATTTCTATGCTAGTCACGGTGGGAATGAGCACAATTATATGCTTCTTAATTTTGTTCATGTTTTTCTCTTTCAGTTGCAAATCTGTTCAACTGTCATGATTAGTTTTCTCTTCAAAATGTTTCTAATGCTGTATAATAACACATCACTCTGTCTTTGGACTGGAAATCACAGCCTCAGACCACCACACTGAAGTCCAAGCAGGAGTCCTAACAGAGGATAGCTGGAATGGTTTTTTCTCTGTGGAGCTTCTCATGCATAAGCAAGTGAAAGGAGAAACTGGAAATTATTTTAGAGCACTTCAACAGGTCAAATGAAATCATGCTACTCTGCCCTCCTGCCCCCTGTATGCCTGTTTATGTATGTTGAAGAGCAGTAAGACTAGGAAGCACACCAATAAACGTCTTCTGCTAATTCAGGTCTGATGCTAAGAAATGCTACGTTTCCTCTTTTGTTTCAAGAAGCTAAAAATATGTTAGTCACTATTTTTGTATGGAAAATTAAAGGTAATATTCAGTAGATACTGAAGTCATTTTCATGTAACATTAGAAACAGACATTGGCAAATTTATTAATCACAGACAGGAGATAATTTTGCATTTTAGAAAGAAGTCTGCGTTTGTCTGTTTGACAACTAGATTGCCCTCACATGGAATTCTGCTATTTGGCCACTCGAGCTCAAAAAAAGGCATCAAAATAAATGAGACCCATAACAAGCAATAAAAATTACAGGAGATACGGAATAACCTGTGTTGGAATTCCAAAAAGGAACAGACGGCTTAACTGATGGAAAGGATATATCTTTGAATATAATTAGTGTCAGACAAAAAGTCAAGCAAATCATCTATTATGCTGATTAGCTTATAGAATTATTAAATGTCATGATTCCTCTCTCATAAGTGAAGATACTGAGACCAAAAAAAATTAGAATAAAAGCTCAGGTTTGGAAAAGAATTTATAATGGTTTTTGATATGATGTCTATGTCATCGGTTTCCTATAAGGAAAGTTCTTGCCAGCTGCATTACTCTAGCAATCAAGGAGCCACTGTAGCCAACAGATATTCCAGGGCTGACCTGACAGAATAATTAATTCTACAGCCTCAGCACATAGAGTGATATCAAGGCAGCTTCATCTGGAGCCCCACAGAGTTAAATGCATAGTAGGGAAGAGGTCTAAAATTCCTAAGAAATGTGTGAACATGCATTATCTGTGCTCCAGATGAAGAAATGTGCTCCATGCTGTGCAAATGACAAATACTAATCCCTCAGAGATGTACACAAAGGGTAGGAGTTTAAAAAGAGCAGTTACAGGCAAAGGCATGAGGGCAGAGGGAACAGCTGAGGACGAAAGGCCAGCCCTGAGGGTTTTAACTACACACACACACGGAACACTGAAAAAGGCTACGGTTTGGTGAAAAACAAAACTGTCCGAATGGCCACATGTCTGACACCACCACCACCTCGTCTTCAGCCAAACGTTACTGTTCCTAGTAACTCACCAACACGACAGTACGTGCTCAGAGCTCACTCCTTTCCCTCTGGGCAGAACCGGACACTGTCAGGATTATTGCTTTTTCCCGGAACCAGGCGGCAGCTCTGCTTGGATTCAATTATCCAATGCCTCTACAGTGATGTCCCAGCCCTTGCAGACTTCTCCATGAAGAAAACTGTTCTACTGAGAGGTCTACGTAAATCTGGCTGCCCAGGAAGTTCACCTGCCATCCCTCACAGTCCGCCCCTGATGCACACACAGAACTGCTCTAGCAAGGCCCAAGTCAGCTACCCCAGTTGTGGCTTTGAGTTTTTCCCAGTGAATCTTTTCACTGATTTTTCAGTGAATCTTCTCCCAATTGTCATCTGAAAAAAAGACTCTGTGAGGAGAGGAGGTTGACGCCCAGGGGATGAATAGTCAGCAATTCCCATACAAAAGAACTGGCCAATGGTTCTAGCATTCCACTAAAATCTTCCAGGGAGCGGAAACGCGGGTTGAGCACCGCTCAGCTGAGGGGGAACACGCTGCCTGTGCGGGGAGCGGGGCAGTTCGGGCGGTTTCTGGTGCTGGACTCGTCCTGCTGAGGGGCTCGGTACTGCTGCGGAGCTCTCCCTGCTGCCCGCAGGTGAGCCCGCTGCTTGCAGGAGGGAGAGGGGCTCCCAGCTGCCCGGGACTTTTCAGCACCCCCCAGCGCCGGGAGGCCCCCACCATCTCCGCGGGTGTTTCAGGGGAAACCGGGCCCCCACCTCCTCCCTGTCTCTGGAGAGAGGGTCCCAGCTGCTGACTGGAACCTCGGTGGCTGCCACGGCCAGGATACTCACACCCTACACATGAGCGCCGGGGGAAAGCGAACCCCACACACCTTGCCTCTCTGCCCGGGGCCGCCATTAGCCCGGGGGCCGCAGGGCTCGCACTGGCTGCCCCGGAGCCATGAGGGAGCCACCGCGGCCCCGCTGCCGCACACGGAGCCAGCAGCGCCCCCTGCCGGCTGTGGCCCTAACTACACCAAGCGGGGAGGTGCCGAACGCGCGGGGCAAGGCTGTTAGTGGGGGTTTATTGTTCTTGTTCTTCTGCCTTGTTACATATATACATATTCTAGGCAAGGACTGTTATTCTTTTTCCCATACTTTTGCCTGGAAGCTCCATAATTTTCAAAGGGAGGGGTTGTCTTTCCATTCCAGGAAGGTTTCCACCTTCCTTGGCTGACATTTGTCTTTGAAACCAAGACAGAGACAAATCCTTCTTCCCAGACAAGCACGCTTCATGGTGATACCTAAGGCTCTCCCAATACTCAGGCCACAGAAGCCCTGGAAGTGCTGTCTGGACGATCAGACAGCAGGCATTCTTCCAGCAACGGCGTCCTGGCCCATGGAAGAGTGGGAAGCATTTGCGAACCCAGGGAAGCCTTGGTTTACTCTAACCTAATCTCTGGCAGCTTCACAGAGACTGCAGGTAGAATCACAAGCAGAGGCCACCAACACGGCTTTGCATTTCACCCCTACACATCTCCAGGGCACTTATGGTGAGGATCATTCATACTCTGCAGGTTGAAGCACTATATGGGAGATGTAATAATTTTTACTTCAGTGATGATCATTCATCCTCCAGTACCTTCCGCTACTTCTATTCATATTAACTTTCCAGGAAGATGCTGGAGGATAAGCCTGAATGGATCAACACTAAATCCACTGAAACAGAAGTGGTCGTATCAGTTTCAGAGAGTAAGTAAAATGACAGCTTTGCATCTCATGTTGCGTCTCTGGAGGACGAGACTGAAGCACAGGCTGCTTGCCCTCAAACAGCTTCAAAGTCATAGGACGAAAAGCCAGTTGGGGGACAGTTGTGTGTCCAATGCCAATATCGTTAAGGATAAAGGACTTATGATGGGATCCAGAAAAATGCAGCCAGTGGATGCTATGAACAAAGGTTTGTGTGCAGCCTCACCTCCCCTGCAGCAGTGCAGACACCCCTGTGACCTGTCCACGATGCTAAAACTTAAACAGAAGTGCCCAGCTGGAAAAGCTTCCTTACCCAGCAGTGTGTAACTGCGTGTGAGGAAAGCAATAGCCTGGGTGGCCCTGGGACAAGGCCCTGAGGAGACGCTGTGGGCACACACACTGACAGATGTGCCCCTTGGTGTCCTCTGCAAGCTATCCCACATTACAGGGGGCACTGGCTCCCAGGGAGGGGGCATGGCTCCTACACTCCTTCAGCTTATCAGAGTGCGTGATGTGGGATCCGTTCACCCTCACAGTGGCCAGGGGAGGCCTTGCAAAGCTAATTGTTCCTAGCGGAAGACCAAGGGAATATTTTCCTTTAGCCATCTCCCCCACCTGCCATTTACCACCATGGTCCTTTAGGGCAGTACAGATCAACTGCTGGGATAAGATCCTCTCTACTCTCAATCCTCTTTCTCTATTTTTTCAGAACATTTTCTGTTGCCTCGATTTCCCTCGCCTGTATGTTCCTTGAACCTGGCTTTCCCACACTTCCCTTCCCTTACGTCTGCCTTCAGCAAACGCTGCATCCTGAATTTCCCTCTGCCGTCCCACGCTCTGGTATTTACACTGGGAGTTATACACCCCCAGCTCTAATCTGATCCTCAAGGAACAGCAGGTTCATTTAATCACCAGCTCAAAAATTGCAAACACATTTTATTAGACTTATCTCTCTTAACGATACAGTGATAGCACACTACAGTACCATTTAGAGCAAGCTACTACTGCTAACCCAGCTGACTCCTGGCTTCTTTATAGGGAAATAAAGTCAAGGGAACGACACACGGTGTCAATTCATAAACCCAAAAAGAACACAGTGTGGCACTTGCTAACTACAGCTCCCCAAAGGGATGTGTGATTCACACATAAAGGCACTCCCAGACCCAAGAGCTCCGTCTGTGAGCAGAAAAATGCTGTATTCTGGTCTGGTCTGAATTCCAAAGTTTGTGCACTATGAGCATCATGCACTGTGTCTAGAAAAGCTCAGACTGCACTCCTGAATGTACTTCTCATGGGAGTAACAGAAACCTTTTAAATGATTTCTTTTTTCTTCTCTGTAACATCATCATTAAATGGATTTTAAAAAGCAAGCATGGAATATCCTGAGGAAGCCTAAGGTGAACCATGTGACAGAACAGGGGAAGGCTTTTGATTGATTTACAGGGAATCCCACTAGCACCTGGTTTCTTACACTCTGGGAAGTTTCCATCCCTTCCCTGCCCCCTCACCCCCATTCTACTGAAGCCCGATAATTCTGTCACCCCCCTCTTCAAATGTACTTAGCAAACAGATATACCTAGCCATAATAGGTGCCTTCTCATAATCCTGAGAAATGCACAATTTGCTGTTTCCCCTTTCCTCTGTGAACTGTTTCAATTCCAAACCAATTTAAGTTTCTCTGTAGAGGAACAGGCTTTCACAGTGAATGCCACCTTTTGTTTCACCATTTACTATTTTGGCTGCAGCTCATACTAAGCTTTTCATAGGGATGTTGCAGCTAGGTATAGAGAACTCAGCCAGAATGAATAGAAAAAGAAAACACACTAGAATTTAACTACATAAGCAAAACCAAAATCAAACATGAAATTAAATTGAAGCAAATTACTTCAAAATCAGATGGCAGTGAAATCAGTATAGAACATTAACCAGATAGAAAACTTACTGAAAGTTTAGCACCAAGAGAAAAATCTGGACCATCACTACCTTAGGACAGCGCATAATTTCCAAACAACTTTGAATTTGTCTGTCATGCAGACAAAGAAAACTACGTGTTCCCCACAGGCTCTGCCCAACACATCTCTTTTCATCTGGACGGATGTTAAGGCATACCTAATAACACATTTGCCAATGTATTTCCTGATCTATGCCATTTCCCCCTCAGAAAAAGCCCAGGAAAAAAATTAGAGTGATCAGGATGTAATAGAACTCATAAGCATCTCAGGTTCTCTGAGATCTCAGTTTATGTTTAAGGCTGAAATCCTAAAACACAGACTTGAACTTTGTGTTCAAGACTACACAAATAAATAAAATATTTTTCTTAAGAGGTTTTCCTTTGCAGAATTAGCTGAAACACTTCTCTCAGGCAGATGGAATAACATTGTTCCTGGGCACTAATGTTCAGTCAGCATGAAGTCACCCAGACTTAGTTACCTTCTCCTTCCTCCTCCTGACGGGGACCTGCTGTTCCAGGATAGGACAGGAGGCAGGGCTGCCTAGCAATGATCCAGGGAGGCGAGCTTACAGTGCCCTGTGCCTACAGCAAGCGTCCTGCACAATGAATGCACAGGAACTCACACAGAGCACAAGTTAAATTCACACCAAGGTGTCAGCAAACTCCTGGGTTTTGGGCACTTGGGAGTTACGGGATTAGTTCTAATGGAAACTATCCATACCTTATCCATAAGAGAAGCCAATCACTTGGGCCTCAAGGTCTTGTTCCCTGTTCCATGAGTTGAATGGTTATGCAGTGGAGTTGCACTGATAGACAAGGTGTAGCTGATACAAGGCAAAGGTATCTTCTTGTGTAAAACACAGCTTTAACTTAATTCTCTGTTTTTCATAGTTTATATGGCCAGACCGGTCTGAAATTTTAAAAGAAATGTTTCATACTGGGATTTGTTTCATACTGAGATTTGTTTCACACTAGGAGCTTTATTTCCACAATTGGAGAAGAACTTAACTCTGCTGTATAAAGATACAGAAATGCAATTTTAAAAAACTGTTTATCAGACTTTGGCACTTTTCCTGCTTGTGTAATTCAAAAAGGATCTCAGTAACAAAAATTCAATTTGGCAATCCATTAACATAGATTTGATGCTCTCTCTGTTTATCTCTTGATGTCTCACCCCTTTCAGAAAAATGAAAATAACTCTTGGTAAAAGAGTGGCTGTTCCCTCTTATTAGTCCAGTATATTGACTATTATTAAAACCCTAGGAAAGCTGCTGAAGCTCTGCTGATTCACGGTGGCCAAGAAGTTACTTGTTAACTCCATAACCAAGGTGGAGGAGGGAGAGAAACAAAAAAAAGGAAAAGCCAGAGAACAGGCAAAGTTTGGGAAGAAGGCCAAGTGCCAGCTGTACGCTAAGTAGCACCAATTCTTCAGGAGAAAGGATCTGGATGTTACTGGAGGTTTTATACGCTGTATTGGAACCAGGTGAAGATTCAGACCTAATTTTAGGCCATTTAAGTTTAGGAACCTAAAAGAGTCATTTCAATAAAGAGTTTACCTCTCACAGACATCTACTGTCCGCAGAGGAAGAGCAGCAGTTCCAAAAGACAAATTGACTTACCCAAGGTCTGAACTGTCTTCTTCCTGCTCCATCAAGAACAGAGACACCCCAAGGCAGTGATGGGAAGCCTGTACCAGGACACCAGACTGGCACGTGACACTGCTGTCAGCAGAACAGCTCAGTTCCCAGCGCACTCTGCAGTTTGTCGCTGGCTCCTCAATCCTCAACCGGATTGCAGAGCCCCAAACAAGCTGTAGCAGACAACGGGAGATGGTGACGCTGACAGAGATTAATGGAGCAATTAACCCTTTCTGTCTCCACCAATCTGTCCCAAAGGGAAGTATTCTCACAGAGTGTGCCATGGTGCAGGGACATGTTTCTGACATGAAAGATGTTCATAGCTGTTAGGCGGGAATGGCTGTGCTCCTCATTTGGGGACTCCAGTTTGGTGCATTAATACTTGTAGGATTTCTGTAAACTTGAAGTCATTCACAGCCTCAGCACTAACAAAGGTGGCATTTTAATGCCTGCAAAATTTTAGGTTTCACATCATTTTAAGTTATTCTATTCTCACAGCAGTGAATAATACGGGCAAAGCCAGAGCACATTATTCCAAGGGTAAGGATTCTGCCCCAGAAGGGCAAAGCGGTCTCAGCACTGTCCGGTTGCATCTGAGGACTGCACTCTGCACTCCTCTTCCAAGGGGAGGTACACTGCTCTTCAGCCTCCTGCCCATTTCTGCACGACAAAGAGCCAGGATTTTCCACTTCCCCACCATCATCTGTGATCACATATTTCTTGGTGAAGGAAGACTGCCAGCGTGGTGTATTTGCTGTAACACCATCTTACCCTTGCTCTACCCAGATGAGAGGATGCGTTGCTTCCCTACAGCACGCGGGGAAGAAGGGAAAACTCAGGAAAGACAAGGTGTCTCCCTTGATGATATATGAGGACTGCTGAGTATCGCACATATAAAAAACGCAGCATTATTGTACCTTCACATAAAATCCTGTCCATGTCCTAAGTGACAGTAAAAACAATTCACCTCATTAGGGTACTACACCAAGCTGCTTAGTCGCTATATTGTAAAGGTTCTGGAAGCCTGTGGTTGAAGTGTTAGTGTTGTGGAACAAAGTGACAGCAAGTTGGGAAATAAATGAGCACAGTACTCTCTTCTAACCTCCTGGCACTGTGCCTTTTAACAGAGAAGAAGAAAGCAAAAAGGCAAAATGTCAGCTCCAAAAACATTTTTCACGTTGTAAAATATAATGTCCAAACTAGAGCACTTGATAAGAGACACACTGAGGGGGCTGATATTTCACTGAAAAATAGTGATTGCAAAAAGGTTATGTGAACACGTGTCTAATGCAGTTAGGAAAAAAAATCCTGCGGACCAAAAATTTGTATCTATGTCCTACAAATGTCACGTCAGCCCTTGAGACGAAAGTCTCAGCAGCTGCCGCTGAGCTGTTGAGCTCAGGGATACAGGGCAGCTCTCACAAGCACGCAGCGAGGGTCTGGGTAGTCCGGCACCCTCGGCAGCGCACACGGAGCTGCCCACTGCGCTGGGAGCAGCGGCGGCGAGCGGCGCCCGCTCTCCCGGGAGAGCTCGCTCATTTGCAAGGGAAGGCAGGCACTGCACATGCCCGCGGTGCTGCTGCCGCTGGGGGCAGCTTTACATAAGGCTGCGCCCGGCGCCAGCCCGCCANTCCTATAAAGCAACGTTTTAAAAGCCAGGTTCCTAACTAGAAAGATGCAAAACCGTAATATCCATGAAGATCCTATTACCTAGGAAGAATTTGACATTTTGCTGCGAATGCTGTGTTGGGATTGATTTATTCTTGGAGTGTTCTGCACGGCTGGCAAAGAATAATGTTCCAAAATCGGTCCATCTCCCAAGGGGTCCAATTTTTCTTCCTGGGTGTCAGCGAGCCCTGACTCACTACAGTGCAGCTGGCAGGGGCTGCCATGCTTGTGGCACACTAAGCAAAAACAAAAGACCTAAGGACGACCTTTGAACAACACAAAGGATGGGTATGTTTTTCATGTTATCTTTTTCATTTATAGTTCATAGTTACTGCGTAGCCTGTGCTTTAATTACTCCATAGACTTACCTTGATGTGATTTGTTATTATACTTAAATGGCTTAGGGATTACACCTTTTACCCAACTGTTTTTCAGTACTTATATTAAGGTATTCTTAAAAGAAAAAAAAAAAGCTGATTAAAAAAAAAACAAAAAACAAACAAGAGAACCAATGTGAAAAGTAGTCGAGTCGAGCTAGGGCTTTGTAAATGATTGTTGAAGTAAAAGATTTTAGCATGATTGAAAGAAATGACTGATGTGTGGGGGGATAACTTTTCTAAGTTGTTTTTATTTCCAGGTTTCAATGTAATTAGGCTACTGAGCGGATCAGCTGTAGCTCTGGTAATAGCCCCTACTGTATTACTGACAATGCTTTCTTCTGCTGAACGAGGATGCCCTAAGGGCTGTAGGTGTGAAGGCAAAATGGTATATTGTGAATCTCAGAAATTGCAGGAGATTCCCTCGAGTATATCTGCTGGTTGTTTAGGTTTGTCCCTTCGATATAACAGCCTCCAAAAACTAAAATACAATCAATTTAAAGGTCTTAATCAACTCACCTGGCTCTATTTAGACCATAACCACATCAGCAATATTGACGAAAATGCTTTCAGTGGAATACGCAGACTAAAAGAGTTGATCTTGAGTTCCAACAGAATCTCCTATTTTCTTAATAATACCTTCAGACCTGTGACAAATCTCCGGAATTTGGATCTGTCATACAATCAGCTGCAGTCTCTGGGATCTGAACAGTTCAGGGGCTTAAGGAAGCTGCTGAGTTTACATTTGCGGTCCAATTCCCTAAGAACCATCCCTGTTCGAATATTTCAAGATTGTAGGAACCTTGAACTGTTGGACCTGGGTTATAATCGCATCCGGAGTTTAGCAAGGAATGTTTTTGCAGGTATGATCAGACTGAAAGAGCTTCATCTGGAGCACAATCAATTTTCTAAGCTCAACCTGGCACTTTTTCCAAGGCTAGTCAGCCTTCAAAACCTTTATTTACAGTGGAATAAAATCAGTGTGATAGGACAAACTATGTCCTGGACCTGGAGCTCATTACAAAGACTTGATTTATCTGGCAATGAAATAGAAGCTTTCAGTGGACCTAGTGTTTTTCAGTGTGTGCCCAATTTACAGCGCCTCAACCTGGATTCAAACAAGCTCACATTTATTGGTCAAGAAATTTTGGATTCTTGGATATCTCTCAATGACATCAGCCTTGCCGGGAATATATGGGAATGCAGCAGAAACATTTGCTCTCTGGTAAACTGGCTTAAAAGTTTTAGAGGGCTGAGGGAAAATACAATTATTTGTGCCAGCCCCAAAGAGCTGCAAGGGGTGAATGTTATTGATGCAGTGAAAAACTACAGCATCTGTGGCAAGACTACCACGGAAAGGTTTGAACTAGCACGAGCTCTTCCAAAGCCAACGTTTAAACCAAAACTCACCAGGCCTAAACATGACAGCAAGCCCCCTCTGCCCCCAACTATCGGAGCCACCGAATCCAGCTCCGAGCCTGAGCACGACACAGAACACATCTCCTTCCATAAAATCATAGCAGGCAGCGTGGCTCTTTTCCTGTCTGTGCTGGTGATCCTGCTGGTGATCTATGTGTCATGGAAGCGTTACCCTGCCAGCATGAAGCAGCTGCAGCAGCGCTCTCTCATGCGAAGGCACAGGAAAAAGAAAAGACAGTCGCTGAAGCAAATGACTCCAAGCACACAGGAATTTTATGTAGATTACAAACCTACCAACACTGAAACCAGTGAGATGCTGCTGAATGGAACAGGACCCTGCACGTATAACAAATCAGGCTCCAGGGAATGCGAGGTATGAACCATTGTGATAAAAGAGCTTTTAAAAGCTGGGAAATAGTGGTGCTTTATTGAACTCTAGGGACTATAAAGGGAACGTTTTTCTCACTTTTCTGGCACAGCTCTTCCATGTCTCTTTTTTGTACATTCATAATACTGGTCATTTTACTCTCATACATAATCAACTCATTGAAATTTAAATCCCGCAATCAATGTGAAGCCTGAGCTCTGGTTTAATACAATACCTATTGTACAAACCCTCTACTGATTTCATTAAAGTCTCTCTTGTTTTTAAATAGAAAACTTCTTTCATAAGTAATCCACTGCACCTGCACCAACTGTGCCTCTGTTTAGGGAGAAAAATGACAACAATGAAAAAAAATAATCAATCTCAGTGTCCCCCTCTGCCTCCCCAACCCCAGTCCTTGCTCCAAAACTCACTTTTTGAACCCAGAACGAAGTAAAGACCCAGGTACTGTAGCATCATATGAATTCTGAGTTGTCTGAGGAGAGAGAGATGGTGCAGGAACAGCTCTGAAAAAATGCCTGATTGCTGCCCAGCACAAGAGAGACTGAAAAGCACCCTCAGGACATGAGGTATCACACCAGAGGCAAAGCAGAGGGAAACCTAGCCTTAATAAAAAATTAAAAATAAAAAGGTACAGTGGGATTTACTGTACTGCATGATAACACAGTGTTTCCAGGGCTGATAGCTAGCAATTGAAACCTGTTTATGTGACTTCATACAAAAGGTGCCAGTGTTTATCCCTACATCCAGTTGCCTTTCAGAAAGTAGTCAAAAGGCATTCATTAGATGAGCAGCAGAAATTCCTTATTGATGCAATTAGAGGAACTCAAATGTGCAGCAGCAAAAGCAAGACCACTTCCTGCACACATTTGTTTCGGCTCTCATTAGGAATTCTCTTTTCAAGACTGTCAAAGGCATTAATGTAGCTGAGGAAACCATTAAAACCTGTCATTTTCTTCCATTTCTTTATTTCTCTATATACTTCTATATATTTTTTTTATTTGCTGGGCTAGGCTTGCTAAGATTTTGTGTTATGTTTTGCACAGTGTCCCTCTAATAACTAAATAAAGCTTCATTACTTAAAATGCCAAACACTGTGCATTTTAGACATACCACAGCTGCAAAGAGCTTTCAGAGAAAACTGGTTACTCACTGATCTGAGAGGAGTGCACTCAAAAATCCTTTTACATAAATCAGTGATAAATTATTTTTCTCTCTCACCAAAACCCTAATGACATTACAGAATTCACAGATACTCAGTTTTAACATCTAGTCATACATCAGTGGTTCTGGGCAAAATACAGATTTGTAACCCAGCTATTCCCTGCCTTCCTTCTCCCAAAATCATGTATTTTGTTGGTTGTAGAAGAATATAACACCTCCCATATTTGCAAATAAATCAGACCTCTTATTTTGATTATCAGGAAGGGAGGGTATGAAATAATACTGCAGCACCTTTATAGAAGCAAGTCAGTAATTTAATTATCTCTATTTTGCAACTTGATTTGGCTTAGTAAACTGCACATCTTCAATCACTTGGGAGGAAATGTTTCTACAAAGCAGTTTCACTGCAGCAGATTAGAAAAAGCAAAACCTTAGCACAAGGTTCTCCTGAATTGTTACTGGAAAAAAACCTAATCACAGCCAATCACCTTGAAATATGCTTGATACAATGAAAACAAAGCTAGAAACATCTCTTAAAAGAACTAATACACTTGAAGGAGGTTGGTTTGAGGGTTTTTTCATAAAATGAAACCCTTCTCATTTTCAAGAATTGTAGTGAGAAAATAGCTGAGGGTGGAAGCTTGAGACTGTACTGAGCTGTGCAACAGAGACCCCATTTCCCTGAGCACAAGGACCCCACACCATTAACAATGCAAGTGCTCGAGACACTTCAGCAGCACAGCAGAGCTGCACCTGAGCCGTACCTTGGAAGTTGCTATTAAAAAGTCAATACACATTTAATTATCTTAGCTACTAGAGAATTCAGTTTTCTACCAGCAGGTCTTGGTTATCTCTGTGCTGAAGGATTATAGTTTGCTATAAACTTCATGTTAAGAACCATCCCTGTACTTCAGAGGCTTTCATCTCTGCAGTGGTGACTAATATCAGGCACAGCCAAAACACAAGAGATTTGGTCCAAAACATATGGATGTTCATATATACATACATACAGACATACACACGTGTGTGTATGTGTGTACAAATATAAATGCATATAAAAACAAAATTATATTTTGATATTTAGTTTTAGGAGTGCTAACTGCAATCAGAAAATAATTTCATACTATTACTTTAGAATTTTTGTTATTCAAAAATATTCAATGCATCTTCTAAAACTTCTTAATGGACTGTGATTGTGAGAGTTGTCTATAAGTGAGTTGGACTTTATATGCTTTCTTTTGTGTTTCTTTAATGCCTTGTTCTAAACATAACTACTCAAAAAGAACCAATCCCCAGCCTCCTTCAGAAAGTGATACCTGTAAAATCATCACTAGCTCCCTTTGAAAAATATTTAATTATAGGCATGAGAAAGAAAATAATGGCCAGTCTGCCAGTAATCATGGATGGATAACAAAAATATAGTAAAAATCCAGCATCTGTATTCATGCTCAGATCAACTAATTCATTCCTTGCCTGAAAAACTCCAGCTGCAGGTATTTCCAAACACATACCACACACACAGGTCAATGTGTAATTGCTGCCACTGTCATTGGTAATGAAGCCACTGTTTTGACTACACAAAAAACATGCCCAGTGTAACTCTGAACCTTCTCGCACAGCCCAAGGCCTGTGAGCCAAGGTGCTAAATGCCACTCCCGTGCCTGTGGCTTAGAAAACATTTTAAACCAACTCCACAGCACCTTAAAACACATTATGAACCCCCTGCTTTCATCTGGGCAAAACCCACATGAACTCAGCTAAACTGAGCCTCACCACTGTCAAATGAAACACTCCAAAAGTGACTTGTTTTGGGTGGCAAGGCCACCAGAGTCGAAAATTCTAATAATCTTGTGGGAATGACTTGGTCTTAGCTGAGCAACTTTTAGTCCCCGTGAAGGGGTGCCCCTCTCCTGAATACAAATGAAGTGCTGAAGCCTCAAAGGTTCCAGCAAAGAAATGTCTCCTTTGCTTCTCTCCAGTATCTAAAATCCTGATCCCACTTTGTCTTGGGTTTTGGATAGCTTGGTGCCAGTCTCTCACAAAACTGTTAAAACCTTGCTAGGGTGATGCCAAAGAATCCTCAGAGGATGTCAAAGTAAGAGCCACAGCAGCTATGATGCCTCTCACAAACCTGGGAGCCTTCACACAAGCATTTTAGGCACTAAGTTGAGGAAGCAAATGTGTCTGAGTGCCTCCAAAGACCTGGCTCTTCCTTAATGGAGCTGATACCACCAATGTATTTGAATTATAGAAGAGCAGCAATGGGTTTTGAAGGTGTTTGGAACTTGTTTTGCTTGACGTTTTTGGGATTTTTAGTAATTTACTATTCCTTTTACTGAGTCATGTATGGTGTTCTGGGGCTACCGCTGAAGACCAGGGCTTTTCAAGCTGTGGACAAAGTGCAGGATTCTTCAATGCCTGTTGTCATTTTCATTGGTTTTGCAGTGTACATTTATCTTTAAAATGTTGAGACAAATGTTAGGTGGAATCACCAGACTGCTTCATTTTACTGTAGCACCCCAAAAATTTTAAGGGCAGTCAGGACTTTCTCTGTGAGACACTGTAGAAACACCTTTCAACAATCTTTTAACATTCATTGTTTACAAGAGGTGTTGAGAGATCATGGCAAACAGACATGACGGAGTTGAGGTAACTTGTTGGATCCCACAGCAGCTGAGTACTGCGAGTGTAATCCAATCCCCTCACACCAAGACATCCTCCTCGCCAGTGGATTAACTGGCCTCTGAGCAACCTAGCTCTTGGAATATTCAAGTGCTACTTCAGAGTAATAAACCACACAGAATGCACATCTTCGGAAAAAGAAAATAACTGATGTACTAAGCAAATTTGAGGAGACTGGTAATGTTCATTCACTGTGTTGAGATTACCTCCAGCATCTGCAGAGTAAGAGAATAATAATGAGAACAAGTGGCTTGAGTATAATGACTGCAAGCTTCTCTGCTGGCTGGTTTTCATGACTCACTATCTGCACTTCCACAGTCATCACAGCTGAAGGTTTGGCAACGCTCTCTTTTCTTATTACTATGAAATGGTGAACCTTGATATAAAATTCAAGTGCAAAATGAACATGAATGTACAGTATTCCTGCAAATACAATTAGAAATTTTTTCAGTTTGCTGGAAGCAAATGGTCTTTGCTGTCAGCCCTCAACGCTAGATAAATATTCCATGGATGAATTTCTGTGGAACAATAGTGACATCCAGTGGGTAGGGAGCTTAATCACAGGTATCTCCTGCATATATCAATTCACAGAGATGTGTTTGCCTTTTCCCTTTGCATCCTTCTGTATCACAGGGCAGAAACATCAAAGCCTTGCAGCATACTGAGTACTCAGCTGGATCTGTGTTCAGGAGCCATAACCTGAATGCAGTGAATACATGGAGAAAATAAGAGTAGATGAAAGCTGGCATGAAATGGTCTATCCAGTGTGTAAGTCACTACTGCCAGCAAAAGGCAAGGAGCATACAAGTAAGCAAGGGTAGAAGCTCTAACAAGTTCATAGCCACTGATTTAGAACTTATTATTTATAAAACACCACTTTACTAGACTAGAAAATAGACTCAGGCCACAAACAACTCATTCAACTTCCTAAAAACAGAAGACTAAAAAAAATAATTTTTTTAGTTTATAATAATGAGAGAAAGATATTCTTAGACATCAAAAGGAAGGGCAACTCACCACCTGGGAACAAGTCAAAGTAAGAGCTTCCTCTCAAAAACACATAATGTCCAAAGAGACAAGAAGTAAATGATGAAAGATCAAATTCACAAACAATAGTAGAGTCACACAATGGGAAACATGACATGAATATGCAGCATATTTGCTTGGGCAAGACCTATGGTACATTTTGCTGCAACTACATTAGGTTTCAGTAACTGTGCCAATGTTACTGGCATGATTTTAAACCACAGTGAAGGAGATAAAACAATGAAGTCAGGATTACAGCTCTGTTGGTAAGATTCAGATTTCATTGGCCCTGAGAAGGTGCATAGGAACTCATTTCACTCCACACTGGAGGAAATACAGTTTTAATTGTAACTGTCAATGGTTTTAGGTGCACTGGGAGCTCACCTGTCAGTCTGTGCTCTGGTGCCTTGCTTTTCACTCCTAGCGAGGCTTTTGAGAGCGGGTGTGGTCACAGTGGGACAGAATGGGATTGCGATGGGATTGGCACGGTTCCAGCCAAACTCTTCCCTGGCCACCACCACCAACACAACACAGCAGGACACACAAGCAGTAAAACGTGACTGAGCTAAACAGCGATGAACAGATCACCAAGGAGGTCATAAAAAGGATTTTATCCAAGACCCTCTGGGACAATTAGCTGTGAGCTGATGGCCAACGTTTTACCTACCAGAGAATCTGCAAATCTCATTTAGAATGAGCACAAACATCATAAAAGCAAGAATGAAAAAAGATTTGCAAGTAGGCAGTATCTTTTTATTCAGCCAATCCATCACAGAAATCACATCTCCCTACAAGTCTTGTCTTGCTCACACTGTTATACTATAATGACCACAGCACTGGCATTCTAATGTAAGAGTAAGCATTGCTTACTGAGAAGGGACAAAAAGGCAGTTAATTCCTATTTATTAACTTCTTCCTAAGGAGCTTAATAACCTACTGGTGTTATTACAGGAAATATTATATATTCATGTGAAAAATCACGAGTTTAAGATTCTTCATCACTGAAATCAACCAAACTCTTTAACAAAACAAAACAAAACAAAACATTTCATTCTTTACCTACAGTTTGTTACTGTTTCCCACAAAATTCTTTTGTTTGCCAAAAAACAACTGAATGACTGGAGGTGTAATCTTGAAAAAAAGTTCTCCAAAAACCCCTCACATGTATCACCTTAACCGCTAAAGCCATTCCCTTCCTGTGTTCCTGACCAACACACTGCCCGTGTGTCACAGTTTACACTCCTGCCTCAAGGCTGAATTTCTATTTCTCCAACACCAGCATTGAGACCATGTATGACTTCATAACTACACTTTTAACCTTGCTAATTTTCCAAGCGTTTTGTGACAGCCAGGGCCTACTAATACATTGCAAGGACATATGAAAACCAAAATATCTTAATTACTCACCTACTTACCCACCAAACCAGGACAGAAGTGCATTACAAGGTTTAGTGCTTCACTATACCACTGAGAGGAAATCATCTGCTCAGTTCTGTGTGCAAATGCTTTTCCTCCCCAAAATTACAAACCCACAAACTAGCTAGGTCAGTCTCTCAGGACCCTAATTCCTCAGTGCCAAAAGAAAGCAAACCTAACTGCAGTGACAGTGGCAGCAGCCTGCAGAAGCTGCCACCATAAACTCAGCCTTTATTAGTTTTTGTCACCTGAAATCCAGCAGTACCCCCTATACTTGCCAAGGATTATGCTGGCACTCTATCCCACAGTGTGGTGTATTAATTGTAAGAAAACACTGCATTTTCATGGGCACTTCTGTTCATGTCCATAATTATACTGAGAGCTGGAAAAAGAAAAAAACTCAGGGAAAGGACTGCATGTGGCTCACAGCACTAGTAAAAAGTCAGGAAGAGTCACTCAGCTTTTCCAGAACTTAAGAAGCTGGATTTAAAAGATACAAAATGGTGGATAGATACATAGACAGATAAAAAATGGAATGTCAAACATTTCTGCATCTCTTAGAAGTATTTTAAACATCTATTTTTACAAAAATTCTTACTGTCAGGTTCTGGGCATGTTTGGACATCAAATAAAAACCTTCTCTTTTCTTTCACACCTTACTAAATGAAAGGAAGAAAATACCTTCCTATAATGTAAGACATTCTTTCCAAAGCTGCAGGACTGAGCTGGTATCAGAAAAAATCTAAATATATTCCATTTAATTATTTTATTGTTCCTTACATGATTATTTACAACACCTGTAGAAACAGTAAGATACTGCTAAAAGGTAACATGTACATTATTCTAGCCGAGCACATGCTCCTGGCATTTATTTTGTGCTTCATGGCAAATCCTAGGTTATGCTGTTGGCTCTTATGTGTGCCCTTCATGGTCAGGAACAACCTACTGAATGTTTGAATGCCAGTCCTTTAAGTAGTGTTAGAATAAATAGCACTGTAGAATTCATGGTTCTGATTTTTTGGGGCACTTATATTTTCCAGTTCCCTAAAAGTTGCAAAGCTAACAAACAGACTCCAAATGAATGCAGTGAGATTACCATCCCTTCCTGGTTCAGGTGTAACTCAGGAGAAAAGGTGCACCAAGCATTCAAAGGTGCAAGCCAGGCTCTCCAGTGAAAGCTGGGCATCCCAACTGCATTGGTAGCTCTTCCCTTCACTGCCCTCAAGATTACAAACAGCTGTAGATGCAGGAGCTGTGAAGACTGAACACGTGTTTTGCTCCAGTGTTGACAATAAGCAATAGTAATACATTAGTCATACAAATCCACTGAAAACACAACCATCATAAATGGATTTTCTGTTCCAAAAATACGGACTTCATAATGTATATTCTAGCATACAAATTGTCTCGTTTGCTTTTCTTTGTTAAACACATTGTTTAACATTGCAGAAGCATCTATTTGGCCTGTACTAAGTTTGCAAAAGCTGCAAGTGATAAAAGTAGAAAAAGGGAACGCAGTTTACAAAGAGCAGACTGGACTCAAAGAGAAAAACACTTCAGACTATATCTTAATTAGTATGCTGTAACTCTTTTTTCAGTCTCCTACAGATTATCCTGTTTATTTGAAAACAAACTGCAGCAAAGGTTTTCAAACCTGCAAATGGGAATTTAAACACACAAATGGCACCCATTCGTTGCACCAGTCAAGCGTTTAACCTTTGTGACAGAACATTATTCCTCTCCATTTCTCCCCAGAACTGGAAATTTAAACCAGACCCAGGGGTCTACAAAGTGCTCTGGCTAGCTCCATGGAGCTTCTCTAAAAAATTACCTCTCCAGAGATTTTGGCAAGTTCTCTTGCAAGGGAAAGGGAGCAGTTGTACCTCAGTGACGTGCAGCTGGGCAGACCTCAGTACCTCAGTGACACTGGGAGGGCTGCATGTTGAAAAAGGGTGTTTCCTGGGGAGCTGCCTTCTGACTTACTACACAAAGGACTGACACTAATTCCTGGCACGCAGTTACTGTGAACTCACCTCAGAACATAATTAACGATGGTCCACTTTAAAAAACAGCTACAGATACTCAAGTCTGTTGGGTTTTTTAGCCAGAAGAGTTTATTCCCCACATTCCTCACTATAAACAATCATAGTAATCTTACACAAAAATATTTAGCCAAAGTATGAGAAAAGGATCATCTCTTCCTCTTCAAAAAAGAGTAACATCAAATAACCATTCCAGCACATCAGAGTTCTGTTAGCAGTGCACTATTACTTGTAATCTGACACTTTCAGATCCCAGCATTAGCCTTGCAGCCATCTGCGATATGAGTCATATCCTCAGAGCAGTGCAGCTTCATCCTACCCCGCTCCAGAGCAGCCAGCTTCTCCTGAAACACCCTGAGCTACCCAGACACATCCACAGTGCACATCACAGCAATTTCCAATTCAGAAATTCATTCCATGTGCTCTCACGGCTGTGACTCACAGTGTAATACACAGGATCCCTCCAGATGGGGATGGAAACCCATCTCTGGAACTGCTCCTAAGGCTACTTGTACCTAGCACAAACAGGCTCTCTGCTTTGGGGACTAAATGTTTGGTTGTCCCTACTTTAATTTATCTTTAACAACAGTTCCCGGTTACATTACTGATACAAAATGCAGGCCTGCAGCAAAACCCAGCGATATTATTACATGAGTTCAGGAGCTCCAATTACCAGACAGAAACTTGTCCTTCATTAAAGAACAGATTTACTCCAAGCACACACGATACTGGACAACACCTTCTACCCATCCCTGCTGATGCTGGCAGCACAAACAAGTGCTTCATTTTTTTAGTGGGCAAGTCCCAGTCGCAGAAGATATGAGGGAAAACATTCCAAATGAGCACCCTGAACACTGAGTCAGGCTGAACAGAAAGCAGAAACATCGCAGGGAAAAGGGACTGCGAGCGCAGTGCAGCTGCCCTCAGTTTGCAGGTACTGAAGTCCAGCAGTTTCCATGGAGGTCTGCATTTATGAAAGCTTAGTAAAGTACAGGAACTTAAGCAATTATGCACAATTCCTTGTTATCCAAAGGATAGTTTGTCTGTAGCCGTAGCATATAATGGTAAGTTCTGATGTGCAAGAGCACTATAAAGTAATTTGAAATCATAACCTAATGGATTGCACTGCCAAATCCAAAAGCATGTTAGATTTGGACTGTACCAGTATCATAAATTAAAAATATCTATATATCAGTAATATTAATAAAAAGTGTTTTAATAAAGCCACAGATCTACTGATATGTATGCTTTGGCTTCATGTATAGACTGACATGGCAAATTCTAAATTTAACCAAGCCAATTTCTTTTAAAGCCTCATCACACTAATGACATCCATCAAGTGTGTAAAATACATTTTGTCAGCTAAGAACAGAAGACTTAAATTAAATGTAAATCCTTACTCAGCACTTGAAGCTGTTAATGGCTCAAAGTCGTTAATGAGATGATGAAAAGAAAATGCTCCTGCAGACTCCATAGTGAGAATTTATTACAAGTACTCGCTGCTTCCATCCAGTTCATATTCTGAAAGTGTCCCACATTTATGTCAACACTCCAGTATCAACAGAGAAAGATATCAAAGGATCTTGCTTCCTTGTAAATGTGCTCGTGTACGTATCTGGGGCTTGACAGGCATTTCCAAGAGAGATGGATGCCCTTCTTCCTTAACCCAGAGGCTCCCAGAAGAGCTGGTGAAAAGGCCTGAAGTAGAGGATACTGTCAGAATGGTATTTTAGCTTAACTTTCTGGCATTTTAATTCATCAAACAGTATGAACACTAATGGCTGACTACACAGCATGCCTGGGCTTATGTATTTTTATAATGAATTTTGATAGATCCCCTATTAGAATAAGCTCAGAAGAGCACTGGGAAGAGATTTACAGAACTAAGGATGAACTACTGCAGGATGGGGGAGGACCTGAGAGTTAAAGGAATATATCCCTTTTATCCAAAACTTGCAAATTTAATTCCAATTTAGCAACATCAGGATTTATGAATTTTCATCCTTTTCACAGACTACAGGATTTTCTGTCTCTGCCTATAACCTTAAGGAGGGTTATTAAGGGAATTTCCCAATTGCAGAAAACCCCTAGATCAGGCTTAGTTCTCACTGAAAGGACAAATATCATTATTTTGATTTTTTTTTTTAGATTTCTCTCTTCCAGTCCACTCCCTTTCTTTCCTTCAGTCTGAGCTCCTCTGCTCTCTTGATTAGCTTTTCACAGAAAGAAAAGGAAAATCCAAGAGCTACATTTAAGTGTACCAGATGCCCTTGAATTTCTACCGAGTCGTGCCCCTGCAAAGCCTTGCTTACAACCTCAGCTCCAGCAGCAAGTGAGCTTCCAGGAACAAAGAAATGCTAGAGACATTTTCACAATAGTTTTAAATTGCTTCCCCCAGTAGAGAAGACTCATTGATCAGAGTAAATAAAATGAGGTACAGGGAAGTGATTCATGCTCAAACACTATGAAAAAAAAAAAGAAAAGCAGTCTGGAATATTTGTACCCTCTGCAGGAACCCTATCCCATCAACTTTTAGTGAAAATTAACATAATGTTCAAAAATTATTATGCATGAGGAAACAAATGCTATCTCAAATGATTGCCTTGTTGTAACAGGATGTTGATTAGCTACAGAGAATTGAATTTTTGGTATCAGTGTTTTATTGGGTCACTATATGGATGTGACAGACAAGACACTTCCCTACACTGCAACAGGGAAGCAGATTTGCCTAAGGTTAATTCCACACTAGCTTAATTATTAATTAATCTCTCCCAAATGGATTTTTTAAAATGTACTTGAAAAGGCCTTTGCAAATAGAAGTGCTCTGTGTATCAACAGGACAGTTTTGCAGGCAGGCAGGGATGCTGCAGTGTATAGCCAGCATTCCTTGAGCTGATGGCTTCATTAAAATGCATGGTTATAACAGGCTCTTAGAACTGCAGCTGAATAACCCATGGTCCCTTTTCCTCAGTACCACAGAACACTTCGTGTCTATTTAATAGGGATGTTTCAGGATTTAATCAAAGATTTACAATCTACACCCTGGAACAAGGAGTCTTCCCCTTTTTAAAAGGTTTCAAATAAAACACTCATTTTTTGACAGATTCCTTCTGAGTATCTGTAGCCTGTGCCCCTTACCTGCACCTTCTTTCAATTTAATGCCTGTTTTATACAATGTAATGCTTCCTCTTCCACTTCTCTGCATGCCCAACACAAAGAAAACAGAGACTGTCACATGTTCTTTCCAGCATAAATCTGTAAGTCCAATTTTGTTGAATGAATTAGCAGCTTTGAAGGGGAAGAGTAACCAGTGAAGTGCAGGAGCTGATGGAAAACCTGTGCCAGGCAGTAGCTGGAGAAGGACTGAAATTCTGTGGAAATGCACCTGCTATGTAGCATTTGCTAACACACTGCAGTGGTGCTGCATGCTAATGTCAGGAAGAGGGGGTTTGCCAATCCATGAAGATGTACAGGCATTAAACTGTTTGGAAAACAGCCTGGAATGAAGGAATGCCTCAAAGTCAATCACTCAAAATTACTTGAAAACACAGCCCCTCCCTATTTCTGTCATACATCATAAAAATCACTGTGATAATTACAAAGCTCATTTAGCCAATAATGGCAAAACACGTGGACAGACACGTGAAACTTCTTCACCTTCAGTTCAGTTTCAGCTCTGACTGTATCTGAGTCAGTTCCTTCCCATTTTGGAGCAGTTGGTCATTCCCTCGGATCATTTGTGACACTACTCTAAAATTATCCTCTATTTCTAGGCCAGGTTGGATAGGGCTGTGAGCAACCTGCTCCAGGGGAAGGCGTCCCTGCCCATGGCAGGGGAGTGCAAAGAGATGGTCTTCAAGGTCCTTTCCAACCCAACCCATTCTATGACTCTCTGATCCAAACCCCTAACTCAAGACCTCTGCTCAAATACCTCCACTAGGCTGGCCTGTATTAGAAGTCTCCAGTAAGTTGGTAACTCCTGCATCCCTCTGAAAAAGGTTACACATCAGGTCTCATCTGCTTTACATTTACCTGCCCAATGAGCCTCCTCCCCAAATGCCTGAAGAAAAGCTGTTCTATAAAGCCGTATTTTCCTTTCCAACAGGCAAATTCATTAGAGGTCTGGCAGAACCCTACTGAAAGGGTGTTCAGGGCAGTCCAATAACCTCAGCCAACACCTTTACATTCTTTGTACGCCTCTGAAGCAACACAGGTCAGTGAAGAATCACTGCACATCCTCCTTCTGCTGGCTTCATTCTGTTTAGGAGTTTGTGTAATGGACAAACAGTGCCTGTCCCAGGGTCTCCAAGCGCAGCTTTCCCAGGTTACTGTCAGCGCAGGTGTGTTGTTTTTTAGGAAGTGTTCTTCTGCTTGACAGTAGGAACACTGACTGTAAGAATAACAATATATAACTGCCTTATGCTTTCCTATTCTGTTAGTGTTCCACATACCAAAGCTTGCAGAGCCTGTAGAAAAGAAGCCAGTGACCATTAACCTTCACTTTATTTTATGCTTTTATAATTTTAGGAGTTTAGTTTCAGGCTTGCAGCCTTCAGGGCTGCAGAGTTGAGACTGGAGTAAAATACAGCAAAGCAGCAAATGTTTAGCATAAGTTGAAAGAGCTTTTCCTGAGTCCTCATGTCATTTCTCTCAGCCCTTATGCAAAATTTATTTCAAGGGACTTAACAAATTTTTTCTCTAGTTGGAGTAAATGCACCAGAGATGCTTTCTGCCAGTTCAGTAAGTTCCCAAGAAGTCACACTGAGTAGGCAACACCTGACTGTCCTTCAAACCCTGAATTTCTTGTCAGTGGACAAGATGAATTGAGGCTGGAGGGATGGTTAGGACAGCACGTTCATCTCTTTGTTTCTACCACCCATATGAATCCAGCAGAAAACACTATTGCTATTAAAAAGCAGGATATCCCTCCTGTACCTTCATGTTCTCCTTTTCTTCAACTCAGATTGGTCCACTGAAACTCAAGACAAGGGCTGAGTTTTCTAAAGGGTAAGCATCCCACAAAATCCCAAGGCAAAGTTTGTGAGAACACAGTGGCCCGAAGATTTGGGGGGTATGGTGACCATAAAGTCTCGAGGGTGTTTCAGAAAGTTTACCCTTCATACACCATTCATACATCAGAGCATTCCCAAAGGTGAGCTGAATTCCTCACAAGACTCCCATATGCTGCAGTTTGTAAATCACTGGCATGAAAGTAGGACAGTGGTGTCATGCTGACAAGAGGCCTTAGCATTTAACAATTTCCTCACTAAATAAGCTTGACTTGTGATGACTGCAACAAATCCACTCTCCTCAGCATCAGCTTCCCAGCACAGAGCAGCTGAGAGTGCCCTTCCCACAGCACCCACCCTGCTCTGAACAGCACCGGGGCCCAGCTGCAGAAGCTGGGACACAGCGCTGCTCCTGCTGAGGGGCAGGACCAGGAACACAAACAGCTGCTCTTCACTTACACCCTCACAGACATGCATTACGCTAAGGAGACGTGCAGCATTATTCCTGTTAAAATCAGGGTCCCTTATCCAACTTACAGAATCATTTTGTTTAAAATTTATATAATTTGAAGACTGTACAAGCTGCAAGGTAAGGCAGCACTGCAGAGAAGGATGATTTCATCATAAACAGCCCTTTTTGCATTCTATTTTTCAAGGGCTTGACAGATTAAGTAATAGCCAGTAGTTCCTATTATACAGAAAAACTGTAGGAGAGAGCCAGCAGGCCACTCTGTGCAGTGGAAAGGAAGGTGGCACCGTTGATTCTTTATGTGCCCTACAAATCAGGGTCAGGGAGTTCACACCATCTTGACCTGTAGGTGAAAAACAGATAATAACACACTTCGTGTCTTGTCCCAAATTCTCCTCAGGGAAAAGAACCTTGAGCCAACACACAGTGTCAAAAGGGTTGGGTATTTCTGCGTTTAGCAGGCTGCTGGCTTTCAGTAACAAAGTCTGGGAGCCTTGCATTACCCTGTCGTGTCCGCGCTCCCTGCTGCGGGCGGGAGGCCTGGCTGAGGCTGCGGGCAGTGAGCTGCTGCCGTGGCACGGCACTGCCCGCCAGCTCTCATTCCTCCCAAAACAAAGGAGGCCAAAACCTACCAAATTACTGTCACTTTTCCTAGTCCAGTCAGTCCCCTGGTGAGCCAAATATTTGTTGTTAACTTTGCTAACCTTCATATTTGTTTATTTTCTTGGAAGTTAGTACATAGGGACATAAAGATTTCTTCTAAATTATATCCTCTGTAGGAATTCTGCATCTCTTTCATTGCTTTGCTTGGTGCATGCAGAAATCAAAGCCATCAATCTGGAAAATATTTTTCTTACTTGGAGTTTTAGTATCAAATATGAAAAAAAACCCATTTCATTTTCCAGAAATTCCAAACTCGAAATAAACAGCTCATCAAGTCAGTTATCTATCAATTAATAAATTAAATATTGTAACATTCCTCCTCAACTGCTTCAACAATAGAATTAATTAGTTCTAATTAGAAATAAATGTCACTCCTGAAAGTATCTTAACATCAAAAAATGTTGAAGCACCTTTCATTAGAGAGTCTTGAAACACTTTGCAAGGCATTATTAATGCCATTTTCTACAGACAAGACACCTCATGTGGGGTCCTTTCAGGCCATGGCAGCACTGGGAGCAGATGCTCAGCCTCCCACAGCCATTATTTTACTGATTGTTTTCTAACTCACAAAGAAAGTGGAAGCTGGGTGGGAGATATGAATCAGGTGAAGTGAGAGTACAGCATTATGCAGCAGCATGGGAGCAACCCCAGACACCTCCGACCCAAATTTTAAAAGGTACAGCATTTCCTAAACTAAAATATAACCTTAATCCCATAGTAACACACTTTCACAAATGTTGCTTGAAACCTATAGCCTGTCAAGCCATAAAATACAATTACCCAGTGTTGCAATCACCACATCGCCTGTTGTGGTTTGGCAGGCTCTCCTCCTACAGTGTCAAATATAAAACAGATGATGGTGGCCTACAGAACTTTAGGGAAATGTAATGTCTGACAGTGGAGCAACACTGCATGGAAAAGTATTGTATCACCTCCAACAAAATAAACAAACCAGAACTCTCACAAGATTCATACCAGCAATTATCACCACCATAATAAACAGAGGGTTTCATTTTGCTAGTTTTAAAAGACTTATTCCATTTGGTGAATTATGGCTGTTTTTTCTAAAGCAGCTCCTAATCTGATTGCTCTGAGATTTATGTACAGTCACAAGATTGGAAAATTAATATTGGGAATGTCTATTCAGATGAGAACTTTCTGAAAATTGAGATAAGGACTAAAATCAGATTTTATACCTCTCATTTAACAGTCTATTATTAATAAGCTTTTTAATTGATGTCAGTGGAAATAATAACTTCGTATTCATAGTGCCAGACAAAATTCAGTTTCATTGCTAACCCTATTTGTCCTTCCCAGGATAACTTACCAAAAGCTTACTGATGCTGTGGTAATCATTCAAAAAAATCCAGCCTTAAAACAAAAGCCCCTTTTATCCCAGTGTTTGTGTCAGCAGCAGCAAGCAGCACTGACCATGCCTGTCGATGACAAACTGGTGAAATCCAGCTGAAATGAAGACAAGCAGTGACCCACCTGGTAATGACCACATCACCACTACACTCCACCATTAATTACACATATGGAAATGAAAGATGTGTCCAAAACTGGACTACACCAAGGAATGTGCTACCCCACCCTGTACCCCACATCCTCCACAGCAGCAGCAGCTCAGGAGAGTTCTCCTACATTCGCAGATAGGGTCGAACCGCCAAAGGATGCTTTTCCCCATGATAGGAGGTGAGGAAGGGATATAAACTGTGTTTTACAGGTTGAAAATTCTGATCCAACTTCTGGTGACCCCATTAGGATCACCAAGGAGTCGGAATACTAATGAGAGATGGCCCTGGAGAAACTCAGAATCAAATCAGAACAGATGCCAACAGGAAAATTGTTTTCATTCCATTGTGCCTCTGCTTGAAAAGCTCAGATCATGATGATGCATGATACAATAACCTACCTTGACTGCAAGGATGCATTTGCATAAGCACAGACAACTGCAACACCTCATAAAGGAAGGAATCCATACATAAGGCATTGAACTGTTTGTGCTTTCTCCTAAACGGAGGACATCACAATCACAGTAGGAAATGTCATATTAGACATGCCTAGCAGCCTTTCTAACTGGGAGTAACCTGTGTATAACAAGTAGAAACAGATACTTTAAAAAAAAAAAAAAGACAGCATACAATAGTTAGAAAATGATGTCTTAGCCCTTAACATATCCCTGCAGGAATGTGGATCACGTATTATACTTTAAATAACATACTTGTAAGTGTTCTCATTATACACTTAGAAATGAAATCTTTTTATACAGATTTCTACTAAAACCTTAATATCACTCAGGTCTGGCAGCAAGGTCTACAGATGAATTATGGACTGCGAATAAAAAGATTTTAATAAGCCATTTTAAAATCAATTCCTTGTCCCTTGAATCAAATGCTCCTAAACATTTTCCTCAGCAAACTCTAAACCATTTCTGTTTCAACTAATTTTCCTTGATAGCACATAATTAGAATTGACGATAGACTCAAGAATAAAAGGCAAAATGTTTACACAGAGGCATTATTAACATACTCTCAACAAGCCTTTTGAACTGCGTCCAGAAGGACACAACATTCTCTTTTTTCACTCCTAACCCTTTGCTTAAATACTAACAGCAGATGTCTATAGTTAAAATCATTCCTACCATTGCCAACAGGCAGTACTTCACATTTGTGAATTCATTTTGCTTGGTATGCTTGTACTCATTCACATAGCTTTGCTGAGTTCTGGAAGGTCCTGCTTGCATTTCTACATTTGAGTGACCCAAACAATTTGTATTATCTGCACATTTTGCCATTTTCCCCTTCTCAGAGACTTCAACTTGCAGCACATGAATCTAATGCAATACCTGAGGGCTCCCTGCTGTTAACCTTTTGCCATGTGGAAAATTGACACCTCATTCCTTCTCTGTTTGCTGTCTCCAGACAGTTCCTACCACACAAGAGTAGTTCCCCTTTCACTTCAGCGATCTTCAGCTTCCTAAATAGCCTCTTATGATGAATGCTAGCAAAGGCTGTCTGAGTCCAATAAATTCTGTCACTGTGCTCCTCTTTCCCCTGGCAGACAGTACTGATTAGCTGTTGTGGTAGAGCTGCTCTAGAAAGAAAATACTTTCTGGGCTGGCACTACTTGAAAGCACCTAAGACAGCAGTAGTTACCACCCCCATTTACCATAGCTCCTTGACATGACATTTAGGAGACTGATAAACAGCAGCTTTGTGCAGTAGTTCAAGTTCCTGTACCATCTCCCAGGAAACATTTCCAGACTTCCCAGCAGCAGTTCTGAATTTCTCTCTATGGAGAGTTCAGGTAGCTCCCATCATGTTATCCTTAATTTAGTTGTTTTCTGATTTAATTACGCTTAGTGCTAGTTTACAACGACATGCTTCCGTTGGGCTAGATGTACCGCAGAGCACTGAGGCTTTGAAGGGTGTAAGGATCCAGCTGCTCTCTCTGGCCACACGCACTGGATTAAATCTCATAGGGTTTATCACAAAGCTATCACTGCGGGCAGAATGCAGTCAGCAGTTCTTTCACTTTCCCTTCAGAAAGCACTGAGATGAATATAAAAATCAAGACTTATTATGCTACAAACCACCATTCAGTAATGGGTGTAGAATTAAATGTGATTAGGGTCTTATTGACATACAATGCAAAAGTGTGTAAATTGCAGAATTAAAATCTATTTGTTTGCACTTGGCAAATGGAAGTGCGTGTAATACTAGACACAAACAGCATGCAAGTTTACAAGCATAGCAAATGTTCAGATAAAGGCAGAGTTACTTCAAGTAATTCCTCTTATTCTAACATCTATGCATGAATGCCTCTACAAGTATATAAACATGAGAAGAAAAATAACATTATGTAAAATATTTGGTTATAAAACACATATGAAATCAGTCACTTTTTTTTTTTATCCTATTAGAACATCGTCTTACAAAAACTAATCCTGTCTCATCTGAGCTATTTTCCCCCTAAAAAGACAACTGGCCTCTTTATCCTACAAGTAAATACACCACAGATTAACACATGCTAAGTAAACATATTCTTATACACCCTACATATATAAACCCAGGAGCCACTGCTTATTAACCACAATAATTACATTCCATTAAATGGTATCCCCAGATATTTTCCTGGCACTATAATCCAAAGAGAACTTCTTTGAAATGCTGCTCCACATAAAAGACACAGGCCTGTGTGCTCACAGCTGGGCCACCAAATCCTGTCCTGAGCACCTTCACTGCTGCTCCAGAGGCGTGTACTGCCGTGAGGGGGGAGGGGCAGAAAGGGCTGGCAGCCACACTGACCTTCATGGAATAAACTCTTCCCTAAATTATGAAGGATCTGTTGTCATCCACGAACACAAATCCACAAATGAGACACAGTATCATCGTAGTGGCATGAATAGCCCTGCTTCATTCCATCAAACTGAACGAGGGGGTGGATGTTCTTGAAGTAAAATCTAGATGTCTACTTCATTAGGAGTTTTCTTTTTAAGATTCAGGTTTCCTTGGCAGTTTCCCTTCAGGTGGCTAGAATAGGGGTTTAGAAGTTTAGCTTTGGTTTGAACATTGTCCATACATGCTTTCCCTTCACAGTTCCATGCAGTGTTCATTCCTAATGTACTTCATTATCTGTAGATATTTATTTAGAAAAGGCATACCCTTCCAGCATACAAAGCCATTATAACATACCTGTGGGGAGAAGCTTCAGAAAATTGCCTGATGTGTAAAAGCAGAAATACAGCAATTTTCACAGTAATAAAATGCCAGCCTTTATTTACAAAGAAATAGAGCAATATCTATCTTGCAGGTGCTACCAGAGCAGGGGTTATTTCTACTTTCTGTATTAAACTTAAGCAAACAAAATTTCAATGAAAAACCATTTGCAACTAGGTTACAGAAATTTTAATGTAATATGGAATATTGTGAGTTCATTGCCTGCTATTATCAGATCAGGATTAGGTGTATTTGTGCTAAGGCTGTCCTTACAGCCCTGTGGAAGGTTTAATATTCTTTCATTTCTGTAATAAATCAGGTGTTCCCTGCTTGCACATAAAATGTTACATATTTGTAAAACAGCATCCAGTGGAGAGAGAAAGGTGGGGACGTGATCGACATAGGAGTCCAAACTCTGCTGTTGCTCAAAACCCCATGTTATTATACAGCTTTAGGCATCCCACTGCAAAAGTAAGATTTGCTTGCATTATTCTCTCCATGATACATTATTGACAATAACAGTTACCATTATTTTGGGAAGTGATTTGGACAAGCTTCCAGAGCAAAGCAGCATGGAAAAACATTTTACCCTAATTGTTTGGGGCTTACCCTTCACTAGCCAGTGCAGCATTCTCTTTCCTCACTAAAAATACTGCAGTTCCCACTTGTCCTTGTATCACTTGCCTTGTATTTCTAAAGTGCAACTGGAATAGTACTGAAAAATTTATCAAATGCTGTCAACAAACAGCATTCCTCATAAGGGCCATGGCCTTTTATGGGTTTCAGGGTAAGTCTTCAGCCTCAGCATCTGCAGATAAACTCAAAATCCATCACAAAAAAATACTAATACTGACTCTGGAACAGATTTAAGCTGCCAAGTGAAACTCATTAATTTGAGCCACCCACTCCCGTAACGTAAATCCATAATAAAGCACAGACACTCATCAGTCTGCCTGCAAAATTCATCTGAGTACTGACACTTGTAAAACAAGCAGAGAACCCCCAGAGGAAGATACACACGTGGTGAGACTATGTCTCCTTCTCTTCATCTGTCCACATGCCCAAGGATAGAGAATGCATTGGCCAAAGTCAGAGGTGAAGCTGTGTTTTCCAAAAGAGGCCGAAGACACAAAAACCCTAGCCAAATACATATGTGTTTCTATACAAATGCTGAGAAGGTTAAAAAAGAGATGGGCAGACTAGAACACCTACTTGGAAGTATGTTTTGAAGAATATCAAACACTTGGAGGAAAGAGATAATTAATGGTACTTCAGTATCTGTATAAAGGATAAAAAAAAGATGCAATATCTCATGTCAGTACAGGAATCGTGTTAAGAAATCGTATCACAAATATCTTAAAATCAAATCAGAGCTTGGTGAAATGTCCTAACAAATAAAATAGAATCTCTACGAAACCCTAAGTCTATGTCCAATACAGGAAAAATATATTATTAAGGACTATCTAATCTTTTTCATTTGGGAAGAGCAACCCTGTTGTGCCCAGAGAAACTGGAATGATTGCTAGCACAGGAGAACAGCAGTAATGGTAGGGTTTGGTTATTTCAGTCATGCTGTGTGACAAATCTGATCTGTAGATTGTACTTCAGGGAGTGACTAGTAGGGAACCCACTAAAAAAAGCCACCTTGTGACACAGTCACAGCAGTGTCAAGGCCCTCATCAAGAATATTACTACCAAGAAGGCAGTCTGTAAGACAGAAACCCTGACAGAATAAGATTCAGCATCTCTAAAGTAGACAGAATTTTTTAAAAATTTCCACCTGATTTTAAAAAGGTGATGTAACAAAGTCAAAGCTTGTTAAAATAAACAAAATTTCAAACATTAAGTATTGGCAAGTACGTGAAGGTTATGTAAGCACAGCATACGAGAAGGTGAGCATATACCACTCACCTCAAAGAACCTTGCTGAAAGGCTAACAGCAAAATAAGCCATTGTGTTGAAATGGCAGGTTAAGAGAGGGTATTAGCAACAAGAGCATCAAAAAAGATCTTGGCATATGCATGTAACAGAAAGGAATACAAACCATGGTAGGTTAGTTGTAAAAAACACAGTATGACAGGCCACAAAAGACTTTAAGGACAAAGTTGCAGCATTACAGTAATCCTTAACACACCTTCTTCATCATTACATCAGGAGCAGGATGGCTGCCAAAGTCTGTGGGATCAAGCTGGACTAGCACAGAAAACACAGTGACTGTACAAAAACTAGGTGAATCTTTTTGCACATTTAGTACAGAAAATCGCTGGGAGGTTTCCACGGATGAAAGGGTGATGCAGCTGAAAATGTGACCAAAACTGAACTGACATTTTATTGCAGAATAAATTGAAATAGTAAACTGTAAGAACTCACAAGGACCAGCCATAATTCACCCACAAATTCAAAAGAAATTCACGGCTAAAATAATAACCTAATCACTATAATATACATGCTAATACTTCAAAACCTCACCAGCATCAAAAGAACAAAAGACAGCACAAATGACACAGCTTCTTACTAAGAAGCCTTGACCACAAGGACCAGTACAGATAACATCCATCTAATGTGGACTGGTAGGTAGGAGCAATAATAAAGGACCAAAGTAATAGGCAAATGGACAAGTACTGTATCAATTAGCCTGGACAAAGGGTTAGGGAGAGATTTAAAAGAAAATTCATACCTCACAAAGCTATTGAAACTTTATGTAGGACTAAAATAACAGCTGGGAGAGCTTTACAACTAGTTCTTAATTAAAAGATCTAGAAACCTATTAAAATTTTATCTGTGGAGAGATTGACTTGTAAAATGTAAAATCAAAATTGGCACACACAGAGAATAAAATCTATCTTTCTGGACTCTCAATCCCACCTCTCTCACCTGGGATTTTCAAAGGCTAACAGAACTGGGCACCGATGGGTAATTCTTTAAATACTGGAACTGAACATTTTCTGACGTGGTTCTGTGACAAAGCTACCTCCAGCCATTCCACTACCAACTTCCTCCAAGTCACTTTGCTATTTCAAGGTAAAACTGATTCCTGGAGTGGTGTTACTTTTCTGCTTGAATACTGTAACTATACAAATCCAAGTTGCTATTCAAGAATAAAATAGACACATTGTCTTTCTTTTGCTATGGCTGTTCCCCTACCTTCAAACCCCCTCCAGCCCTGATTCATCCCACTCTGACAGGTATTTGACAGCTGACACCGACAGACACCTCACACAAATATACTTCTAAAGTCTACAACGTGGAAGAAAGTCCCCAGGCAGGGAACGCCTACGGCCTCCCCGTTTTCCCAAGCAAAGGGAAGGCTGTACGTGAGTGGGTGCCCCAAGGAAGGCTGAAGCAGGAGCTCACCAAACGAGGAAGGAGATGGGTGGGCGGACCCCATGTTCAAAAGCACCCTTGCAAGCTCTGCTTCTATTTCTCACTGCCCCTCTCCCTCCACAGCCAAGCTGCCTGTGCCCCATTTAGGAGTCAGCTCTTTCCCCCTTAAAGCTTCCCCAGCAACCCACACAAGGTCCAGAACCTCAAAGCAAGCTTCTGGGTTTGTACAGCATGGCCCTAGGAGCTTTGAAAGAAGTGAAGGAAAGAATAAAGTCAAGAGTGTGGGGAGAGAGCAGGGGGTAAGTGGAATAGTAGGATAATGAAGAGGGGAATCCAAGCACTTCTGGAGACCCAAAAGCATTACAAGAACCAGATGAGTGCAGCTGTGCAGCTGAACACAGCAGTGTGAAATACTGCACTGAAACACAGGCTTGGTGGCTATTTTCTGCTTCTGCCTTGCAGCAGTTTCTCCTTCGGAAGGGCACTGCGTTCATCAAGATCAGGCACAAAAGCCTTCGAGACTCACTAAAGCACTGCAGTTTTATAAATCTAAACAAAAGTGCATGGTGTGTCCTGCATACACTTCAAAGGAAAAAGAAATTACAAATGGATCTTTAAATCTGTTCTAAAAACCAAGAGTGTAGAAAACAAGTCATACATTCACTCTTTCCAAAACCAACCCTTCACAGCCACCATCCCCACTTCAATCACTATTTCCTTAAATAGACCCTTAGGGGAAATGTAACAAACCGATTTCAGCTAGTTTTAAAGCTACACCCTAAATACCTAGAAGTCATTCTGTGCACCCAGCCTTGGAGAAATGCCTCATGTCCGTGGGTACCACTGAGCTCTGTGTGAGCACGGGCCCTGCCTGCACCAGTCTGCAGTGCTTTCCGAGGCCAGCTGTGCTGCCCACTGCCTCAGCAGGCAGGAGGTGCAGACCTCAGCACTCCTATTCATGCCTGCCCACTCTCAAACACAGTCCTGGGACAGGAAATCCCCCCACTGTTGTGAGGCTGTTCGGGACACTGAAGGCGCGGTGGGCAGTGCATGCATTTCCTGCCCAGGCATGTTGGGCAGCTCATAATTAAACCTTCTGCTGCAAAGCTTTTCAATATTTTTCTTTTAATTTCTACAAGCTAGTTTTTGAGCAGCTCTACTTACAGCCTACCACTGTGACTTCCAGAAGAAATGTTAATTTAATATGCTATGCTAGTACTTCTCTTACAACAGTAAGAGCAAAGAAAAAGCTTTATAATGCAGAAGAGATTTGGATTTAGCAATTACACCTTCATTTGTATTTCATTTAGCAATATGAGGATTCTGCCAAGGTCTTCAGAAGACTTTTAATATATCTGCATTAATGCACAGCCCATAAGCCACCAGTGTTTTCATTTACTAAGCACTCCAGTGCAGTTACAGTTGCTGTGTTAGCTGGTGCATGGGGAACACATTCCTTGGAGTGACTAGATTCTCCTGTCAGCTTCAAGGAAATAAAACAGAAGCAGCTCCAAATTTCAACTGCAGAAGAGCTGGAATACATTACACTTGTTGCTAATCAGAAGCAGATGATCTTTCAAACACACATTCAGTGACCCAACATTACTGTTCAGAGAAGCAAGAGCAGAACATGAAGGAATTTCTGTGTGAAAACAAGAGCCTTTCAAAATACAGGGATGACTGAAACCCATTTATTTTTTATGCTTTAAAAATTACTTGGAATGTAAAAAGGAATCATGCAGTGTTCCCTTTAAAGCAGAAAGGAACAATGACAGTTCTATCAGTCAGCTACATGTCCAGAGTCTCTGAGCAAGCCAAACCATTACGTTAAAAAAAAAAATCTGAGGGAGAGTTTTGCTCAGAAAGACGCTTAGGAGGTTTATATTGCCTCATTATACAAACGTAAATTCAAGGATGCATAATATGAAGATTAGCTCCAAGTATGTGTTCCCTGTCAACAGTGCAATAGGAATCCCTCCCGCTTGCAGAGATGCAGGAACAAACCTGCTGTACAGCAGCTCTGCACAAAGACACAATCTGCATTTTGTTGTCACAGCTAGGATTGCCCAAATCATGCAGATTTTCCAAAACAGCCTCTTAAAATTGATTCCTTATTACTAAGCCCTTTTCTGTCAGCTTCCCATACATTAATGAGTGATAATGCTTTCCTGGCCTGAGTCACAAACTTATTCTTTTAAAACATCTTACATCTGCATGCAAGCCAAACTGACTACCTTCTTGAGCAGTCAGGAAACTTGAGTCCTCCCACATGACTCACCCAGATAGCACTAATAAAATAACAGCCTTTTTTTAATGTCTGGAATTAAACATCAAGATAGAGCAATTACTTCATTGATCAACAATACTGAAAACAATAATACAAATGAAAATTTTATTTATTTGGCATTAGAATCCACCCACCCTCCTAACGTTGCAAGATCAGCAATTAAAGCACAGAGCAAATTATTTGTTGTGAACAATTTTCCCATATCTAGAATTCATCAGGGTTCATGTCTCCTTCAAGTGAGTTATAAGTTGCTATAAAGGAGAAGCAGCTTCAGGGCCAGACTGTGATCCCCTCACTTATATTGGCTAATGATAACCAGTGTTATCATTATAATGATATGTGTTATAATGATAACCAGTGTTTCCTTAAACTCCTATGAGCACTTGTCTCCACGGGAGCTAAGGACACCGTTGTCCTAGTCAGAAAACACAGAAGACTGGGAATATTATAGAAAAAAACAACCTTTTAGGACAAACCAAGCTCCTGCCCATTGAAGTCTCTCTGCCTGGAGAACACGGTCTAAGGAAGAGCATTTCATGGAGGGGAACCAGCATGTGTCAGCCAGCAGCACCTGTGCTGCGACAGCAGAGACCCCCAGGAGATGTACAAAGGCTTGGCACTTGAGAAGGGTTCCCTTAGGTACCACTCTGAGCTCTGTCATGTCCCTGTGAGCACTGTTAATGATTCCCTTCTCCAGAGAGAATCTGTACTTAGTCTGACAAAGCACCGGTGAGGCTTTGATGCCCTTTTGTTCAAGGAAAAGATGAAGACATTTAGCTATTTTCCCTGTGCCTGGGACACTGTTCTAAAAACATTTTCTAGAAAATCAGCTCTTAAGCCCTGAGCTGTGCCTGAGATAGGTAACTAGAGAGAGACAGACTGTTGGACGGCTTTGGCACGGTGTTTTTTATTAGATCTGTTCTTTTCCAAGCAGGTAGAGTTATGACTTAAAGTTCATTGCCAGTGTTCCAACTCAGTGTCTTAACTATCCAGTTACCCACCCACTTCTTCAAAGAAGATGGTTTGTTTCATCCAGCTGATGAAATGTCTCATTTTCAGCATAACAAAAAGTAACCACATTTCTCTGTGCTTTTGCTTTGCTTGTTTGTTCTTAACTACATCAACTTTCAAAAGCAACTGCAGAGCAAAGCTACTTCTTAAAGTGTCCTGGTGCCAGCAACGCTTCTGGCTGCAAACCACAGCAGCAGTGAGACACAGCCATAAATCCTGAGGAGCAGCAGGGGAGCTGCCAGGGTCAGGATGAGGAGAAAGGTGGGAATGAGCAGTGCCAGGAGGCGTAGAGCATGGGGGCAGGTTCCAGGGAAAGACGACTGAGCCTTCAGCCAGACCCTGCTGCTGACACAAGGCAATTCAAAGTTTATGTACTGTCTGCAAGGCCTGCAGGAAAATTAGCAGAGTAGATAATGAGAGAGAAACTCTTATCAAGGAGGAGAATTTACTGATCTTTTCTACTCCAGGCTGCAGCTTCACAGTTACTTTAAACTGACCTAGTTACAGACTGTTGAAAAAGATGGTCTGGATTTTCTTTCCTTCCCTTGCTAGACCCGGTACTGAGCACACCGAGCAGGATTTGGGGTTTCACACAAGGCTGTGATTCAATCGAAAAGTAATTTTTCTGCTTTTTTAAATTCTTAACAAGTTACTGCTAGGCTGGATCAGTTCCTTCCTTTGGCTCAGCCCAAGCACCTCAAGGGAACATTAGATTAAACGAGGTGTGAAAACCCATCTGGAGAAGAACTCAGCTCCACCTAGAGAGACAGAAATACCCTCGGTCCTGGACAGGCCTCCACCTTTACAGCAACTCCCTGTGGTTCTGAACAAGTCCCACCCACTGCTGCTTTCCAAGCACTTCCATCCCGCTCAGGTTTTTCCCACAGCAGGAGGCTCCAAGACAGAAAGGCCCTGTGTGCCCACCAGACTGCAAATAAGCAATTCCAACGTATGCAATGTGTAGTGATGACAGATCTCAGGCTTCCAGTAACATGACACAGCTTAGCAAGATGTCAGGAAAGAACATTTGGCTATCAGTATTCCATAAACAGCCAATTTGAAAAAAGCCGTTCAAGTTCTAGAAATCTGTCACTTTTCTATTTTCAGTTCTTTATGTCATTATTTTATATAAATGTTCAGAACAGACTTCATACTTCTAAGACCTAAAATGGATGTCTCTGTGGTTTTGGACTAGCAGACCACAAGCTTCACAGATACAAATAGTCAGAAATTAATCTGTGTGAAAAATGAAAAGAGGGATCAACTGGCAGCAGCTCCAGTTCTGCAAATCAATTAGTAATCATTCAAAAAATTAAGTAAGAATATCTTTTTAAGCAGAATTACCATTTATATTTGTCTGCAAATAAGCCATTTTTTTATTATCAGCACCTGCTCAGACAAGCCATCTTTGAAGCTCCTCTTTTGATGTTTCTCAGTGACACTAAATAGTTCCAAGAATTGCCTTTTGGCAATTCTGTAGGCCCTTGTACTTGCTTAGCTGCTCAAAAGTCACTCCTTTAGGAAGAAATCCTTCCCTGGGAGGGTGGGGAGGCCCCGGAAAAGGCTGCCCAGAGAAGCTGGGGCTGCCCCCGGATCCCTGGAAGTGTCCCCGTCCAGGTTCGATGGGGCTTGGAGCAGCCTGGGGTAGTGGAAGGTGCCCCTGTGGATGTGCCACTGAATACTGAGAGCTCATCCTTGCAGAGAAAGGTTTAGGAACTTAAGGACAATTTTGCAGAGTTTATCTAGTCATTTCCTAAGCCATAATTCCGACAATTTATTACCTTCCTTGTTATTTGCCAAGAACACTGAAATAACTGAAAATATTTCAGCATTTTCTTGGCTCATTGTTGCCATGAATATATCACCCCATTCAGGTGCACTCCAGCCTAGCTCGGGCTCCTCAGTACTCTCACCATTTATTAGATAGCAAGAGCAAGTACTTTATCCTGTAGGCATAGAACACTTACAAACAAAGCTTGTATGAAAGATGATTCTTCACTTTGTGAATTTCAGTACAATTTGCTGGAGGATGATGAATAATAGAAGTAATTATAGCACATGTGTTAATCTCATCTAAACCAGCTTCTTGGGCTTCACAGAGAGCAAGTGAAAAAGTTCTAGAAGATCATTTAACAAAATGGTTTTTGAGATTGACAACACACAGTCCCTAAAATAGCTGCTTTACTGAAAAGTGGAATCAGGTTACTCTTAAGAGAAGAAAAAGTAGTATTTCCCCATATTTCTTAACCACTAGGAATAATTCTTCCCTTTTTCATTTCCTATTAGAATAAAGGTGAAGTTAGCGACTCAAAGGAAACTAATGCTGTAAATTATTGACCTCCATAGGTCTGAAATGATGGCTGGTACCACTGAATCCTTGAAACATGGTTGGAAGAAGTAAGTGGAAAAGTTTTCTACACTACTGTAGAATTTTCTAGTGGTGTGTGCACCTTGTGAAGTCTTAAATATCTGCGCAACAGTATAGACAGAAGTGATTTACAACAAACAAGTTCTGTTCAAAAGTAGCTTGCACTGAGCTGACTGATCTTCATTTAACATGATTACTTAGCTATGAATTAAAATAACGACTCTCTGCCTTTTCAATGTGAAATTCAGTTTATCCCTGAGTGTCTTTTACACTTGATCAAAAATGAAAAGATCATTTCTTTCTGGTTTTTTATGTAATGTAACTGCAGATAACACATACTTGCTGCAACATTTCATTACCCAGGTTAACATGCAGCATGGAATATCCTAGCACTATGTTTGTAGAAAACAGAACTTTTTAAAATGTCCCTGAGTTGAAAGAGATAACTTGAATGAGATGAGTGAAAAATTCATTTGTTCCGTCTCCCTGAGGACAAAGCTGTTGTTTTCTTCTGTGGGAAATGAAGAAGAAAGTAGGGAAACAGCTTTGCACATGAAGATGTATAGAGGCCTAATTTACAAAAATAAAGCAGAGCAGCTAATTCCATTAACCTCTGCCAAAAAGCAGCTTAGGTAGGATTCCTACAAATCTTCAGCTTCACAGAAACCCAGAGCTGCTGAGCAGGCTGGACGAGAAACCCTGGACTGCTTGTAAACAGTGTATTCCCCAGCGGAGCTCTCAGCAGTCTAAATGCACCCCTGGGGAGCCCGTAATTGATTGTGCTGCTGCCAGGGGCTGCAGAACCAAACAAAGGAGCAGACACGGGCACAGTTACATTTATCACGCTGCAAAATTCTGCGCTGTCATATTTGCCCAATTAGTAAGCAAATGAGCACACAGTGTAATCTCCCCGTGCAGAGATGAAGGCAGAGCAGCAGTACCTATTGGTATGGAAGGCAGGCACACGCTCACGCTGCTGCCCAAAGGTCACACAATTCTTACACCGCCACAAGAGAAAGGCGAGCAAAATGAACCTCAGAAACACGTCTGAAAAGTGCTTTGGATTTATCATGCAAGCAAGCCTTTGGTTCAGACAAAAAGACATAAGACTTCCTAATTTTAAAATGTTACTAAGTTTAAGCAGTACAAGCCAGCACAGTGTTGAGGTATTTATTGATAACATGCTGATTAACCATCAACCAGAAAAATATGTCAACCAGAAAAAATCCATGAGTTTGTAACATACTACAATAAATGCAATTGACTTCAGTGGGAATCCTGGATAAAATCTACTACAGGATATAGTTCAAGCTGTAAGCCTAAAGAAATAGTCTTCCTGCTATTTAAATGAGAAAACTGGTCTCACTCTGAAATAACTTCCATGAAAGTTAATAGAAGACTTGCCAGTGTTTTGCCATGGGAATTGGACAGTGCCTGAGCTTTGTTTCACTGTCAGAGGCCATTAGTCCTCTCTCCCTGCGTTTTCTAATGCGCCAGGGAAGGGTGGCGGGCAAAGGAGAGAGTAATTCTGATTAACCAAAACAAATAACTCTCTGAGAAGCTGATTCCCATAACAAATATTTCTGAAATTCTCTGATCCTCACTAATAATTCACCCTGAAGAATTTTAAAATATCTGAGAACAGGTCAGTATAAGGGTTAGTGACATCAAAGCTCCATGGTGCATGACTATTATGGATATGGATCATTAAAATGTTTATGCATGAGACATTGTAATCTTTGTTACCTAATTTCATTTCAGTAGAACTGTGGATGAATGGGAGCATCTTCTCTAAAATTCTGCCCCACCATTCAAATTAGCCTGGCACACTTCCATTTAGGAGAAAAAAAATTTCAAGAAAAACTGAAAATAATGCTGATGGGACCGATTATATAAAAAATGGAACTGGGGGAGGAAAGAACAGAGACCAGAGTTACCTTCAAATTGGATAAGCAATTAATATTGGCTCCAGGATATTTTATATAAAGCACAGGAGGTCTAGCAGAATCATTTCACTCAGCTGTTGTGAGCTGATACACTGCACTCAGTTGCAGATACTGCATTTTACATAAAAGAAAGAAAAAGGTAAAATAATGTAGAGAAAAGAAAATTAGAAGAAATATTGTTTAAAAATTACCTATAATGTGTTGAATCAGTTGAATTTGGAAAAGACTGACAGAAACCACACAACAAGCCCCCATCCGACAAAAATCGGCGGTAAAAGGGGTAATAATCAACATTCTCAATAACAAATGGAAAAAAAAAACAGCAAGGGAAAAAAAATCCAGTAATTTGCAATCAAGATTAGGCCAGGTAACAAAAAGTACTTCTTCAAACTCCATCTGCAGTTTTCTTTTCAGCCTTCTCCCCCAGAATAGCCTTTAGTGCTCCCCTCCGCAGGGAAGAAAGGCTGGTCTGTGGGACACCCCTGTGTACAAGCACTCTGCTGGGCACTGGAGCAAACATGACCTGCAGCTCAGAGCAGCTTTCATTCGGTTCCACCCAAGCTTCTGAGTTGCCAGATGTTGGCAAAGAATACATAAGCTTCTTACAAGCCACAAATAAACCCCACGATTTATCTGAGCTTCTGCACAACTTTAATACTTCCTATATTAGGCTATCAAAAATATGAAGTGTTCTTAGGCTAAAGCAATGCAATGGATTACAAATTTGTCAGTCTAAGTAGGAAACTAGGCTTAAAAAAAACCCCCACACAGATTTGCACGTGACACAAACAGTTTACTGTATAAATGGTACATATAGAGAGAGGTGGGGGATTGCCAAAAGATTAGCAGATGAGGTGAACAGTGAGGTTCCAGGACCAAGGAATGACAACATGTCCTAGAAGTTTCTCTGCCCTGGATCAAACAGTGAAATCAACACATATTCCAGTAAGGAGAGATTCTAAACCACTAAATATAGAAACTACAAATCACAGATTCCGCACAATGAGTAATAAAGATGCCTCAGAAATATAGGAAAAACAGAAGTAGCCAGATATGATGTCATGGAGCTCATTTAAAATCTACCTAAAGCTAATTACAACAGGCCAGGCTCAAGCACCTTTCAGGATAAATCAAGTCTATGTGCTCATTGCAGGGTAAAGAAACATGGTGAAGGCATAACGCAGATTCCTTGTTCCTTACATCTCCCAGAAACTGGGAATAAATTCAGCTTTTCGAGGCACTTTTCATCTCTAGAGAAATGGCAGTGGTGTATTTCAAGGCAGCTCAGTTAGGAGGCTGCTGGAATGGCATGGAAGAGAGCAGCAGTGAGTGAACACAGTACCAAGCATTGTAGGCGTGCAGAGTTGTTCAGAGATGACTGTGACCTTTTATTGTGTGTAAATACATACAGTTGGAAGGTATTTCACTTCTGGAAGCTACAAAAGGATAACATTTAGGACAAATACAGCACTTAGTTGTGGAGTCCAGTTTGATAGCTCATATGTTAAAGAGAAAGGAAAAAACCAAACCAAAACAGAAGACTTGGTTAACTCATCAGGGAGTTCTAAGGTACAAAACAAACTTCGCATGAAGGGACTAAAACTTACAATAACCCTGCCTTTTTACCATGTCTGCCCCTCAAATCCCAAAAGCAAATGGAATCAAGACTTGCCTCTCACATCCCCAATGTACAGAACAGGCTCCAGACATAATGGGCAGATTTAAAACCTGATTCTTACAATCAAAATGGAGCTAAAGATTGCCATTTAACAAAACCTTTCTGATGTTCTCACCTTCCTTCCACCTGCTGCCAGTCAGCAAATTAATTCAGCAAGCAGATTGTGTAAAGGCAACAGATTATGTGAGTTTAGTTTTCCTCCCTTGTGCCATATACTCTTTCTGCTGCCAGCTGGTTGGAAATGCCACCTAGGCGGTCCTGGTGAAATCATGGAACTTGACAACACTTTGGATTGCAAAAGTTGCAGAACATGAATATAAAATATGATTAGAAAGATCGAAACTGTGAGAGAAAATACAGATGGATTTTCAGAACAAGAGACTTATACAAGTCTACCTGATTAAAGGAAATGTGAATAGATAGTATTTGTCTGAATCAGACATGGCTCAGGAGCACATGGACAGGACAGCCCATGGACAGCCCATCATCTCATCCACAGGACCTTGACAGTTCTTAGGTCATTCCTGCAGCATTCCATGTCACTCTTCCACAGCCCAAAGGTGTAAGAAATGCTCTGAGAAGAACAGTATTTGTTGTAGTGCGTGTATGCAGATCCTGCAGTGCCTAATAGCTGTTCTTCACCTGGACAATTAGGCAGACAGGGCAAGTCATTTGGGGGTTTTCCTGTATCAAGACAAAACTCCAGCTCTCCACTTGCCCATACCATGAGGCACTGCAGCTAAAACTGCTATAAATGTCTTACTTACAATGGCTGAATAGTTCCACTTCTTGGTCCTTGCCTAAATTCTCGCTTCACAAGGCAACAGCCACAGGTCTAGCTACAACCAAACTGTTCCATGTAATAGAGAAAATAAACTGTAGTAGAGAACTGACCTTTACCAGTGCTGCAGGTCTCTCTCCTGTACCTAAACCAGAAGAAAAGGGTAGGCCTGGCTAATCCCAGTTCAGCTGCTGCTGAGACTCTGCCAAATCTCCAGGAGAAGCGGCCGCTGGAAAGCTCATGTCCCACAGAAGGGTATTGTGTCTGTGCAGGCTTCCTACCCAGAGCACAAGTCGATAGAGCAGCCAGGCTATGCCTGAATAAAACACTGCAGATTAAAGCAGCAGCAGCAGCAAACCTAAATCCAAGCCAGAGCAGCTCTTGGATCACAACCCTAGACCTGATCAGCAGCCCAAACTTTGGAAAGTCTCAGTGTTGGACAGTCCTCCTAAGAAATATGCTTCAAGCTTTGTTAGAAGCCTGCCAGGATGCAAGCTGGGGAAAAGGGACACATTCCTATGGGAGGTGAAGCCACCCCCATCATGAGGGATTCTCTTAGTGCAAGTGGATGAAATAACTGTGTGCCAGCATTCCAAAGGGGACTAGTAAATGAGGTGTTTACACAGCACAGCAGCTACAAAAGTTTTTTGCAAGAGACAAAAGTATCTGCAGCTCTTCACATTTGTTTCCAAAAATGTGTTCTTGGGGTCTTCTCCCAACAGGTGAGACAGACAGATCTGACAGGTATCATAATGTGTCTTGCAGCACTGAGACCATATTAGCCAATCTGTGAGCAGATTTGAGCTAAAGAATAATGGCACGATTTTATAAGCCAGAAAACCAAGCACTGTCAGTCAGTATGTTCCATGTGCATGGAAGGTACTCAGAAAGAGGCCAGAGGATGTCAGAAGACACCATCTCCTGAGAACCTTTCCCACACGCTTGACATACCCTTGTACCTTCAAACACTGAAAGCCCCACACAAAGCTTCTCTACAGCCTCCCAAGGTGTTCTCTTCTTCCCTCATGCGACGGAAAAGCATATTGAAAGCACCTCCTTCTTGTGACAGGTGTATTTATCCCGAGCCTCAACGTGCCACGCTCAGAGGCCACCAGCACTCACACACAGCGCTCACACACCTCCCCAAGAGCTGTGCCCCTCCCAGGGACAGATTCCAGCCAAACTGCCTTCCCAGAGGCAATCCCACAGCAGATGGGAGCAGCACCAACAGCTGCCACGTTTGTGTAAACATCCCTTGGCACAGACCCCACACGCGGTCACTCACTTTGCAGATCGGTTTGCTTTCCTTTACTAACTGTGCCCCAGGAATCCCAGTTCAGGAAAGGTACAACACTTCCCAGTATATTACAGGGAACCGCTGTCCCCTTCTATTTCCCATACAATTCATTGCTTTGGACTTGAAAAATAAACATGTGCATTAAGATTGATTTTTCTTGTAATTACACAGTACCCCTCTTTCTAACTTTATCAGACATTTATCACATTTTTAGCTGCAGGTTACTTAGGAAAGGTCTTTTTCTGCTGCCATTTTTATTGTCAAGTAGTTCAATCAAATGTAATGGCATGATTTGTTTAATAGGATACTACCCAACATCAGAAAGAACTGATAAATCCAGCTCCCAGACAGGTTTCTGTCTTGTTCCGTCTGGAATTATGCTTCTGCTAACCACACACACGTTAGATGGTAATTTTCTCCCATCCTTCCCCTGTGCTAGCTTTTCAAGTGGTTCTTAATTAGCTCTGGTTTATTTATGAAAGCATATTTTGCTAGACTTTCCCCAAGAGCTTTAGTAAACAGCTATATTAAGCTTGTATTTACTTATCACATCTCCTGTAATGTTTCCAAAAAGGAGGGGGAGAGGGGAGATCGTTTAGAAGGGCAGAGCTGTGTTTGGGCTCTGAAGGCTACTGCTACTTGTAGTCCATCTCTTAAGCCTAATTTCCTTTGGAAATCATGTTGTTTTCAAGCGTGTGTATGTGCAAATGTCCATTTGTCTCCTTTCTCATCAGTTTTTAGCCAATTAACCTATTTTGGCCTAATAAAGTAGAAGGCAAAGCTCTTAAAAATATAAAATTATGAATTCTGAGAACAGAATATGAGAGGGAGCCTGTATGAACATTCCAATAAACACCGAGCATCTGGCAATGCCTTTCTCCACACACCCTTCAGCAGTGGTCCTTCTGTGTCCGTCTGTCTCCTTTCCTGTCACTTTTAACAAGCTGACCTGTTCTGGCCCAGTTTGACCTCTATCTTTTTAAGACACAGCTGAATTTTATTTTGGAAAGATAGAAGGTGGCACAACAATTCGTGTCACTAAAACTGTAAGTTCTACAGGACAGGCAAATGAACATGAAGCTTAAAAACTTTGAATTTCCACAATGCTTGCCATTACAGCACTTAGAAATAAATGAGACTAAATTGATTAAAAAATTGAGCTGTGAAAATAATTTCTCTCTTTTTTAGATCCCTGAAAATTTTAGAAGCTGACTAGAAGTAGGCTAAAAGTGGAAAAAATAAAATATGATTCGATATTTCTCAGTTTTAAAAATATTCTTATAATTTTTTTTTGTGCATTGAACAAAGATGTTAATGCAAACTTCTTTTTAAGAAAATATGCTGACTAAAAGATAACTTCTAAATCAACACATTAAAAAAGGGTCGTGTAATTAGATGGCACTTCTATTTCACAGTGCCATGTTCTGTTTAACTGAATGGAGTAAATAAGCTTTCTCCTATTTTTCTGACCTTTTATGAGTTGTCTTCTATGAATAAAACATGTTTCCGATAGACACCAGGGTTTTCTAAACAAATATCAATGTTCTCCACTTTTGTCTCCCTGGCAGACTCTCCACTGCTTCAAAAGAAACCTCCTGCATCTGTAGCTTTCAGTTGTATTTTTGTTTCAGGATATATTAAAGTTAGAGAAGCTATGGCAGACACAGAAATAAAATAAATATGTATTTAAAAAAATAAATCTACAAGTGATACCTCCAAGATTCTCATTTAAGTTCACTGAAGTCAATGGAAAAAACCCGACAGCATTGAATCAAGTAGGATTCCACCCAAGTGGCCACATTACTGGATTCTGGTGGCCGAAAGCTTTTTTGAAGACTCTGTGTCTCTCAGTGAGTGAACCACTTGACATCTCTTAGAACCACTTCATAGGAAACAGGGGCACAAACACAAAAGCCTTGGAGGGAAAGAAGGGATACATAACCTAGGCACAGGCTTGAAATGTACTCCCACGACTCTTTCCAAAGTCCTGAGAAAGTTATCTGACTTCTTTCCTTCAACTTCCCCCTCTTTAAAAGAGACTATTAATATTTAACACCTTTGAAGGATATGATGAACATTAAGGCTCACTTGTAAACTGCTTGAAGGCTAAAAACACTATCTAAAAGCTAAGTATCATCCCCATCATCAGAAATTCATGGTGTATCCTTTCCTCCTCCGTATATATGAAGGCAGGAAATTATCTTACCAAGGAGATTGATGGCACCTGGAAATTGTAGGCAGCCACCCTCTAAATTACTGTGCATGAGTCACTTTAAAGTATTACAGTTCTTTCCTCAGTGGGGCTGTACTGGCTCAAGCACATATTGTCAGAAACTGATTCTGGAGATGCTTGTGAGAGAGAAATTGTTCCTGACAATGACCTGTAGCTGGTACACAAAGCACCTGAGGTGAACTTCCCAGTGATGGAAGAGCTGCTGGCTGTATTTCAGGATCCCCATCCCAAAACACGTATTTCAGATCACATCAGAGAGAAGCTGTGCTGATGTATTACACCAGCTGCAGCACCAGCAAAGCTGGATCCAGACCGAAATCCAGCCCCGTTGTGCTGTGCTGCTGCATCTCTCCGTGCCTGTTTTCCCCATGGACATCATTACCCGTGCATGCTCTTGTGGGGAAAAAAACACAAAAACCAGTCAAGAAATACAACTTACGTTCAAGGTACACATCAGATAAGGAACTGCTCAGATAAAAGATATTTTAATCAAAAGCAACTTCAGAATAAGAACTATTTCTGACTCTTTCCAACAATTCACAGCAAGTTTAAATCTTCTCAGTGAGTTTGAATTAAGATAGTTTCCTTGATGCTCAGGGAGCTCTGCTGCTAAACAGGAGATGAAGATCAGTGATTGAAATTCGAAGAAATAACTAAAGCAACACCTGAGATATCCGAAGGTGAACTTTCACTGAAATTTCTTTCATAGCTTCATCTTTTAGATGGTCTGTATCTGTTGGTCTTTGCAGGGAGCAACTTCCCTCTGTTAATTCTGTGCCAGCCACAGTATAATGCCATGAGTCCTTAGGGTTCGACCTCATGGAAGTGAAATGATACTGAGTGACATTCTAGGGAGCAGTGACAGCAGGTTCATTGAAGTTTAGAAAACTACACCAGCACACTTGAGCTATCTTAACACCCACCCTGGCCAAAATCTCATTCATTATTCTGGAATTCACCATGAGACAGTCAAGGCTTTGCCCAAAGGCCAAGAATCTTTAGTTAAAAATATTTGTCATTCACAACCTCAAAATGTGGTCACATGCATCTCAAGAGCAAAATACTAAAAAGGAAACAACCAAATCTGGAAATTTTTTTCTTACCTCACCTCATAAGGCTGCAAATTGTCTCAGATCTTGGTTTTAGACTTTAAGTCTGGCACTTTGACTTCAAGGATTAAATTTAAACTGCTAGGATACATGACCTTCTGAAGGCACTCAGCAAGCTCAACAGTATTTTATGACTGAAAAACTGTTTTCTTCACTTTTTATGTTCTTGTTTCTAGACTTAGCAAGTCCAACTCTTTCAATCCTTTCTCACAGGTATTATTGTCTAGGCCTCTTATTTCTCCAGTGTGTTTACATCCTAACAGTGCTGCCAAACCCAACACAATAAATTTCATTTTCATAACTAAGGAGTATCCAAACTGCCCTTGTGCTAAGCAGGAGTATTATAAATTTTTCAGCAATATCTGTTACCTTTGTAAAATAGATACAAGTCTCCCATCTCCTGAGATTTTGCTGTGTGTGTATTTTCCCAGCATACGATGGTGATATAAGTGAATTATCTGTTACTAAATAAAAAGTAATCCAAATCTTGCTCTCTTGGCTCTGAGGAAAAGACTGAAAATTTGAAATGAGCAGTCAGTAAAGATTCCAAAATTGAGCTGAAAAATAAAAATAACTTTTAAATACATTTAATTACTTTTAAATTCTTCATCTCCATTTTCCATGCCTTATACTGTGAATTTGGACAGTCCTGTTCATGACTTCTGACCATTTCTGAAAAATTGCCAGAGCTTCATATAAGAATCAAAGCAAAAAGCATCCCTGAAAACTTGTTTCTCTGCTGCATTTAGAATAACAAGATGTCTACTGAGCTCGTGTTCTCCCAGCACAGGAGTAATGGAAATCATAAGTAACTCAATCCCTACTATGAATTTAATAATTTGATTCTTAACATCACTTCGTATTTCCTGTTTCCAAAGAAAAATGAATACTGTCACGCACAGCTCATTAAGAAGTGTGCTAGGCCGGTATTTTCAGCTTTACACATCATGATTGATGCTGGGAAGAATACTCTGGAAAAACTGAAGCTGAAAATCTCATTTGGATTAAGTTCTTTCACATGATCTCTAAAAATGAAAAATGGTTTAAGGCCAGAGAAAGCAATTTCCACAAGTATTTTCACTGTGCACAAAACATGTGAAATTCTGTCTTCAGTAGATGCAATTCTTCAATTTAACGTTGACTTTGACTTGCTAATTTTAGGGGTGACATGAGAAAAGCAATGAAAGAAAGTAGAGACACATGGAACCATGCCAGTAGAAGTTAAAGGCTCAAAACACTTCTCAAGAGCACAAGGTTAAGAAAACCTTTCTATTCATCTTATTTATCACTGCACAGAAAGAGGTGCCAACTTATTCCTTGCAAGCTTTTTTCTTCAGCTGTGCTTGTTTCCACAGGCGAGAAAAATCAAACATATTTTAAACCAACGGACAACTCAGCATAAAAAGACTACCAAAAAAGTGAGGAACTGCTTAATTCTCAACCTGTCACAGACAAGCCTAAGTTTTATTTCTATCAGGAAAAAAAAGGCAAAACGTTGCTGAAGGAATGGTAAAGTACTCATTCACGTTTTATGTTCCCAAGTGTATCCAGTGCAAGGCCCCAAAACCCTTTACAGGGAGTCTTAAGTTGTCAGGCACTCCTTCCCATGCAGCTGGTTTTGCCAGGAGAGAGACTTTTGTGTTGGTCATATGAGACTATCACAGCTCATGCTGAGGAGCTGAATGCCCTGCCCTGCCAGGGTGTTCTCTGCGGGGCAAAACAAAACAGCAGAACTCCAACACCCGAGGCATTAGACTTGGCTGGTTCCAAGCATCACTCTCCTGCACCACATCTTAGATACACCTGCACTTGCAATATTTTTTCCAGTTGTTCTCATTCCAGCTGGCTCTTTATTTTATTGGAGCAGGACAACCACCTCAGCACGTCCCACACTTCTGCAGTGCTGCTTTCACAGGAACCTTCATGTTCTGTTCCTAGCCCTTCCCCTTGTGCTGTACACATCAGCTTTGGGGTCTCAGTGCATGAGAATACATCAGCCCAAAATCCCCAGTAAGCTCCGGAGCAGTTTTATAAAGATGTGAATAACTAATGACTGATAACAACCCCCAGCTCATCAGTAAATTAAACAGCACTGTCCAAAGGTCAGTGTTAACATCTGTAATTGAGAGATGAGTGGCCTGAGTTCCAGAAAGGGAAGACCCAGAGATGCCCAAGCCATTGGCCAGTGACAGCAGCCAGGTTTCCTGCATCTCATACCCTCTGCACTGAACAAAACTCAGAAATCCCCGGGTTTACTGACCCTTTGTAAACCCAGGCAATGGTGTTAAAAAGGAAATGCATCAATTCAAGCAAATTGTTTACTGTTCAGGATAAGCAAATAAAAATAGTCATCTGAACTGCTGCTTTCTTTGGTCAGTTGAGGTTTTATAGCTAAGGTTTCAGGATTGTGTAGGTATAGCATAGCATGTCATATAAATCATTAAACACAAACCCAGCTTATTGGCAGTAATTCCACCTTTGAAGTGAGAGTTTGAAAGACTCAGTACTGGAAGCCTATCTCTAGTAGAAGCACAGCTTTGGTGCAGAGCAAATGTGGATATAAGCCATGTTCTTTATGAAACTAAAGCATTGATACTAATGAATAAGGCCAGGCAGGCCCCTTCACACATCACCATAAAGCTCTGGGAATGCTCAGAAGTCCCAGTCCCTGATGTTGTGGCATGTGCTTTCCCAGAGTGCTTCTCCAGTGGATCTTAAAGGTTTCACCATTCATGAATAAATTCTTACTGTTTAAGATGTTTCCTAAGACTGCTGCTGATCTAGGAAAGTAAAAATGGAAGAAAATTACAGGAAACTATTTCAGCCTCAGTAATGCTGCCAGACTTTCATTAGCACCTTTCATGGGCAGTAAATAGTAGGGCCAACAGGAGGATGTGCATGTCAGGAGCATTAACTGAATAAACCTCTCTGTCCATTTAGTCCAGACAGTACCACCTGGCAACACAGCTTTTTCTCCCTCCCAAAGAGCACCTGAAATTGAGGATGTTTCAACAGCTGAAGCAACCTTTACACCAGGAGACTCACTAAAGGGAGGAATCCACAGTCTGCCTGCAGTTAAAGCAATCAGTGCCTAGCTGAGAATCACAGGTTTAAAAGGTGTTAGATTTATGAATAGAGCAAGAGACAGATAAAAAGGTGCTGCTGTCTATCTTTACCAGATAATTCCATAACCCAGCTCTCCAGTAAATAATCTGTGACTAGAGCCAAGAAAGTCCTTGCAGCAAACTCTAAAATTAAGTGGTGATGATAAAATAAAATGTAATGTCTGTAATGGCTTTTTTCCTTGCAAGAACAGTTACTTGCATTTAGAATTATTCTTTTCTTGACCACTGCAAAACAAGTGCAGTGTAACCCCACTGAATACAAAAAATGCAAGGCAGAAATGCTGGAAGCTCAAATGGCAGAAGTTCTTTGCTGCCTAAAGAAAATACCAGGTAGAAGACTTTACTTTCTACACTGTAAGTAGAATTAGCAGCATTTTCAAAGTCATCGATTTTATCCAGCGTGCCACAATTTTTAGCACTGCTTTATTTCAGATGTTTAGGAAGCTGTCTGGATTAGGGCAGGAGTCCATTAGTACTTTACATTACCACTGGCCTGTCTTCTTTATGGCCTGAGAACATCAGAAGACACTGAAAGCCTTGGTGAGTACCACCTACTTCAGATTCCTGACTGGATTTTACCAGTCACTCCTCTGTCTTCTCACCCAATGCTTCTCTCATAGTAGCAATCACTAGTTTTCAGGGATTTTAAAGTAATTCTCAGATTGAATAGGTATCTAACAGCATTTTCTTATAATAAAATACTGTAACTGGGTGTCTTAGTCTCCCAAATAAATTATAGTGCCAATACAAGGAATTAATCCTAATGAACTCACTGATAATAGGCCAAATCTTTGGATGCTCTAAATGTTGTCAGTGGAATTTTCACACTGGCACAAAACGTGGCCCTACAGATTTAATAATGCGTCAACAGACACTTTTCAGCATTTTTTGGAGACACAAATTGGAACTCACCAGGTTCCTGCCTAATGGAAATAGCTGACAGCCAAGAAACTCATCAGGAGAATTTGAAAATTAACTTTACTCATTCTCTCTGTGCATTCTTAGCATACTGCCTTCTCCTCCAGCTGCTGGAAGTCATGCTTTTTGTGGGGGACACAGAAACCAGGGGAACAAGGTAATGGATAAGCCAGCCAGGATTCATTTAGGACATGACAGTGTGTTAAAAGCTCAGCCTTTATGACTCGTTTCTCACTAATGTTTCAATGGTTATAGAGGAAGGATAGTTTTGATATGTCAAAATGTTATACAGCTTCTCTGTGTTCCCACTAAAGTTCATTTAAAGTTGATGCCTTAGGATTTTAGCTTTTGTATTTTTCATATCCTGTAATGCCTTAGTGTGCACCTCTGAGGTTCCATACAGCCTGTTAACTGCTCCTCTCCCATTCTGGTCAGACAAAACAATCCCACTCTAGGCAGAACTTCAAGGCCACCTCACTGTCTCCGCCCAAACACGTAAACAAATTGGCTTAAGGGTCGGAACGAACTTGGGGCAATGACTTCATGACCTGAAATTGTAACTGGAGAATAAACCCCGATATGCAAATGGACCAAACTTACAAACGTATGAAAAACTCGTGACCTGTTGTCCATTTTGGGTGTAGCCTCTCTGAGGGCTTTTGACTGCCCAAAGTGTACCTTGAAGGCCCTTCAATAAATACTCACTTTTATCCTCTTAATTTTGTCTAGCCTCTGTTTTTAGGTAGCCCCATCAAGGCATCAAAGTGAACTTCTCAAAGGATAAATTACAGTATTTGTAATTGTCTTCAGATGTTACTATCCTATTCACATCTAAACTGCACTGGCTCTATTTAATAAATGTAATCAGATTTACAGCTTCTTCCACTTGTTTTTGTAACAAATGATATGGAATAAGCTCAGACTTCCAATATGGAAGTTTCTTACCACCTGTGTAAGAAATAGGAGGAGCAGAAGACAAAAACAAGCAGGTACAGCTCATGGCTGCTTGGTGTGATCTCACTGAGGACTGCACGAGCTTCCAGACTGAGGCCGCTTCAGGAATAAAAGATGCATCACTTCCTGATGCTATATTAATAGTTGTAATCCAACTACTTCTAACTACTTAAATAGAGTCTACAAGAGTCATCATTTTCACACTGAATACACTTATAGCACTTAGACCTGGTTTAATGATACCGCATCAAAGACAAGAGAGCAGTCTAAGTCCATTAGCAGCAACAAATTTGTTGCATTTTTCAAGAAAAGCAGCCATTCTGATTCCTGAATTCTATCGCTCCAGGACAAATATTTTATTTTCAGTCTGATTTCCTAGAGGAGGTATCAGGTAAGGGTGAAGGATTTAGCAAACTACAATTGTCAAAGCAGTATTCATAACCAAACTTCATCAGTTAGTCTAAAGATGCAATGCTGGCTCCTGAATCAAAGAAAATGTAGATCAGTTTTGTATGAAAAGTGCACTCCCTGTGTGTCAGCTGATGCCCTTTTCAAGGGACTGTATTACTGCCCTTGCCCCGAACTCATAACATATGCATCTGTAATTTCTTCTAAAATATTATCTGAGTCTATCAAACTGACCATGTTATCAACAACACTGGTGCCTTGTCATGTTCCACAGTTAACATCCTATTTTCTGAACCTCATTTCTGTGGAGGACTTCTACTCATCAATTCTACATTCCAGCTCTGAAACTTCTTCCCCACAAAGATACAGCACTTTGATAAAACAAGAAACTAAAAAAACCTACTAGTTTTGATGAAGAGATGGTAATTAACAATGAGAATTCTGTGGTGGATAAAGACCCAGTTAAAAAAGAAGCAAAAATTCCGTGTTTGAAAAGAAAGTAAAGGCCTGGTGAGAGGTTATAAAATCATTAACGAGAGAAGTAATTTCACAAAAAAAAAGTAAATTTATACTAATGAAATTTGATGATACACAAAGTTAGGCAGCATCATAAACACAAGGGCACTGACCTATTAAACTGAAAGAGGGAAATGTCACAGAAGACTGCAGTAGAAGGGGAAATATTAAAATTGATGGGAAATAATACAGTCATGCATTTAGAGACCATCATTTTTTTTCGTAAACAGTGGGGTTATTCACCAGAGATGATAGCAGGGGAGAAAAAAAATTTGAATGTATTCATCAATTCCAACCTTAATATGAAGGAATAATGCAATATGGTTTGGAAAAAGGTGAACCTGATTCTAAACACATCAATTGAGTAATTTTCCGTAAAGAAAGAGAGGTGTTAACATCATTATTAGAGGTATAAGTAATTTTGCCTGGATAATACATCAGGCTGTTAAGCTGTATTTGAGAAAGGAATTCAAAATGAATCTCTGATGGAGAGAACAACCTTTATGACAATCACTAGGATGGATGAAAGGAAATTAACAGCTTGGATTTTTATTATACGAAAATTAAGGATAAAGGAGAAAATCAGGTATATCTCAGTAAATAAACCCCAGAAAAAAGGCAGGTTATTTAAACTGAAAGGCAGCGAAACGTCTTTATATTGACTCTATTACAATGTAATCAGAAACTGATAAATTTCTAAAGCAGGAAGATGAGGTCCTACAACAAAATTAGTAAAAGAACAGGGAAGGGAAGAAACAAAAGTTTCAAGAATGAGCTAAAGCAGCAAAAAAGAACCTCCAGATTTATGTCCTATTTATCCCAAACCCCCACGTTGTGTGGAACCCTTCCTGAGAGCTGCCTGGTGTGGCTCTGCATCCACACAGCGTTGATGGGATCCCACAGAGGCGCGGGGATTGAGGCAAGGATGGAGGCTGCTCCGTTAGCAGCTGCAGCACGCTTGGGTGCGCAGGGAATGAAGGGGACTCCGGCAGTGGATGAGGAGGACAGCTCGGGAATACCAACTCATTCCAACACACTGCTAGGCTGGAGGGACCCCTAGAAATCATCACTGTAGGTTCCTGAGTTGGTAGGGAGTAGTTCTAGAGCCCTTTGCATGGGAATCAAAAGCTGGATTCAGCAAAGTGACATTCCACAAGTGTTTGTCCTCAGATAAAGCATTTTTTCCCCCAGGTTATGTCTGACAGTATCTTGCACTTGGATTAACCACACGGGATTTTAGGCTAACCTGCTTCCCTACGTTTGCCTAACTTCATATTCATCCCAAACAGCATCTCTGGTTACATGCTCTGCACTAGGGGAAAGCTCAGAGCTCTGACAGATGCTGTGCCAAACTGAGCTTTGATACATACAAGAAACGCTGACTGAGCTATTTTAAGGCATTTCTCCTAAGATTTCAGAAGCAGAGTTCTTTGGCCATCACAAGATTTAATCAAATCTTAGGCAGATACGCAAGCCTTTCTCTAGTCCCTAAGAGTCCCCTTTGAATATAAATGAGGATTATTACCAAAAGGAGCAGAGCTAACTACAGCGCCCAGAAAACTTGTTACAGTCCTCCAGTGAGGCAGGACCTTTGGTCACACGTGTTATACACTTCCTTCTGCACACAGAATGCTTAAGGTCACCGTTATGGTTTTTACAGTGAATCCTCCATTATGAGAAGAATCAGAATAGGTTTCTTTGGCACTACTTCATTCATTTACCAAACTCCTTAACAGTGAAATGTGTCCCAGGTGCTTTCTTGACTGTGTTGTTCGGGAAGTTATGACAGTATAAAATTTGGTTTTATTCTCAGGGATTTGAGATGACGAATGACAAGCCTTAGCCCTGAAATATTCCTGAGACAATGTTGATGCCAAATATCCCACTCTGTAATGCTTTAATACTTCTCCAGAGAACTTCAGGATTATAACAGAAGCCTGAAAGCAGGGGAACTGATGACTTTCCTGAATTCACTGAGTTTTAAACACTCTTGTTTACAGAAGGTGTTGTAGCTTTCAGACAGATCGTAGTAAGTGCTCAAGGCACTTAAAGTACTCCCATTTGAAAAAAAACAATGGCAATCCAGGAGCCACGGGAATCATGGCGTTTATTCATTACCAGCAACATAGTCCCTATCACCTCTCATCTGTGCTGGCCCTATACCCACTGATAAGTATTGTCCATTAACTGTGACTGTGGCCTACTGGACTGGCTGAGGAAAAATGATGTTAGTACATCTGACAAAACCCACAGTTCAAATGGTTGGGAATTTCCACCTTACCCATCTGAACATACACATGTCCCAGTGCACTCAGCCAGGCTTTTCAGGAGCTTCTCACTTCTGGGCTGGCTGTGTGTAGGGGTCTCAAAGCAAACCACATTCCTTCAGCAGCAAACTGAGTCAGAGGATGCACTCCAGGAATACTGCAACTGCTCGGGAGCGCTCCCTCCACCACATCAGGCAAGGTCTGCCACAAAGTACAGGCAGGGCAGGCTCCTGGTGCTCCTCAGCAGCTGCTTCACCCCACGCAGTGGCTGCACTGGCTAATCCAGGTGTGCCCAGTGGTGCCTCCAAAGCTCCTCTAACAAATGCAAAACTGGCCTCAAACTTTGCCCATCAGCTCTGGCCGGTCTTGGAAGAGTGGAAGCTGAGGGAAGTCAATAATTAGCCATATCTCTTTCTGCCTAATGAAAGATAAAAGTAATAGTAATTTAATCTGGTACCACATCACAAGCTCCTGTAAAGCAGGGGAGACCCTAGAACAAGATTAGAGTAGAAAGAAAGAGGTCATTTTGTCTCAGAGGCACCATCCTGAAACTCAGAGCCAGTGTCCCCATGAAACAGCTCTAAACTCTCATGCTACCCTGTGCACAATAGTCCATTTTATATAAGCAACATTCCTAGTTTCAATTCTTTAACCTGTTCCACAACAGCTATGATGACTACAAAGTATGAGAGGCTACAAAATGAGGCCACATTAATCTTCCAGTAAAACTTGACATTTGAATCAACCACATTAAATGATTTGAGTCATAACATCAACAAAGGTGCATAAATAACACCTATTTACAATTTCCAAAATTTTCATTTGACAGAGTAAGGAATGCTTTGTCCTTCACATCACATCGATTCCAGACTTTTTTTATAACAAAAATTAAACATACATCAATATGCACAGACTATCTGCCACTACTGTAGAAATTTCAGAAAAGAATTATTTTACTGGTCGTTGTCTTTGTAAAACACTGCCTCTGCACTAAAAGAAAACTTCTCATATGTTCTTGAAAAATCCCTTTGTAATATTTCTTGTCAAAATAGTTTCAGGCTGCTGTCAGTGGAAGCCATTGGTGGTACTGTTGCAGAAGGCAATGAAAATCCAGAGGGAGTGCTGTCCTCTGGCCAAATGATGTCACTGCCAGCCGGAGGAGATGACTTCAGAGCAGTCACTGCCATCAGAGTCTTTGGGGATGGCACTGTGACGACAGCACCACACTGCAGTCATAGTGAAGTCATAACACTCTGAAAGTTTAATTGGATTGCTTGGCATCTCAGTAAATTACTCACACAGGCCCAGCTGGAAACTAATCAAGCATTGACTCAGCAGCACTTACTCACCAGTGCCATAAAATGATAAATAGCAACTTTCAAAGAAGATGAGGTGTGAGAAGAAGGGAAAGGTAATGAGCAAATTACTTTGTACACAACTGCTGGGAGAGACCTCCCTAATGAACAGACTCTGCATTCATCACAATTACAAACAGGCACAACCCAAAAATATGTTTATTTTGGTGGCATTTGGATTCTGAGCTCATATGCAGATCCCATGCACTACAGTACAAATAATGTCTCCCAGAACTCTGAAAAATAAGATACAAAGATCTGGATGCAAATTTTTAAAATCAAGTCTATTTCTATTAATATTAAATAAATCTTCGAATTTCCTGAAACCACAGTATCCAGGTACCCGTCTAATGGGGGACAGGGGAAGAAAGAAAGAATGAAAGAAAGAAAGAGGAGATAATCAGGTAGCCATGCTTGTCTTCTAAAATACTATTAACTAACACAAAGCCCTTCGAGTCAGGATTTACCTTGCTCTTATTACACAATGCACAGATTTTGTTTTCCAACACTTCTGGTGATAGTAGTATGAAGTAAAATTTTATGTATTTGTGAAATTAAGAAAAACACTACACCACCAAAATGTTTTGCAAGTGCAAAACAGGATTTCATGAACAGAGACAGTGGGCAGAGGAGAAGTTTCCTCTGGATCTCTGTCTGAGGCCAGAAGATCCGAGAGCAGGTACGGACAACCCTTCTGCTTTGCCATTTCACCTTTCTCAGTATGCTGCATGTCCTTGTTTGAGATTAATTGCCAACAGCAATAGCCTAGATAGACAGGATTTTGGTGTGATGTATTATCCAGGCATGTGTGATAACTCATATTGCTGGAACCTCTCAAACCCACTTTTCTCCCCAAAAGGCATATTCTGTTCCACTCCTAAAAGCTCATTTGGTAATCATTTGAAGATGTTTTTTCTAGATTTTGTTATTGCTTTATTTTGTGTTAGACTTCACAGGCTTGGTTCTTGCCTCCTTTAAAACACAGAAATGCAAAATACTTAACACTCTGTGCTTGTATGTGCACATACTCAGAACATAAATTCACAGCCATGAGTTTGCAGCTCTAGTTTTATAAAAAATGTATGACATGAATGATGGCTTTATTAGAGGAGAGGAAAACCAAACTATTTTAGGCACGAAAATGATGCTCCTGGAATCCTAAGGACTATTCTTACAGCAGCAGGGCAGCTAGGCTGTGCAAATCCACGTGCTGCCGTGGCAGCTGGGTTTGGCTCTCACTTCTCCCCTTCCAGCCGCTGCTGCCTCCTTTCTCTGTGTGCAGGTACAGAGCAGAGGCCAGGCTGCAGGGTTCCTGGGGGTGAGATATTTACAGCAGAGCAGGGGGAGGGGCACAGCCTCTCCTGAGCAACCAGCTCCCCAAAAACACGAGCTGGGGAAGGCAAGGCCAAGCTCCCTCCCACAGCAGCACAGCACAAACCCTGCCTGGAGCAGCAGCCATGGCCACGCATACCCTGCACAACCAAAGCCTCTCAAAAACCAGAACTATTGCCAAACTATGGGACTCAATCAACTCTCTCAATTTTGCTGCAATAAAAATTGCAGTAAATTGAAGATCTGCTGGGCCTGTCACTCTTGTATTCAGATGGTCCCTGTCTCACAACTTCTTTTACGTAGGTTGATCAGATTTTACCTCAGAATTTATTGAACAGTTGCTGTGTTAGATGGGACATACAATAAAAAAGTTAAGCTAAATACTAAACTTTATAATAAAAGTATTTTCTATGGTGTGTCTAAGCTAATGACTTGGGAAAGCCCCATCCCCCCCTCATGTAAACCTTCCTTTTAACACTGAAACAAACAAAACCTTAAAAATGCCATGCAGAAGGTAAACTTACGGAAGTCCATATGACTTTCAAATGAAATCTGTAACTATAGTTTTGATGATCTCTTCCCCCCTTTTTTTCCCTTTTCTACAGTCATTTCAATCCTACCTCAGTATCTGAAAAAAGTGATGTTTCAAATACATACTGCACATTCTCCAAGTACCACACATTAAACAACTGGAAAAATTGTGGCACAATTTTAAAAAGCACAAACCTTTCTGTTATGCCTAAATTATACACATTTCAGAATATGGAAAATACAAAAAAAGACAATGATAAATCCCTTAACTCAAGGCTATCCTTATTAGGTTAATTTTTCTTTGAATAAATGGAATCTTAATGAAAACTGTCACTAGAAAATGGAATGCAATTATTAGATAAACTATTGAATTACAAATTCCACCCACATGTGAATGAGTACATAAAGTTTCACAATATTATAAGAGTTTATTTCTGCACTAGGATTACTAAGGAGCAAAACTAAATGATTTTTCCTTCCAAACAGTTTATTCGCCACTGAAAGTAACAAATATTTCCTAAAATTATTTGACAAATAAAACTTAAATCCCCCCATTTTTTTGGCCAAAACACTAAAAAGTGGGGAGGACTATCAACAATACTAACGTAACTCAAACCTTTTTTCCCTTATTTAGGTTTTTCAGCTCTTCCCATAGCTACCTAGAATTGCTGAGAAAAGGTTAAGGAGAGATTTCAGTAAACACAGTAAAACAATGTACTAATACACAGCAATTTAATACATTTACAACTTATTCATACATCAGGTATTCTAATTAACACCACTGAAAAACTGCGCTCCTACAAGTGGCCAAAAATGTCAAGACCCATACTGAATAAGTAGCAGCAGTCTTGATGTTGATTATGCCATCACATCTGCTTATTTCTTTGCAAAATTCCATTGCAAATTCTGATTCGTGTAGTTTTACTCCGTGACATAATGACCAGCCTTCTGTGGGCCTCAGACGGAAGAAGAGAACAAATGTTAACTATTCAAAACTGCAAATTTGTCTTTGTTTAGTAAATGCATGAGACTCCAATCTTCTTGTCCTAGGTTTATCTTATTTCTACTTTAGCTCAAATACAAAACATCTGCTTATGAGGATATTGGTGTGACTTCTATTCACATTTAATTTATTGTATTGTTGTGACTCTATCGTAAACACGGCCATGCATGAGATTAAATGCAGTTTATGAAATAAGAACGTCACTTGTTTAATTTGTTTCAAGTAATTCGGCTCTAGTGCATTTAACAACATAATTAAGTTAACACTAGTGCTGTTCTCGATTGCATTGTGTCAAGAATTGCTGCACTTAAACCTGCATCAAGGTCACCTTCCCCCATAACTCTCATAATCCCAAAGCACCACACAATAAAAAACCTGCTGTCAGTGACTGAACAGATTGGTATTATTTTTAAGAGCCTAATAGAATCAAAGAGTTGTGCCACCTCAAAGAGAGGCCAGATTTTAGGGTACTAGTCACGTAGGAATATTGGACACTCACTTAAAATGAGTTACGACATTTCCTGCATTCCATAAAAGCCAGCTTCCTCCGAGGCTCTTACAGGCCTTTGGAACTGCACAAAACCTTGCTGGGAAAGGAGAAGAAATTGCTCATTACACTAAAACTACCTGCCCTAAATATATTTCCTTATATTTATTTTAACTACTGTCAAAGGATATTTCTGAGGCACTGCAATGCTCCAAATACGAAAGGCAAGCTAGACATGTATAAAACAGGGCAGGTTCTAACACTGCAATTAGTTTCCCACTGCTAGATTAGCAGTCCTGCAGAGACCTCTCTCAGGCAGTTAAGCTACAAAATGACTGTGTCTAGCAGATCAAAATTCATTAAATAGGACATATCATAATTTCCTTGTTTGCACTTCCAGTTTATATGGCATAAATGGAAATACATCCATTGTACTTATTTCCCCTAAACTGGCTTCTATTAGATTTTAAAAGACTATGAAATTATCAGAATCACAGAACAGGATTTGCTATGTTAAAGGTCACAGTCCCAAAGATTCTGTCCATCCTCATCAATCTTTATCCAACCCTGTCCCATTCTGGGGCCTAAATTGTTCTTTCAAGCCTTGATTCCTTGAATTAAGGCTTCCAGAAACGATGTATGTTAAGAATGGTATCAGGGCATTTGATTCCACCCAGATTGTTCAGACTAGCTAATTAAAAAGCATGTACTGCTGCCAGCTGCAGTGTGTACCTCCCCAAGAACTCACAGTCTCTGCACTCTTGGGTACTCAGGTCTCAGCCCACAAACACTGCATTTCCTGAGCTCTCCCTGCTGCAGAGCCCTGCTGGCAGGATCACCCAGAGGTTCCACAAATAATAGCCCTCCATTCCACAGAAGTAAAATAATGAATCATAATATGAAATAGGTAGACTTTCACAGATCACACTACATTTCACTATTTCATTCCCCAAGTTGGTCACAAAGGTAAATGCAAGCCATTAAGTACTATTTTTACTGACTTAGCATTTCTGTAGCTTACTCTGCAGGACAGCAGCCTCCATGAAGTACTAACTTGAATAGATCATAAAGAGCATAATTTTTTGCTATACAAGTTCATTTTTTTCACTGTATGATTAGTATAGAAAGGCTGGAAGAGAAATCCTTTGATCCAGGAGGATAACACTTTAGAGAAGACCAAATGGTATCTTTCTAAATTCCATCACTGGGCAAGAAAGATTGACTTAATCAATCTGGATTTCTGGAACTACTCCATTTCTGCTTTTCTTTTGATCAAGCTGTATGTGTAAAGATGCAGTAACTCCGGGCACGCCAAATTTATGCACCAGCTTCTTTGAACTTCAAACGAGCTTGCTGGACCCTTTAAATTCAATTTTATCTGCAACTCAATTATGGACAAGTTGTTCTCTCTCCTCTGCCTAAGAAAGTATATTTCCATTTGCAGCATCTCATAATTTCATATAACCTCCTGTGGAATCCTATTTCCCTTGTCAAGTATGATCAGCTTGCCTAGGAAAGTTATAGACTAGAGTTAGCAAAGTATTTATTCACAAAGCTTTTGGTAGTCTTTGCCCCAGTAAAGATGGTTTCAACATTTAAAATAATTCCATTCTTGTCACATATAAAAAGCTAGCAACATATCTCCCAAGTTTTGTACAACAATCAGTTTAGTTCTCCCTGAGATCTTGTAGGAAAATCACCTGCTTCAGAAATGAAATGCCTTGTTATCACTACTTACATGCCAGAGATATGTGGGCAGCCAGTCGTGGGAGGAAACTCCTTTAGACAAAACTGGAGTCCATGATTTAGCTCAGTCTGAGGGCAGGCGTGGCACCTGCCCTGAATCCCTGAGTGGGCACAGCCAGCCACAGCAGAGCCGACTCCAGAGCCACGGTATGGTCCAGCCGAGCACAGTGGGGAGCTGCTGCTGCAAGGGGACACGTGGCAAGTAAAACACCTACAGGGCTGTCTTTTGGCACAGCTGTAATCCTACTACACACCCCAGTTTGTTTCTGTTGTAGGTCAAGATGGTAAAAACCCCTCCTTTACTGCAGCACACAACCCTGTTGGCAAGTGACCTGCTGCACCCTTCGCCTCAGGACACAGCTGACCATTCCTAATCCCTCTGGCATATCTAGAAGGGGCCCCCTTGACAGAAAATCCTCACCTGCCCTACACAAACTGCTCCAACTTTTTGATACTGTGAGTATTAAGCCAAATGAAGCTGCTGCTGCTTGCCCTACCAATCTGAGCCCAGGAAAGCAAGCCCCTTCCCCCAAAGCAGCTTTTAAGCCCCCAGTGTGGTAACCCCCAGGACTGCTATCAGATTACTGTCGTTTCCGTTAACAGTGTTGCTGATAAGAGAGAGATGGAAACTTCCAACACCTTGTGCTTGGAGAGGCAACTCAAGGTAACTGTGCTGCACACAGGCTGTACCTCCACACTGATCCTCTTGCACACCATACTCTGCTATTCAGTCACCCTGATGAGAGCAAAACTGTGAATCGGCTTTATTTCATTAGCTGGATTACAAAATACCAATAAATCTTTTCCAATAAAACTTCACTATCTTTGCCAATAGCTTGGCTCTCTAAAAGCCTGGGCAAGTGTTACAGAGAGATGAAGATAAATCTTGAGGCCAATTAACAGCTCCTGAATTTCAAGCTGAATTTTCACAACTGTACGGACCTGAGCTCTTAGGAGAAAGTGCATAGAATAGACAGCAATTACAGGCACTCCCCACTGCTTTATATGCAATTATAGATATCCCCCTAGCAACTGAATAATTTTCTTTACAAATAAATCTGACAGTGAGAACTTTTTAATCCTTTCTGAATTTGTCCTTAAGCAAGTAGCCTGTGCCAGCTCTACACTGGTTCCACACTCATTCTGCCCCAGTACTGCAGCACACTGAGTCCATTGCCATGTGCGGATGAAAACAGGGCCTGGCCGAGAACACTGTGCAGGAACTGAGGTTTCTGAAAAATGCAGCAGCCAGGAGATGCCCAGCTTCCAAGGAACAACTCAGTGCCCTAGAAGAAACACATTTAATTTTGCAAATTACCCAAAAGTTATTTTGTCAATTGTGGTGAATTTCTTAAGCCTCAATAAAATGTATCAACATATTAACCCCCTGACTTCCTTTTACATCTGCTGTGCTATTGGCATAAACCCTATTAGATCAGTTCTGATTTACGATACTGAAAGTAGGAGAATGATTAAATCCATTAACCCCCTCTCCCAAAAAAAAAATGTGATATATAGCATTCTACGTGGCTTGATGAGGAGGAAAATATTCCATCTAGCCCAAATCTTTTGTAATTCAAACGTGAAAGCCCCTGTGCTGTCCATCCTACCTGGCTGTCTCTCCCAGTTACTGCCACCACTTTCACCCTCTTTCTTCAGGATAGGGGAAACTATTAATAAACTTCTACAGAGAGCACACAGAAATGGCAGACATCCATTCTGAGCAAAATATTACCTCATCCAAAGCAGTTCAAGATGAAAGAGAAATAACCTCTCCTGCTAGGAGTACCTCTCTCAAGAGGCAGTATTCTCCCATTACTCCAGTGAGCCACCAACAACCAACACACAAAAATACTCCTCGGGGCCACACACAAGGCTGCTGGGGTCAGGTGCAAATGCAGAACTGCCAGCGTTACAAGCTTGCTCTGGTGCCACCTTTCAGTCACTCAGCCTCTGAAGGCATTCCCAGGCTCCAGGCTAGGCAGGCTTTCGTTCTGACGGAGCTGTGCCACACACCATAAGCTACATGCTGGCAACAGAGGAGTCGGCCCTCAGTTTTCAGGCTCATCTCTTCCCCTAAGTTCCACTGAGGTGGAACTCTTAATTTTTCACAGTTTAACTCAAGGAGGAGCATCACAGGTGTGATTAAAACACACACTAACAGACAGACTTTGCCAAGAGTCCTGAATACACAGTTTGACAGTCAGCTGCAAAAACCTTGGGGAGCGGGGTTGTTATCTCTGTCCAGAATAGCATAATCGTTCCTTTACTTGCTCCCCATTTGCTGAAGACAGTTTCTTAGGCTTTCCTGAATTGGATTATTCCAGGTGATTTTACCACCAGTGAAACCTCTCAGTTTCTGAAAGTGAAAACTCAGTTGTTCTTTGTGATCCCTGCATTTGGAGAGACAACCAGCACGACTTTAGCACTTCAGTCAGACAGTTATGTCTCCGTTTGGAGTGCAAGCACAACAGAGAGGTGAGAAGAAAATAGAGCTGAAGAAAAACTGAACAGATGGGACTTTGGCAAGAATGTCTCTGATCCCACACAAAACACAGTGATCTCCAAATTCTCTTTTAACCTACTTGTTGCTCTAACAAGGACTGTCCTCACTCAAAAGCATATTTCTTTGATCTACACCTTCTACTTTGGGGAACAATCAGTATCTCTTACTTAGCAAGGAACTTTTCAAGACTAAAGAGTGGCTTCTTCTTTTTTGGGGGGTAGGGGGATAGAGGGCATGGAATGCCAATGCTAAATTTCAACAAAAAGCCTTCTATCTAGAAGCTTACTGAGAAAACATTTACTCCAAACCAGACTTGAGAAACACACAAGGGAAGTAGTTTGGTTCCAATTTGAAAACTGGTATTTTGGAGTGGGGCTGAGAGGATTTGGGGAGATCACCTTTTCCATCTCTTGTCCCAGCAGGAATTGCCACAATGCATTCTTGACAGAAGTCTGGCTAATCTATTTCTGGCTTGCTTCCTGTGAAGTACACTTCTCTATTTCCTCTGGCAGCTATTACAGTACTTAATTATCCCTAATAGGAGAAGTTTAATCCAATTTAATCCTATTTAAGACCTGCTTCTTGTTTTACCCACCACTATGATGGAGAACAGATCTTCCCTTCTTTGCAGCAGAATTGTATATATTGTATATATCTCAAGGGGTTTATCACATGTTACTTCATCTTCTCTTGACTGAAGACTCCAAATCATTTTCCTAAGTCATCATCTCTAGATTCTGATTTCTCCCAATGCTGTCTTTCAGGAAGTCTCTGATTATTTTGTGGCTTTAATGACACAGCTCAGTAGTGGACATTACTCCTCTCCAGCCAAGGCCTCACCAGTGCTGGCCAGAGTAAAACAATTCTAAGACATGCCCTGGCACTGAAGTACCTACCTCATATGCCATGTCTTTCTGGCATCAGCATGCTGATGGTGCCCCACACAGACTTGGGGCTGAATTGCCCTTCATCCAGTTGTTTCTCCCACCACATGGGCACAGCTGACCAGTGCCATGTGAGGGCAGAACCAGGCACCCCATCTTTGCAAGCCACCTCTCCCATCTGCCAATCTAAAGTCCAGTTCTGTCCTACAACATGCCCACAGTCTCCTCCTGCAATTTTAATCCTCAACTCCACTAAGGTGCTGCCTTATGACCGACACATCTAGGAGAGGTTTCTGCAGGCCTTCATTTGCTGTTCTCCCAGCCTGAGAGTGAAACCACACAGCTCAGTTGTTATAAAGCTTCCCCCACGCCTTCACTCACATTTCAGCACACAGTAAGTTCACAATCCAGTTCACATTCCCTACCATGCTCTGACTCCAGGTTATCCTGTAGCACCAATAGTCAAACTAGCACACACGAACAGGCTGATGTACAGTACCCATTTTTTACTGTTTTTTTCAATTCAGGTCTGCACAGTGTGTAAATAACTAGTAAGACAGCCAATGCTACAAACACATCAAATCCTTGATTTCTAAATACACTGTAAAATACACAAAACAGACATTCAGATTTCTTGCATAGTGTTTGTAGCTTCTGTGGCTCCCAGGTAGGAAACTGTGATGCTGACCCTGTGTACCACAAGCAGTCTGAAACACCAGGATATTCTGGTGTTATGGCACATGCCCTGGGCAGAGTTCCCAAGTCAGGTATGTCCCACACCTCTGCTCAACGCCTCGTGGGCCTGCAGAGCAGGGCCCCTGCACAGCCTCTGCTCTGCTGCTCACATGTGCAGCTCAGGAGCACAGAGGTACCCAGCAGGAAATATTCATGCAGGCACCTTTCAAATCATCTCTCTCCCATTTTAATATACTTAAGTTTGAGAATTCACACAAGAACATGCTGAAATCAAATAGAAAAGAAAAGCCACTGTGATTATAATAGAAGCTAATTTACTTACCATGCATTTGTCTACAGCTGCTGTGAAAATTGCTTTAACCAGTCATAGCTGTAGGCTGAGAATGAAATACACTCTTTTGAAAGCTTATCAGAAGAAATAGGCATTAACAAAACACTTTGATTTTAAAAGTAAATAAGAAAATTGGAAATTAAAGTTCCCAAAGCAACTAGAAGTCTGTCATATTGTATGTGTGCATTGAAGTGAAAAATTAAAATACACATATGCACAATGGAGACCCTTAAAGAACTGCCATGAAAGAGTGTAACAGCACAGTACTTCTTCAAGGGCAGGATTAAAGAGATTTCTGTTTCGCTCCCCACCTGGAAACACAGCACACCCCAGGAGAACTGAGACATAGGTCCAGAAACTCAAAGGATTTCCTTGAAAATCAGAAAAAGTCTTAAGGACTTTTCACGTGGAGAGGTTTGAAATCTCCATTGGTACTGCTATCCTGGCCAAAGGGACTTTTCCAGAGGAAAAGTTCTTCACAACTGGACCAATTCCTAGATCAGTTAATGTCTGATTCAGCTTAAAGTGCTGATCTTGATGAAAAGTGGCATCCATTATGACAGGAGCAGATGTTTTTGTAACACTTACAGAACAAACAGGCATCACCACCAGTAACAGTGACTTCATAGATAGGCTACTACACATGCCAAACTGCAGTGTCACTCAGCATACTCCCTTTGAAGAGCTGTAACTTCCAACTAAGAGTCAAATGCAGCTGTGCAGGGGGGCACATGGGATGTTAGAAATGACAGCCAGTGTACGACTGACTGGGGCTTTTAAAAATTCCCTGACAATAACCAGATGCCCAGTGCCATGTATCAAACTGAGATTTTGTACTCGATATCCCACTATCATGTATTAAGCCCCAATGTCACAATTAACTGGGACAAATCTCTGAAAGGACACCAAATTACATACTTTTCCAATACTCTGAAATCTTGATTTAGTAAATCCTCTCACCCTGATTTATAATAAGTGAGTGATGATCCAAAGGCTGGATTTGCAGGATTATCCAAAGACTAACAGTATCTTTGTCAATGAGAGTGAATATATCTGTCAGTCTCTCACTGTTAATTCAGGAGTCAATTGAAAATATTATTCGATCAACATATCCATAATGCTTTAAAGGCCAATAATAGATCAGATACGATACCAAGATGAGACATCAACCTTCAATTCTTACTGTGTATTTGAACAGAGATATACTAATGTATCACACTTAAGTAGGTGCCACAGAAATGGGAAATACCTATTAAACTGGTAAGATACTAGGAATTAAAAGAAAAAGGGAATATTTTACAATGACCAGTTTAAAGATCTCTGTCCCATACTTTCAGGAAGGTAATTTGGCAATAGGCAGCCAGTAACATTAGGAATAAATATGTATATAGTTCTCTAGTCTAAACAGCCCTTTTGATTCAAAGTCTACTTGTGTATACTACAGACAACACAAGCAACTGTTTAAGCTTCAGCCAAAAGACCAAAAAAAAGTGTAGCAGGAAAACTCTTATGCTAAAATCATTCTGCAAAAAGATTTTCACTTAAAAAAAAATAATATAATGTAAAGCAAATGGAATTTCTGTTATTCAGTGCAGATTTATCTGTCGACAAGCGGCCAGTTCCTTAGCTGAGACTACAAGGGCTGAACTCTACTGGAGGACCCAATTCCTCTTTTGGTGGCAATCAGCATTAGATTTGCTGTGAAAAAAAGCACTTTGGGATCCCTTGTCAGACATCTGGTAAAAAGCCCTATTAACTGATACATGAGAAAAGTACTTTGCCCAGAAAAAAAGAGATGGTATTTTATCATATAAATGTATCAGACTTCTTTTATATTTGTCACATCTACATAAATAGCATGGTATTCATAGTACAGCATTTTTTGTAAGTGGGTCACCATAAATACTTGGAATTATATTACATTTCTGAAACCTGAAAACTAGGATTGCAGCTGGTAGCCACCTCACTCTGCCAGTTGTGCCTCTTGGCATAACTATCTACCTTAGACTTGTAGCAAATACTTCTGCAAACATGGAAGAGCCAGAACTAGGGATTTCAACACAACCTACAGTCCAACTGGTTTGCAGAGCCTCTAATTCCCTGTAGCTATGATATCTTCATGATTAACAGGGCTGTCACATGGGCACTGGAGCACTGTCTGCTTAGGTGATGGAGATGTCCACTTGTTTGACTGGAAACTTATACTGATTCTATCATCCAGGAAATTAATAATGGCTGATAGGTTAAAAACCTCCTAAAATTAGCCACTGGGTTGGCTGGTTTGACAAGTACTTGCCAAGAGGAAGTATCCTAGAGGTTTTGAATACATCCTAAATTACTGAGGGGGAAAATGGGCTTTATGTGCACACTGGACCTCTTGCCCCTGCAGATGACCATTTCCCTTCCCTGGCAGCCACAGCCAGTATTTGAGGAGTCAGGACATGAGGTAAGGGGGGGAGCACGAAGAGCCACTCTCTTTGTGCCCACTGTCAGTGCCTCGTCACTCACTGTTTCAGTAACACGCAAGCCAAGCAATCCTTCTGGCCTTGCCTTTGAAGGCCCTGAGTGACAGTATTTTGCAATAGAAAGGTGGAACCACATGCTTGAGTTGGTGTTTTTCCCCCTGAAACAAGAAGAGATTTCTATGAACAAAAGAAATGTAGCAAGAAAATAAATACCTTTTCCTGAAACAGGAAAAGCAGCTCCCATCCAGACTTATGGCACCTTAATATCACAATACATAAAACAAAAGTTTGGATGATTTGGATGAAACAGGGTTAACAGTGGAGACGTGCTTTATTTTACTGTCATGCATCGTGTCCAAAGTGTGGTGCAATGCTGAGCAAGGAAAAAGATGGCTGGCAGGAGCACTATGAGTCGTTTAATTAAAAGAAGCTACGTCCTGGCCAGGCCTTTATGTTAAACAATTTGCTGTTTAAGCAACCACCTGTTACATCAAGTTAGAGTTGGCTCTGATTGAGGAAAAACATTTAGAGATGAAGCTTAAAAGTACTCATAATCCTCCAACACTGAAAAAAATAAAAAAAAAAAATTTAAAAGGACATACAGTTCTATCCATCAAAGCAGAAGATTTCACAAAATCAGTATAAAACACATGTGTTGAATCTATTTTAAATGCTAGAAAATCTAAATGCTAAAAAATTGAAATGCTAAAAAATGCTAGAGCAGGCATATTCCTGATTACAGAATAAAATGACTGCCAGTCCTCATGTTACCATGTCCACATAATGGAGCTCTCAGCAGTAAGTGCTGAGCTGAGCCACACACAGACAGAGGGACGCCCAGGCAGCCAGCAACAAGCACAGCTACGTCAGCAGCAGGGCTGTGGTGCGCCAGGTGAAGGAGACAAGGAAGTGAAAAAGCAGCTGTCTGAACAGCTCCCCTGATGTTGCACAGAACTCTGAGGGTTACAATCACAGCACAACAGGGAGATTTAAAAGGAACCCTGGCCCAGGGGAGCAACACTGGACAGGTATGTCCAGAAATTATACTATGGCAAAGATTCCCACAACTCTTGACACCGAGCAGTGAGGCTCCCAAGCACTCCTGCTCTCGCTGCATCAGTTTTTTCCAATCGGACAGCTACACAAGCTTAGCTTTTTAAAACCCTCTTACAGCACGTGCACTTGTGTTGCTTTTCAGTGGAGGTCCTGTCCCAGCAATATCATCATGCTTCCCATCTTTTGGCTGAGCTGCAATTTCCTTACCTTCCTGAATTTATCCAAACAGGCTGCAGGAGCTAAAGATTCCTTTGCCCTTGCCCTGAGATATCTTTACAGGCTTTACTCCTGGGCTGTGGGCATCAGCCATGTCCCTCAGAGCTGGGGGCAGCACAGCAGAGTCAGTGCAGGAGGCACAGCAAGCACAGCACGAATAACAAGCTGGGTGCTCAGGTGCACTAGAGATCCGACAGTCTAGGGACTCCGACTGCTGCAGGGAAGCCAGGAGGTGACACAATATAGCAGCACATGTTGCTGAAACACCTCCAGGAGTGGAAAGGAACAGAAAGGACAGGTAGATTAAGGATTGAGCCTAGAATGCTCTTAGGATGTTTTTGTCTGTCCTCATTTTCCTTTCGTCAAACAACATACGTGAAAACACCACATACTAATTGAATAAAAACCAGAAAATAAAGAATCTCAGAAACTGAAAATCCATTAGGCTGTTTGTATTGCTCTTAAAGAATAAAAGATAATTTGTTAATGAAGAAGAAACAAACATATCACCAATTCAATGCAAATCATCAGCCCAAGAAATTGCATTAACTTCTCTGAATGGCAAAAAACTTTTACTCTCCTCATTTTTGCTCGTTAAAACTTTTCTTTTTAAACAAAAAAAGACAAAGTGTGTTATTTATTCAAAGCACATTATTACTTTTCACAAAATGTATTAGAGTGTTTTGAAAGCTCTACTGCAATTTTTACATTTACTCCAGAAAGCAAATGATGGCAGGTACTGAAAAAGCTGGCTATCTAGGATGCCGAGTGATTTATCTTACAGATACAACCCATGCTTAAAATCAATTATTCTTCCTTTCCTTGCTGCACTCAAGTTGCCACCTTATCTTTGGAGTAATTAATAAGATAATTCTTTCCATCCCTTTTCTCAGTAACATCAAGACAAGGGTTAACTCTGCATACAGTGTTCTTCATCGTTTTACTTTCTTGCAAACCACCAGTTATTATTTCTATATAAGCTAACTTTAAACTATCCCTGGCAGGAGAATTGAAAGACAATGCACATAAGTCTGCACTGTAGAAACAGAAGAAGTAAATCCAGCCCTGCCTGAGCGAAGGCAATGGGCTGGCAGTGCCAGCCGGGCACACAGACCTTGTGTGACCGCTGGGATGTGAGGCAGCAGCTCCACACCCCAGGGTGCGGTGCAGGAACTCCCTCAGAGCACTTCCACTGCTCTGCAGGCCAAGACAGCGACTTCCTTGCACAGAGCACCTTTGCACAGTGTTCTCACATATCCAGGGTCCAACCTGTGCATTCCACTGTACTGCCAGGGACACCATCTGCAGATGTGACCTGTCTTTGACACCTTAGGGAATGGTAAAAACACTGACAGAGAAGATGCAAGGTACTGGCTTAACTGGCAGGAAAACTACAAAGGACTACTTTGTGCTGACAGCGAAGCAAGAGCATTTTCTGGGGCAATCACTGCAGCATTAATCAATCTACACACCAATTTGCTTTAAAGTAACTTCCTTCTCAAGCCAGCCTTCGCTTACTACAGAAATTCATAGAAGTGAAGTAAGTGCTTCAACAATCAGTAATTTGGCTGTATCTTTCCTAAATCATGACACTCAAATAATTATCACTTTTCTCTTCCAACTAAGTGCCAAATTCCACGTTTCCACCAAGTCCTCAAATAATCCTAGGAAAAAGAAATCTTTTCTGGGCAGCACATGGCCTTCCCCAGACCCATTTCCTATCAGTGCCAGACGCAGAGTGCAGATACAGTCAAAACCTTTGTGGAAGGCCCATTCCAAGTGAGGCCCAGCCTGTGTGGCTGGGACACAAAGGCCCTGAGGAGGCAGAGTCTTCTAATGAACTCCTAGGTGACCAAAGGCAGCTGCCCCACTCAGGAGCAGTGCCACAGAATCAGCGCATAATGGGGAGAACTGAACAGCCCTGAAATCTTCATAAGCTTCCCTTTTATAAACCCTCGTGCTTGTAAAGTCAAATAAGAGTTACAAAATGTGCTGCTAATGTTCATGAGGTTGGAGAATTTTTTTCTGTACCACTGTAAAATCGATTGCTAGAAAACAAATGTGACCCATTCCCGTTAACTTCACCAGCTTTGGGGTAAAAAGTCTTTCATAGGGAATTTTCCAATATGGATTTGAGACGGGCAGATTTCTATACCAGCCACCTGCATCTTTGGGTAGCTCAGCTGAATAGTTCTCTCTTCATCTATTTTTAATGTGCAAAGCACATTACCAAAAGGAACAAAATGATAAAGAGCAAACTATTGTTTAAAAAGGCAGAAAACATCTCTGTCACGTAAAATTATATAAAATGTTTCTTATTCTAAAAATCACCCTAAAGAACTTCTGCCAAAATATTTAAAAATTAGGGTTGTAAATTAGATGTGACCTCTGTTTGCCATCTGACTGTGAAATTTGGTCAGATTCTCAGCCCACCTGGTATGCATATTAAACCGTGCAAAACCAGATTTTGAAGAAGCAGTACTAGAAATTAATTATGCTTTAGTGATTCCCATGCAAATTCTTGTAATCAAAGTTTTACACAAAGCTTTTCAAAGAAAATGGCTTTCGAAGGGATTTGTAAGAGGTAAAGTTAGCTAAGACAATTCTCTGTGGAATCACACAGTGGTCTCCCCGAAGACCTTGGCTCATCCAGCAGCTGTGCTGGCCCTTCCGCACATCTGTTCAGTACACGCAACCAGTGCTGCAGGCAAACCCCTGCCTGCCATTCCTGCACGGCTCCAATGCGCAAACAGCCCCTGGAACCGGCAGCCCTCTCCCAGGGAACAGCCCACATGCATGCCAGCACGCCCTCTGACTGGGAAGCAGGTTTTCAGAAGGGATCTCGTATCGCTCAGGACTGTAGGACCACAAGAGCGCTCCATGGTGAACCACCAGATGGAGAAATCCAGCTCTTCCCTCACCAACAAAAGCCCACTGGAGCTGTGAATCCAAGTCCAGCAATATCTGAGTAAGCTGTCACTGTTCCTTTGCCAGCAATCCTGTGCAGAGAGCAGCACTCCACACCAGCGACATGTTCTGACCTTTTGGTGCTGTATGGCTACCAAACATTAGAACAGGAATTTATGACAGCATAGTCACACTACTTGGAACAGCTTTTGCCTTGAAACTCCGAACACTTTACAGGTGCCATCAGAGCCCTACATATGGGACAAGTCAAAGTCTGCACCTGTTTTTTAATGCTATATTCTGAGAGAATGCAGAAATGCCTAAGGAAATTGAAAGGAAAAAAAAGAGGTCCACGCCACATGCCAGACACTGATCTGCCCAAGCAGCCAGATGATAAAGAACAACTGACACAGTGATTATCTACATTCTGTCCTGACAACTTAATTAAGTCATTTAATTAGTAACAGCCACTAAGTATTGCACTGGCACTGTTAGTAACTCCATCTATTGTTGCTAGATTGCCTTTTTTGTCTGTGTTTGATGTCAGAGACGAGATGTGATGGTACTTTGTGAGCACCATCCTGCTAATGGCATAGTCTGGCCTGAGCAAAGGAACCAATCCTTTAAATTATTCTCAAGGTGGTCAAAATTGGTCAAAAACACGTGTGGATTTTTTTCAACAGAAATTGCAATTAATGAAATTCATTTAAAAAAGAAAAAGAAAAATATATAAACAATATTGCACTAAAAATTCTGGAACATTTGGATTAGACTACAATGTTCTCATTACAATTTTAATACACTTTAATCAACATCTTTAATCAACATTTCAAAAATCAATTTTGATAATCTGTATTGTTGAAGGTTTAATTACTAAGACAGCATGCAACAAAAACCAGTTAGAACAAAATATTCTTATTCAAAATGAAAATACTCCAGTGCTGTCAAAGACGTCAAAAGTCCTTAATTGTTCTTTTCATTCTAATTCAAGCCAGCATCTCCCAGATTCTTGAATTTCTATCTAAGTGGAAGTTCATGTTCCATCATCAGACTCTACCTAGAGCTAGTGAAGGTGGAGCATGAGGCCTCAGAGTGAAAATTTCTCCTCATTTTGCAAACCAGCATTATTTTATTATCTTTAACATGCACAGCCTCATTAAGATGGGTCACACATAATCTTCTCTTTCTCAAACACAGAGGGAAATTCTCTATTACCAGCACAGTTTTCCCCATCTTGCCCCTGCAGGCAGGAAATACCAAATGAGGCCAAGCACACCGAGGAACATCCAGTGCACCTGCATTTCCTCTTCCCTTGCACACAGCTGGGCCTGGCTCTTGAGCCCTCCAAGTTTGTCTTGTTTTTCACAGAATTCCTTCACTTGTTCAAAGAGCAAATAAGCCCCCTGAACAGAAACACATCCCCTCTTGTAAATTCTGTGGAAGTTATCCTATAGAATTACACAAACCAAATGTATTTATTACATTTTCTGTACTATTGTCATGTTTCAGAAGTATTCAGACTCCACTGTTCTCCTCCAGACCAGACCTGCTAGAAGCACTGGCTGTGCTGTGCCACACCCATTTTGTGTGTTCCTTGAAGTCCTGTGGGCTCTTGCTAGACATGAGGGGTTTAACACGGTTTAACATCTCAGGTTGCATGAAGAGAACCATTCTCTGCCTGCTCACAGTACCAAAAATACTACAGGCAGCTTCTTCTATCCCACTGCAACATGACCCCATTTTGACCTGGAGGGAACATGCTGACCCAAAATAGCCATGCAGCAAGGGCTATCGATTGCTCTCTCCACAGTTAAAGTAAGAAAATAAATGTTATTTGCACGACTGGGTACTAGCGAAGATCAAAGTGATTGGGTGTAACTGGCTGGCTCTAAAGAAATGTCTCAACCCGTTTGCATTTCCCTCACTGCTTGAGGATTTCTTTCTTGGGGAAATGCATCTCTCCATCTGTACAGATCTGAAAGGAATACCGCTGGCACCAAGCGGTGAGGAGGACGGGGCTTTAAGATCCCCTCGCCAAAAAGGCCACGAAGAGTTAGGCCAGCCCAGAGAGACAGAGTGGCTCCTCTGCTGCTGGTGCCACGAGGGCCGTGCAGGAGGGAGCTGGGCGCAGGGCCCGCAGCCTCGCACGGCTTCGTAGCCGCCACGCCGCGCTCAGCACGGACACCTGAACCTCTGAGACCCGGGCCCAGTGCAAGAAGACATCATACCAGAAATTCAGGTCATCTTTAACGAACCAAAAAGCTTTACAACAACCACTGCAGGATTTTTTTTCTAAACGGCTCTGCTCAGCTTTGGTCCCTTGCCTGCACTTCTCTAACTCTGACACTGTGTTGCCTATGCCCTCTTGCTTTCTGTAATTTTCTTGAAACTCTGCCAAAGTAACTAATTAGTGCAGCATTTAAGAGTGAAAAGGATAGCCTGGCTATCAACAAACTGTCACTTCATATTTGGAATGTCTGGCCTGGATTTTAGAAGAGTTAGTATTAAATTGGCCAAGTAATGCTTTCCTGCCCTGAAAAATTTGTAGTCCTAAATTCAAGAATTGTTTACTTTTGGACAGTTCAATACACAAACATCCAGCATGAATGCCACACAGATGTCATAGCAGCAGGGCAACTGATACGCATGATAGAAATATTTTAACAAGTGCAAATATTAATACATCTTAGAAATAAAAATAATCTAGCCTATACTGATGTACTGCTTGGGAATGTAACAGAGCTTTTTCCCTCTAGAATTACATAGTGATAAAATACAGTATGATGGCCACTCAAAGAGGGAAATAAGTTTAAAAAAGAAAATTTTTTCATTATCATAAATATCAAACAATATATGTACAGGATGTGATGGTAAAGGAAAAGAAACAGTATTGTTACTTCTGTCACATCAGAAAATAACAATTTTTTATCATTCAGGTATACACAGGTATTCATTCCTCAATAAAGGTTATTAAGAGCCTTTATTGAGAAATGAATGATCAATATATCCCATGCTCCCCATGCATGAAATTTATAAATTATATTAAGCCCTGCTCTTGCTTTTCAAGCTGCATCTGGTATTAGTCTTCTGCTGTAATAACATTCAATTTTTAACAAACATCTTTCTTTAATTTACTTTAATAATTACACAGAGCCTAATCAGTAATGTAATCAGAAATGCTTCACTCAGAAGAGTTTTATGAAATTATACTATTCTGCAGAAATAAACAAAACAAACACTGCTCATTTCATGGTAAAGTCCAAGAAAAGTCCAATAAAGCAGTATTTTAATTAAACATTGAATGCAAATTTCACTTTTCTTTTAGATATATTCTTCTCTATTAATTGTTTTAATTTTCAGTTAGAAATTTTTGGTTTAAATTCTTCTTTGTTTCGAGTTGTTTCTCCCAATATTCTTTAGGAAGTCTCTCCTCTCTGGGTGAACATGTAAATTTTCCTACCCCTAACAAAGAATGAGGACATGGTTCCAGGAGAGCCTCTGCCAAAACTGCAGTAGCATTCTGGCATCATTCAAAGGGTTTTTTAAGATCTATGAAAATGCTCTTGTTCCAACAATTAGAAAGTATCAATATGCTAGTTATTCAACTAAAGTGCAATGGTAGCTATATGGAGAATTGGTCTTTTGCCTATTTTAATTATTCTTTCAATAGATATATTTTCATCCACTTCTCTCTGAGCAATGCAAAGTCACCTCACAGAACAAAGGAAGGAAGGATGGGAGAAGAAAATCTGGAATTATGTGCAGCATGTATTACATTTTCTATGAGAACAGCTGCATTATACAGTGCAAAATACACTTCAAATATAAAACACTTCCTGCAAAAAACAAATCATTTTAGTTTTAGCAAATTATTAAATCCCAAGGGAATCTGTCTGTATCCTCCAAATAATTTAAAGATTTACATGCAAAACTCAGCATGTGGGGCACATTTGGATTTGAGTCAGGTACTTCAAGGGACTTTGAGACCATAAAAATCAGCAAATGGATTAAGGCAGTCTCAGTATAAGCTTTCCATCTCTGACAGGTATGTCTGGATTAGTCACTGGAATAATATTACTCATTTTTTTAAGCTGATGCAGGCTGTGAATGTTAGATTTTTGAATAATTTGTTTGAGAACACTGTGCACAAAATGACACCACTCCATGGAAACAAATTGTTTGAAATGTGAAGAGGAATTTCTATTGCAACACACCTGGGACTCAAATCAAAACCCCACAATTAACATCCTCATTCTTCATGAGCAGTTTCCTACGCTCAAAGAGGCACTTTGATATTATGCTTTTAAATGATCCGCACACACGAGACGCCTCGATGCGTGCTTTGGCTCAGCACAGCACCACAAAATGCAGCAGGACACAGAGGTACCAGAGAAGGGGAACTGAGGGATGGGGGAGGCATTGTTTGTGTTTTTAAACCCTTCTTACACACTTCCTAAGGCTCCAGGACTTGAGATTACATGGGGATATCCCTGAGACTGTATCACTGACCACTGAGTGCCTCCAATCCCCTGGCAGTCAGCGGGGAGTGCTGTGACAGCAGCACAACAATGTGACTGCAGGCCTTCTGCAGCAGCTGAAGAACATCCAGCCTGACACACGCCAAGCTAATAAAATTAAGCATGGCTGCATCTGCAGGAATGGCTTCGCCAGCACACCTCTGCTGAGAGAGTGTTATGGTTGCAGTTACCAGGGCACTGTGGACAGGATTCTGTCAGCTGCAGATGTGACAGGAAAATCTGTCCTCCAGAAATAGGAGGAGAAAAACATCAAAAACATCAGCCTTTGGTTGGTTTTTGTGGGTTTTTTAATTGGTACCCAATTTTAATCTCAAGCTATCTGTAACAAAGAATTGAAATGAAATACATAGTTTTGTCTTCAACTCAGTTTCTACACCCTAAATTTTGGGAAAAATCAAGCCAGCAGGTAAATAAGGCCTCCTTCTTGCTCTCACACATAGTACAAGTCCTCTTCCCTTCAGATCTATAAATCTTGTGGCCCTGGCTTATGATATCCCAGGGAAGTCCACTTTCTCCAGCCACTACGTGCACATGTCATCAGCTCATTCCATTAGGCAAGCCACAGCTGCACTCAACTCTTGGCAGGATCAGCCTTTGGACACCATGGAACCACAATCACAGTCCACGCAGCAGCAGAACTGTTTCAGTATCAAGGGCTGATAACTAATACTCAAAATTTAGAGCTGCAGAGTGTGGTTTCACCATTTGTCTCAGCACCACCAGACTATCCTGTATGAGCTCCTAGAGTCAAGAAAGCCTATTTTGGGATATAGCACTTAAGGGAAGAGAGCATTAGGGCATCTCAGTGAAAAGAAGCCAAAGAGAGAGCGTAGAATGGAAGGAAAAGCAAAGGTGAATGAGATAATAGACTAATGGCAGCCAACAACAATATAACTGGAAGATGGAGAGGTTACACAAATTATTAATATGGTTAATAATAAGCATGCTTCCTCTTAAAGACAGAAATAGAGGGAAAACTATAAAATAAAGCAAGCAAGAAAGGTTAAGATTTGGAAGATAAGAGAGAGAAAGGGCAAAGCGTAAAAAGGAAGATGTCGACATCATCCAATTATCAAGTTCCTTGGTCTTTTCTAAACCCCCTCTTACTGGAGTTTCAAAACTTCAGCTTTCACTAAATTTAGAACTTAGCCTTCACAGTTAGATACACAAACTATATAAAATTGCCCAACTGCTCACACAGTGAAAAGTAAAGAACCAGCTAAAGATTGTATCAATAAAAACACCTTCCTTTTCCTAAGGTAAACTCATGATCTGTGGAGTTTGAGTTGTGGTTCTGAATACTCAGAGTAGGTAACACTTCAACTTCTGGCTCATTCAGTGTTGTTTATTCTGCTGCTGTTTTATTTCTCTGTAAACAAGGCTGATGAAAAGTAATGAGATTGCCTGTTACAGTACTTAGGGGATATGAAAATTGCCTGTTACATTAAAATAATTAGAGAAGAAAATCAGATCATAATAATTGCACTCTACAGAAGCCTACCCAAAGTATGAGAATCCATCCTCTGAGGAATACAAAAAATTCTAGTTAGAGCCGACTGATGGCCCAAAAAGTTCAACTATCAACCAAAACAGGAACAATTAATTAAAATCAGTAAAGATAACTGCAGTTGGTGTCATAACTGATTAGATATTGCACCTGGCCAGTCTTCAGTGGATTTTGCTCATTATGAGAAATAGCCCTGATTACCATGCACAGACCTTGCTCTCCACAGAGCTCTCCAAAACACAAAGTCTGCCCTTGGGTTTGTGGAAGACTTGCTGCAAAACCAGCCCCAGGCTCTTTAACTGAACAAGGCACTCTGATGTTCAACTAAGCCTGGCTTGGACACGTTTAGAAGAACTTTAATTCATTGTTTCTTCTATTTCACGATACAAGAGGTTTTGATTTAAGGGAAACAGACCTCCCCTAAACATGAAACAAATCTATAATGTAAATCCAATAAATTTCAATGGTTTTCCTCTTAGCATTCTAGAACTGTCAGAGAAGAAGGGAAAGGGGTGCACTGACCTCTTCCAGGGCTTGTCCACACGACTTACCCAGTGTGCGTGTACAGTATACACACGGTACCTACCCCTGTGGGGCTTACAAACACATCCTCTGAGACATCTCTACAAACACATTATTTGCTTTTCAAAGGCGCCTTTTTTCATGTGCTTTTAATCATGCAATTCCCTCATATTTTAAGCTACTTTATTGATTGCTAAATAGAGAATTATAACTAAGATACAGTATGAAGTTCAGGCTCTCCAAGCTGCAACAAACCTTCCTAAGACAAGAGATAGCTCCCTGTTTCTATATGCAACAAATGCTTGCTAGGCAGTACTTTGATTTGAGTCCATCATTTATACAGTATCTAAAGTAAAAGCTTTATCTGTGTTGATTTGCTTTTAGTCCCACAAAGCTCAGCGCTGCTGTTTTCAAATGATACCTCAGTAATTATGCCTTCAGAGCCTATCTAATAAACACCAAGTTTTGCATACAAATTAAAAACAAATGAGAAGCCTAAAAAGGTTAGTGCTCAGTTAGATATGGATCTAATTGTAATAACATTTTAGAGCTACTTTAGGATAATGTACACGTCTCTATTAAATATTATAAAGCATATTTCAGGCAACTGAATGGATTAATTTTTATTTAGTCACACACTCTCATACCTACTTCCTTAATTCATTTTACTACAGTAGAACTTGAAGGACTGCTATTAAAAAGAAACAAAAATTCAAAACTGTAGGTTTTTCAAGTTAAACACAATACAAGAACAAACCAACCAACAAATAAAAACCCACATAACCAAAGGAATCCACATAGACAAATTTTTTAAAAAGCAACCAGAGGAGATATTTACTTTGTCAGGCAGAAGAGTATTTATAACTTATTCATTTTTCTAACATTATTAGCAAGCATAAGTGTCTAACTGAAAAAATGTAATACATACTCCTTGCAGAATAAAGCAAGCAATTAGAGTTAATCAAGACACAAGTTGTTCTCATCTTACAAATGTCACATTCTTTGCAGGAAGGAAAGGTCTTAAGTAAATATCACCCTGTTCAAATTTTAGGAAAATTAACAACATGCAAGACAAAATGTCCAGCAACTAGGAAACCACAGCTCATTATGTCTTAGCCTGAACCCAAGTGAACTGAATCAGTGAAATACAAAACCTCTTCTTTCTGCTTTCTCCTCTTATCATCTTCTTAAAATTAAGAAAAAGGGCTTAGCAGCTGTTAGCAGCTGCTCCCTCTGGCAATTCGAAAACTGGTAAAGGTGACTGTCAAAATTAGTACAGGCAAATTGCTGAAAAAAATTTATCAATTCCTTCTATTTTAAGATATCAAATCTACATTGACATAACCAAAACAAAACAAAACAAAAATTTTAAAAAAATTAAAAGAAGAAAAGATNAGTAAAAAAAAAAAAAAAAAAAAAAAAAAGGAAAGAAAAAAAACCAACCCTGGTTTTGCCACGGAACCCACCAGTGGTTGAATGCTCCCTGTACTCTCTTCCAACCCTCAGAAAATACCACTTTACTATTCAGGAGTCCAACATTGAAAGCAAAGCTTCAGAAGTTCTGGCCTTTGTTTTTCAAGGTGATTTTTATTTTTTAACACCGCCCTCCTTTCCCAAGGAATGTGCTGCATCATAAATTACTAAAAATTCATGCTGATCACTGAACAGATAAGATTACTATCACTGATGGACCATAATTCTAATCATGCACTTAGGAAAGATTTTCCTGTTTTAGTATCAATATAAGCCTAGGGCATTCAGCCACTGAAACAACTGAAGTCTAGAAACAGCAGCTACTTCAGTAAGGGGTTATTTAGTTTATACTGCCATGGAGACAATGGGTCCTCCCACTGAGAGTGACTCAAGTGATGGTTTAAAAGACTTGAAAGGACTTCAGGTTTCTCATCTGCCCTTTGTTTCCTCACTCTGGTCTTTCTCTGAAAGGAATTAGTCTGACACAGCAGTGAAAGTTAGGCACAAAACTTCTGTTTGGATTCAGCTGCATTATTTCTTACAATGCGGGACCCCAAGTTAACCAGAGATGAACATGTTAGAATAGAAAAATTGCCAAAGCCAAGCAGGGCACATGAAACATTCCACGACTGTGTTGCAGAAAAAAAGCAGGAGTTCCTGAGTATTGAAATTTCACACATCATCTGGACAGGTGTGCCCTTTGAATAGAAAACACAACTCCCTCGCCAAGAGGACATTAACGTTTGTGCGAAGAGCAATTTTGCTGTTCAGTGAAAGCTGCTCTTGATGCTTACACTTTTGGTAGGCTTTTAATTACAGCCTGAACTAGTAGAAAAGGAGTTTGAGAGAAGCAGGCAAAAGCCTGAAAACATCCTTCCCTTTGCATTCAATTCTTCCGTGCCACTGACAAGGAAAACTGGCTGAGTTGATACCTGTCTTTGTGACATTTCATGCCCAAAGTTCTCAGCAGCTGATCCAACAACACATTGCCCTTTACCAGGCCTTCAGAATTTGGACTTGGAAAGGTTGAAATATGTGAACACAAAAGAACAACCACCTAAGAATTGAGAAGTTTCAAGGAAAACTGAGGTCTTTAAAAGTGACTAGAGATTTCTGCAGTTATCTTTTTTCAGCACTTTTAAGGGACAATGATTCAATCCAGAGCACTCGCTGCCTTACAGTGTGGCCTCCTCACAGTGTATGCGAATAACAACAAAAAGTAACTTCTGGTGGCTTTACTCCCACAGCTGAATTACTTCTTGGTAGGGGAGCCAGAAGGATCTGAACTCTAAGTCCATGACCATCACAAAACAGATTTATCTATTCCTTTAACAGAAGTTTAGGTACCTCCCTTGTTTCACAGCACAGCAGCTTTAGGTAAGTAAGTGCTTGAAGAAGCAGACAATGAAAGAAAAGGGACAAGATGATAATCAGATAGATATTTTCTTTTCATAACTGCCTATGACACACCTCTAGGGCATTCTAGAGGGAAATTAAGGGACTTATTACATGCAAGACCTGCCTAAATCACAGAGAAAACTTAAATGCAGGGGTACAGAGGCAGGAGATGTAGATGTAGGTACAAAATATTATAGCCCTGTCCTAAGACTCCGTAAGAAAAAAAAAAAGTCACCGAGACAAACTGATGGGTGGCAAAGTTTCAGATTTGTTTTGAGGTTCGTTTGAAAGACCAGGAATCTTCCCATGGTCATGAATAAAGCATTTAATTTTGATTCACGTCCATAAAAGCTGTATAGTTCCCTGATATTTATTGCAAGGGCTTGCTCCTTTTTTTAATTGAAGACAAGAGCAAAACTCGTATATGAAATAGATTAAATTCTCACCTATTGACCATGTGCTGATCTACCCCATTCCCATGCCTGTGCTGGATATGACACTGCCATTACACTGTAAATCTGTACATTTTCAGAATGACACATCATAGCTCCATCACTTCTATTGCTTCCATCCTTCACCTCATTTGTTTCAGTGTGGTTTACTTATTTTCATCCCTCCCTTTCATGATCATCCGTTTTTCAACTCTAGTTCTGTCATCTTCATGGCTAATATTCCATTGCCCTATTGTAATTTCCCATCAGAACATTCCCAAGCCACTCCAGATCTGTAGCTGTCCCCTTACACCTTTATTTTCCAAGTCTTCATTCTCAGGATTCTGTGGCTGAGTCCTGAAATCCCTACAAGAGGTTCCAACACCCCATATCCATGAAATTTAAGAAAATACCAAAACCCTTAGGCTGAAAACATTGCCTCTGATTCTAAATACAGTGCACTCAGAAAAAATGCAATTCTGTGTTTTCTGAAAGCACAGCTAAGGTCAAACAATCAGATAAGAACACAGGCACACCACCAGAAGCTTAATAAATGCTGTAAGGCCTTTGCAAGACCCTTTCCCATCTTCGCCGACTGCCGAGATATTCATCTGGAGCTATGAGCGTTCCCCTCCCCAGCCAGTTCACATCTGTTTACAAGTAAATCCACTTCTGCAGGCTGGAGAAAATAACCCATTTCCTGCAGATCCGTGTAATTGCTACAGAGAAACCAGAACCAAATTATCTGCCTCTTTTTTTTAAGGGAGGGCGGGGGTGGGGGAAAGCTTTCTTTTTAATCTGTGGTAACTTTTCAACTGCCAGTGATGATCTAAAGAGAAATGCAAACAAAATTCACCATACCAAACACTGGACTATGTGCTTTTCAGGACTGAACAGAATTAAAAAAAAAAAAAAAATCCTTAAAAAAATTCTGGTTTGCCAGAATTACATTATGGAATTACAGAAATACAGTTTTGTAAATACAAACTTTTAGCTACACTTTTTGTGTCAAGTAAGTTTAGGGTTTTAAACTTCCTGAGAAGACAGAGGGTTCCTGGAACTTCCCCCTCACTGCACAGAAATTTAATACTATGCAATGAAATTCAGCCTGCAGAACAGATGCTTCCTTGAATAGAAACTGCAATTTTAAGGCTTCTGAACTGTAAATCTAAGATAAGCTGAGGCTTTCTGATGCTCATCTGAACCTGAACTCCAAACAATATGAAGCTCACATATCACTAGGAATTAAACACTGCAGTGGGTTTTACTCCAGAAGTGCTGTCAGAGATGAGAACTAACCATTACAATTGCTGTGATATTATTTGATTTTTTTTAATTTCAAAGAACAGGAGGTTCTTCATAACTAGAAATTTTATTGAGACACATCCCACTAGGAATGAAAACAGGAAGGAAAGCTGCAAAGGAGGAGATACAAATGGGGATGTTCCCTGTGCAGTTACAATGCCAGGAGGGTTGAGGTCTCCTTCCCCAAACACTTCAGTAGTAGGAATGCTCTCGCCTGTATTTCCAAGCAGACCAAAGGCATCATACTCACTGACAAATTCAAGGCACTCAAACTTGAAAAAGAATTTACATTTCTTTTGAAATATTCCCTGATAGAGTGATTACAGCTGAGGCTAATTACATTCTAAAGATAATTTAACTTCAATCACATCTTAATCTTCACAAACACATTCAAGCACATATATAGCCCTGGGGCTCAAGTCAAAGGTGGCAGAGGTCAGGTTTAAAACATCCTGGTGAAGACCAGGGTTTGGGTGGAGAGGAGTGGGTAGATGGATAGAGTGAGCAGACAGTCTGGTTTTTCAACATCCAATTCAGGCAAGAACCATTTGGTAGTATCTTTTGGTAACTGGCGGCTTTTCACCTCTCTTTTTGCCCCAGATCCCACTGTCCATGAACGTGTCAACATTTCTGGCCTACGACCAGCCCACGCTGAGCTACTGTGGAGTGCACCACGAGCTGCTGGCTCACAAGCCCTATGACTCCAGCACGCAGGAGGCGGCAGTGGACACACACCTGGAGCCCGAGCTGGACCTGAGCACAATCACGACGGCGGCACGGATCAAGGAGCACAGCCAGCAGCTGGCTTAGGGGGGTGTTGGCGGGGGGTTCCTGTGGCAGAGGCTGCAACCAAATTCTATGTAACGTTATGGACACAAGTGAGAAGACAATTCTATGGATTCTAGGATCCCTGTTCAAATTAAAAGCGAATCACAAAGGTTAATTGTTTCGAGTCTACAATTTGTAATTAGTTCAGTTGTGCAGTATTTTTTTGACTTCAGAGTACGACCCTTGAAGTGAATCTTTTTCAAAACTCATCCTACCTACCTGTATAAACTGTACAGATGTAATGTATTTTTCATATTGTAAAGTTTCAATTACCAAGAACAACTGGTATGTACAATACCATAATTTAATTACATCTTACTTTACAAGCTTCAGTTTCTAAAGCTTCAAATTAACAAAAGTTATTTCTTGTGTTATTAAGTTTCTCTGTTTTGTAGGGATCATTTTGTTACTGCTTTTGTGCCCAGACAACTTTAATCTAAAATTCTGTCCTTTGCAGAATATACACCATTTTTACCGTGTTTAATGTGTAGAATTTTATCTACTGGTTCCAGAGGGAGGGTTTAACTATTCAAACTTCTAAGAAATTCTTGAAATATATAGCCAAGTTTTCCTAGAAATTAAAATTTAAAAAGAAAAAAAAAATTGAATTCTCCTCAAATCTACCTGTTGCCTTGAAATGCAGCCTGATTTTTAAAAACAAAGCTTGTTTATGCAGCTGTTAGTCAAGGCTGATGATATTTTATTAAGTCTCACTGCTCTGCAAGACAATACAGACAGGAGACTTCAATAGGCAGCTACAAAATCTGCTGTGAGCGTCTGCCAAATCAGGCATTTGTATTTCTGCTGAAAGACAAAGGGGTCCAAAACCTACTTCTGTCGCAAGAAGCTGCTGACAGAAGTGGCAACAGAAACAAGCCCTTACAATATTCCTACAACATAAAATGTTACTCAAAAAAACCTATTTGCTGAAAAGTATAGTAATTTGGAACAAATGGTAAAAGTTTATAGTCCTTTGACATTATGAAAAAGCAAACAAAGAAAAAAACCCAATACCTTTAAATTTAAAAAAAAAATCATGTAGTATTAAGTCTTTAACAATTACTACATTGCTTATTTGTCTATCATTTAATATCTGGATTGAAGCATTCTTATATCCCATTCTTTGGTTCTAAATCTTCAAGACTTCTCAATACTGTATGAGAGTGACTTTTTATACCACTACCTTCATATTGTAATCATAAAAGATTACAGAAATTAGAAAGACATTATATCATGCTGACTCGGTGAAAAACAAAATGGGAACGTGAGCCTTCCAAAATATAGGAGAAAAAAAGTTTCATATGGTGAAGCAACTTTTTTATAATAAAGAGAAATTATATAACCACAAATCTATTTTTCTGGATCTTTATCCCACCATATTTTCATGCTTCAAAGAAGAAGACTGAAATTTAATATTACAGGGCAACTGTTTGTGCAAAAACAAAGTTAATAGAATGAAAAATAGCTTCAAAAATTGGTAACAAATTAATCTGCATTCAGCACCTCTTAAGTGGAAACAAAGTGTCAGAACAGAATACATTGTACTGCTTGTTTATTTAACACTTAGATTTTGTAACACATTTTGCATAAATTATTTCCTCTTCAAAGCATTGTCTTTTTAAGATGCCTCTTAGACCTGCATACTTCAGGTCTGTATTTCTTCACTACAAGGCTTCTTGAATTTGTGGTCACCTTCCACAGTGCCGGAATTTTCCTACACATGGTTTGAAAATACATTTTGCTAATTACCCACTGCAAGCAAACGTGCAGGAGTCATTCTGGAGTCCAGTGACTTTCGGGCTGCTGGAAGAAGTTACCTGAATCACTCCACAGCTGGTTTTGAGGTTTAGTGTTTTGGCATTCTGGCTATTGGAGCAGGCCTGAGCTGGAAGGAGCAAATACCATCCTCCCAAAAGGTCATTTCAGGTGTTCTTGCTCTGGCCTTCTTATTCTGTACTTCAACCCGCTGCCCTCAAGTATTTACGGTGTGTGAACAAGGTCCTGGCACTGATGGAGCTACTCAAAATGCCCCAATGTTCAAAGGTTCCATATATTTCCTATTTATGGAGAACTACGCCATGAGCATTCCCAGTGTTGGACACTAGTGAATTTAGACCGGGGAACATGAGAAAATATTTCCTTATGCCAAGAGACACAACATGTGTTTGATGCACCTGCTTAAAGAGGCACAGATGGGTAAATATTCACATACACACCAACATTTCCCTTTTTCTTTTCTTCTGTCGTGACCAAAGACTCCCAGTTCCAGACCCACATATCACAGGACAAACACCAGAAGCAGAGTCACAACTAGCACCTCACAGATTCCTCATGCTCTCACGGTCACTTCGCAGGCATCTGAAATGCCAGGCTCTCTGTAATCTCAGCAGGCCACTCCAGTGCTCTGCAAGACAGAGCCAACATCCCAGGGCCCAGAGCAGCAGGGGATGCATGCCCTTCTGTAAATACTTAGAATACTTAGTGGATACCATTTTTTTTTTTAATGGACTACATCAGCCCAGAACTTGTTATTCTCAATAAGATGGATGTCTTCAAGAAAGCTAGATGGCAGGTAGGTACCTTGTCTAAAAAATCCTCATCATGAAAAAAACCTAGGTTAAGTGAACCCAAAAAAGGCCTCGCTCCTAAATTCTTCTGTTAGCCTGTGTGTTAGCCTGTAGCTTGCCAACAGCCTGCTGCCAGCTGTGTTCTGATTCTGGCTGCACAGGAACAGTAAACGCTTTCATTCCGTGGATAAAACAAAACAGTATTCCTAATAAAGCCCCAGCCTTGTAGCTAAGTTAGCAAGAATACAGGAGCCTATGGGTTAGAGTATTTATTAAGAGGGGGTCATTCTCATGTATCACTTCCCTTTCCAATAGATCCATACACCACCAACAGAAGTAGCCAATGGCATCCATCTCTGTCACACAGTTAAGTGACACCACCATACCCTGGCAGGTCTTTTTACCAAGAAAAAGCTGGGGGAAGTCACTATGCTTGCAAAATACAAATTGAGAGAGAATACAATCTGCAGCAATAAAAAACCCCAAGACAATTTTAAAAATAAATCTAGCTCCAAGCAACAATTCCCACCATCCATCAGTGGATCATGCTTGTACAGCAATGCACAGGGTTGAAACACCCACTAGAGCAAAGCAAGCCCAAGTATCTGACTGGAGGTCCTGTCTCGAAATGGCTGGTGTATAGGAAGATTAATGACTAATTTAACAAATCCCTGCATGTATCTCAAGACAGTAAAAAAAAAAAAATAACAAACACCACCTATACAAGAAAACAAATGACTGCTTCAATTAAAAAGTTATGAAAATTTGCAGTACAAACTATTCTTAAGGGATCTTAAAGCTACCACTAGCATAAAACACCCCTAAATATACAGTTTTCAGACATGCACAGCAAATATCAGACTTCTTTTGGCAACACACAACAAATGGAAAATGCCAGCCTCAGAAGCTGTGTACTAGGCTTGCTCTACTCAGATCCCCTCCATTTCTCTCCTTCTCTCTCAAGGTATGTTTTATCTCTTATTTCCAATCCTCAGACTGGACATAAGAACAGATATTGTGCAAAAACCATAACATGAAGGGTGAAAAAACAAAATAAAAGTGCAAGGGTATGACCATGACCTGAGGAATAAGCCATGATTCCGGTGTCAATGGACCTGTAATAAATTCTGGGTATTGCCACACTGGCAATGAAGGTACTCAAAGATGGTGAATGAAACTGATTACAAGATCATGTACAGTGTCACATACGAGCAGCTGTATTCAGTTCCCAGCTGGGCTAGCAAAAATGGTCTGTTGAACAGGTGAAAAAGTACAGCTTAACTCATGTCCTATAGGCCTGATCCTCCTCTCTTGAGGGAAAGGTCTTTCTGCTCCAGAGTTTTGCACAGGTCTCAGGGCCGGGGCTTCCTAAAGGCAAATCTTAGCAGTAAAGGCTGAGTTCAGTAATGGTTTTAGTTGGTCACATCGAAGGTACACCCAGCCTTGACAACCTGTCTCACACAGCAGCTGAGAGATGAAACCCAAAGAAGAACTCAAGACTGGGACAAGCACACAGCTGTATTTCCCTGGAAAACCCCTACAAGATCCCAACTCTTTGTAGGTCAGGGACTTCCTGAGCCAACCACGGCCTCTTACTAGCCCCCCTCTGAACGTGCACACAGCTTCTCTGAAGCCACAGCAAGGGGTAACATTTCCAAGTGCTGCAGCAAGGACATCTACTTTGACAAGAAAAGCTGCCTCTTCTCTTTGTTCTGGTAGCAATGAATCATTTCCATTTTTGACACAGAAATACGACTATCACGTAATTAATAATAACACACTGCCAGCTTCCAGGGAGCATGAATAACATCCACTCAGTCACCTGGAGTGCAGACTTCATCTGAAACCCTGAGACTTCAGTTAGGGAGGGTGGATGGGGGGGTCTGTATCTTACGATCAAGATTTAGCTAACCAGAAAGGAGAAATGCTTTTTCCCAGGTTTCTCAAGTCCATCACAATAGTAAACAAACCATAAACCTGCTTGTCAGAAGTACTGCAAAAAAACCCAAGCATTTTTCAACACACAAAGATACATTTGAAGCTCTAACAGGTACAAGTTTGACCATATGATCAGCCTTAAAAGCAGATGTTCCTTAAATTCCTCACAAAAATTCTAACATTTGAGTGAATTAATAGCTCTATTATAACATAACAAGGCAAAATTCCATTTTATTGTTCTACCTAATTATAGAATCTGATTAATTTCAGTTATGAAGTTTCAGAATAAATTAAAGTGAATGTAATCAGAGTTCATGATTAATGTTATTTTAATGAACCCCTAAGAAATTACCATTTTGCCACTAGAACTTTGCCAAGAATTTTTATGTAAGCTGAAGTGCAATGTGTACAAGTGTGAAAATCCCACATGGCACAGAGCTTCTATTCCACTTGATCACCATCAATTTGGTATGTAAATCACTCACTCTGAGAGCTGCCTCTTCAGATGGGGAACCACAAAGGAGCGCCTGCTGTGGAACAGCAAATGAGCCAGTGACGCACGGCTCATCACCCCCAGCCCTCTGACATTAAAGCTCCCACACATTCCTGACAGGGGACACTTCAAAGCCCTACCACGACAGACGTGCCACACGTAACACTAATAATATACAAATGAGCATTAATTAGTGGTACATTAGTATAGAATTTCTTTGGATTAACAGTAATGTGTGATGATTGCCTTATTAATTGCCTTAGGTCAACTGACATGAAGAGGATGGATGGTCTCCTCATAAACACCAGAAGAATTCAAAGTGTGCACTTACACAAGAGCATGTTTTTTCCAGCTTTCATAGAGTACTTCCCACTTTGTATTCCCTAAGAAACAGACTTCTAAGGTGGATGCATTTCAGCAATAGTTCTATGTGCAATCTAATCATAAAGTGAGCGCTTCAATGATACATATTTCAAAGCCCAATAATTTAAACATTGTTATGCACTAATTCTGTTTCTTAGAGAATAAAACCTCATCAGCTAGCGCTGAGAATACTCATTAAAAGAAAATGATGTGTCCCTGCAGCACTGTGCACCTCAACATTTTCAGTAGTTTTACACAAGAGCATGTCATAAATGAGGCATGGAAAGCCATTAACTGAACAATTCATATTGAGTAGTTTGTTGTAATTGATGCTTTCAAGAGAAATAATGAAAGTGATTTATTTTTCTAGTAATAATGAAGCACCTCCCTTTCATGTCTTGCTGTTGGTAACTTTATTTTTAAAGAACCTCTAAACTTGCATAATTAACCCAGCCATCATTGCCCAAAAGTCTTCCTTTGTCAGCAAAGGAAAAACTACAGCTATCAATGGTGTATCTGAATATGCAAACAGGATTTGTGAACAAGATTTATTTTTGTTTTCTGCTTTAGCATTACCTAGACACCTCATACTTCTCTTCACCTTTTGCAACTTAGCTCTTTCTCCAAAATCTAGCTGTCACAATTGAGACTGCCAGCAGTAAAACAGAACTGCTCAGACTGAGATCCTGGAGGGAAATGCCTCTCAGGTATCCACCTCCAGAGCTGAGCACCTTTGCTGCCTACCAAGCACATGCTGAAGCTTGTCTGACTGCTTTTCTTCATCACCAGCTCTTGCAAATATAGATTCATAAATATAATAATGCTAGAATATGCTAATAAAAATCAACCTTTTTTTTTTCACTCTGCCACTATATAAGGTGATGTTAAGTTTGGGGGGTTTTATAATCTCTTTGCACCCTAAAGCCTTGAAGAGATATGATTAACAGATGGCAGTATCAACTGCCCTAATTCCACTTTCATCAAGTCATTATAACAGAAACTTTAGAAGTTTCTGGAAGGGATGAACGTGATGCCCCCCCCATGTCAAAGCAAAAACAACTCTATAGGTGCTTCTCTAATTTCTTAAAAAGCCTTCAGTCTCTGGGAACAAAGTATCTACATCAATGGAATGGAATTAGTGAACCTGAGTGGGAATAAACATTATTGATAAAATTTCCTTCATAATCCTGTCTGGCTTAATTAGTCACTTCAATGCCATCTTCTTCTGAAGCTGTATGTCTTCCATTTCTTTATTTCTCTTAATAACTCCTTGAATCTACCATCTCACTGAAGATATCTGGATCCCAAAGAGGCAGAAACATCTGCCTGTGTTCTGCACTGCAGAATCAATCTCACGGTTCAAATGTGAAGTGCTGCCAGCCACCTTTCCCATTCACAAGCCCTGGCACTTGGTAAGTCCTTTCTTCTCTATCTGCATGCATTTTGCCTCAGGAATTTGGAGACTCCACCTTTACTTTAGCAAAAAAATTAAAATACCCACTGAAATAAAGAATTGATTTCAGATAATTTATACTGCTAAATTGCATTCTAAGATTCCTTCCTATAATATGCGAGTATAAACCAAATATATGCTTACTATAAACCAAAATTATTCTTTGAAAAAGAAGAATAATTTTTGCTTCCCAGAAATAAGCATTAATGGTTTTAAGAGCTTGTGTGTAAGCTTTTCTTTGACAAAATAAGGAGGGAGGAGAGGAATTTATGCAGGGGCATTGTTAATGCCACAGAAATAAAACAGTTACCCAAAAAAAGAGTCCCATTGCTAACTAAAACTTGAAGATTTAAATGCAGAAATAAGTCAGCATTACTTCTGAGACAGGATGTAAAGGAAGGGGCTATAAATACCATAGATGCACCTAAAGTTATCCTGCAGGAACAAAAAAATGTATTTTCAAAATTCATATGGACCTCAAAGAGAAGATATTTAAGGCTGGTTTTTAAAAAGAGGTACAGGCTAATAAGGCACAACATAAAACAGAAGATGAGAAGGATTAAATTTAGGTCTGGACCAGATATACACAGGTGAACCACTGTGTATGGGTGGGAATGGGATCTGCCTTTCCCAAAATGAAAACCATTTCCATTTTCTTTAGTACCAAAGGTGCCCTGTACATGTCAGTAATCAGCAGGATAGTATCTGAATGCAAATCAGTAACGGGGATAAAACAGTTGGCCTTACACACACGAACTAAAAGCAGTAACTGACCACAGAAAGAAAAAAGAAGACAGACCCAGATCTGCAAAACTGCGTAGGGAGGCAAATAAATATAATGAATAAATATATATAAGCCCCCCAATCAAGTGCTTTTATGTTAAAAATAACATTGTTAATGGCCTGTTTTACCTAAGAGGACTTCAGAAAAACCAAGGGAAGTGGAAAAGTAAATCAAAGGCAGAATTATTAATAAATAAACAGTAGTATATGTAAAGACACTGAAGTATTGCTCATACGATTATTAATTCAGTTAGATGGGGCAATAAAGACATACAGTGCTGCCCATCAAGAGCAGAGCTCTGCTCTGCTTCAGTGGTCTGTTCTTCTACTAACATCACAGTTTTCAGAACTATCAGTTAAAACAGGTAACATTGGAAAATAATTTAGGAAAAAAGGAAGCATTATAAATATAAAATCCTTATCACAGATACCGCAGCATCAAGGGTTAACTAAGCTGAAACAGCAGGAGCTGCTTTGTCAGTTCCGTGTCTGACTGAAGGGGTTAACAAACATGTCAGCAAGGAAGAATGAGGGGACATGGGAGAACTCCCCCTAACAACCCTTGGGAACCCTCCAGTTATTTCCACCCAAAGCCACTACCTTCATTAAAGCTGTCCAAAAACAGCATTTCACTGAAAAACATCTTCAGGAAAAACACCCAACAAGGAAAATAAATTAATTCTATCTAAACAGGAGAAGGGATAGATGTGTAAAATGGAGGAAGAAAGGAGGGGAAGCCCTAGAGAAGCCAATTGAAAAGGAAGAGCCCAATGATTCAGTGATGAACGACTTGAGGAAGCTGTAACCGCTCGTCATGGTAATGGATTAAGGTACAAAAGGAAACAGGAAGGAATGAAAATGGGAAGGCACAAATCCAGTTGCTCCTTCCTAGTGACTGGTCTGAAAACAAACGGAGTCCCCTGGGGCAGGGGAGTGAACAACAAACAACATCTCCGTTCAAGGAGCTGCCCTCCTCACCTGCCACGGCTGTGAAATAAGGTGTTTGTCACCTGAGAGGGACAGGGCAGCGACAATAGGGACAGACAGCAGCACCTGAACTGATGTCATCACTTCAGCTTCAATACGTCCTTTTCTTCGGACAGCTCAAGGTAGATCCATTATTTTCCTTCTCTCTAAAAGGGCTTTTACTTTGCAGCAATAACTTGCAAAAAAAAAGGTTTAAAAAAAATGCATTTTTTTGCCTTCAGTAAAAGCACATCAAACCTCATAAAATATTCTGCTCCCAAAATTTTTATAAAAATAAAGAGCTTTGCAATCAGATATATTTGATTTAAGGATAATGAAGCAGGTTTTATGGGCTGCAGAATATTATAAATCTTTTCTGATATCTTTTGGGGTAGAGGGAAAAGGGGAATTGTTGAAGGAAAAGATGATAGATTACATCTGCCTGTGGGTAGTAAGGCTTCCTACAAAGAGAAATGGCATACTCTGAATAATTACATGCAGTCTGAGGCCAAAAGAGACAGAGTCTAGTCCTGGTCAGATATTTCAGCTGCCACAAAATACTTGTAAAAAATGTGTAAGGAAAATAGGATGATTTCTCACTGGTTATCAACAGTTTTTGTTTTGCTAATTTGCTCAGCTTCAACACTAGGTCAAACCATAATTTCTTCTTTCTGCTTTGCAGAAGTTCTTCCATTTTGCATCATGATTGTCAGCAGAAACATCAAAACAACAGCACCATTCCAAGAAAGATAAAAAGGGGAGATATAACCAGGACTGTATTTTAACAAAAATATTGAGCATATTTTTCAAAAAGAGTTTGTAAGACACTAACATAACCAGAGTGTCAGGCAATACAGGCAAAAGCAAAGAACAACAGCATAAAGTATTCAATACAGACCACACTTTGAAAGAGTAGTAAGACCCCCAGAGCTGCTTGAAACAAGATGATCTGGCTCCATTAAAGCCAGCTGCAGTTCCACCATTGGCTTTAGAGGATTTGATATTTTCGTAGTGGGATTTTTGCACTCATACAGAAGATAATTAGGACTCAGCACTGGAGATAAGAATGAGAGCTTTATGTAGTACAGCTAGACACAGGCAATAGCCACAACACACTGGCTGATCTAATAATTAAATGCTCACCTGCAGCATTTCGAGCTATTTCCTATACTCAAAAAGTATTCGATTAGAGGGCTACTCCTTCCTTCTCACACTGAAAAAAGCAACTCATCCATATAGTGATTTAGGAATTTCAGTTTTGTGTCACTGAGAAGTGGCCACTGGGAGCCTCCCCGAGACTGCCACCCTCTTGATCACAGCTTCCTCCACCTTCTCCTTCCGAGAATCAAACAGCCACTGAATCACAGCTGTGCTTTACTGCCACACAGTTCTGAGAGAGCGACACAGCTGCCCTGATGGACAAAAGAAACTAAAAATCAAAGTGTTGGTCAGCCAACCCCCCCTCTTGCTCATCATGGACCCTTCCTTTCCTACAAACCTGTTTTCAGGCTAAGAGTTCTCAGCAGGGCTTTTGAGATGCCGTAACTTTGTGAAACTCCCTCAGGAGCCACAGAAATAGTCTCCTCTTTCTTCACAGTCTCCTCCAAGAGAGATCAGTCACTATCTTAGGAAGCTCCAGAAGCTTCTCTCAGATGACCATGTTCAGCTGTTCCCAATGAAAATGCCTTCTCCCTTCCTCCCAAAAAGTGCCACCCGAGCAAGGGCTACAGTGGCCAACAAGGAAATTAAGTGACCTTTCTCTCTGCCTCCAAGCCAAAATATAATACACTGTAACATTCAGTAAAGAGTAAACAATTTAATAACAAAAATTATGTTATCGATCACAGCATCCCAGAACATCAAAAGTCACATTTTGTATCACAGTTCATAGATCAAAAGCACCAGAATAACTTATATTTTTCTTCTTTGTAGTTTCTGGAACTTTGGGCTATTTTCTAGGTTGCCGTATGCATGACTTCAGCACAAGCTAACGAGATATTGAGTGAGAAATCATTAGCAGCTGGTCAAGTAAAACCATTCCATCAATCATTTTCATTTCCTTAATGTCAACAATTCTAATTTCAACTCTGGAAAAAAATTGTGCTTTAAACTGTGAAATACATCACATAAAACAGTGACATTCAATAGTATGCTTTTGGATTCTCAAGTTAACTGTGAAAAAGTTAATTCAACACATAATGAAGTCATTCTTCCTTTATAACCACCAAACCCAATTGCGGGGGGCGGGGAGAAGCTCTTCATCTAGATGAGGCAAACAAACTATCATCTATTCCAGAATAAATCCATCATTTTGTACCTAAAGCACTAGTAAAAATTCTAGAGGAACTGCAAAGCTGTCTTGTGTCTTCTATTTATGAAGACATATTCTAGGTTGTTCTTGCATTCCAGTCAGTGAAACATCTACCCATGACTACCAAAGGACCTTTCAGGCACCACAGCTTCAACACCGTGCCCTGCTCAGTTTTCCCGGTGCTGTTTTTTGCAGACACACTTTTGTGAACAGCTCTCCTACAAGAACTCTCCCTGCTCTTTGGCAGAAGTTCCTGAGGGAGGGAGCACTGCAATCAGTCACACAAAATCCCAGCCCTGCCGACACACATTCCTGTGCTCAGGAAGGGGCCCAGTGTGACAGGGTGCTGGGGTGGCACAGGACCAGCTTTTCCTTTCAGGTGTCTGGAGCAGAGGTACCCTCCATCTCTAAAGCTGGGTTTACTGGAGCTTTCTGATTATGAGAACAGGGAGATTACAGAACATGGCAACGCTCTGAGAAAGCAAGCTGAGACGGCCAAGTGACTCCAGTGACCGTCCCCCCGCCCCCATCTCTATCCTGACACGAGTAGCTTAACTCTTTCCTTGCTTCCTCGTCCAACACCTTGCAGCAGCACCCAGGTTTGCATCAGACCTGGAGAGCCTCCTCTAGAACCCAGGAAAATTTCCTCCCTTCAAGTTTCAGGCGAGGTCCTCTCCCTACGGCCACGCCAGCCTGGGGCAGCCTCCTGCCTCCCAGGCATCCCCTGGCCACACCACGCTCCAGGCAGCTTTCACCTGATTTTATGTTAACACCAGGAAATTACTGGGGATTTCTGTCATACAGCCAAATTACAGGAAGATTAGTTGGTTGGTTGGTTGGTTGGTTGGTTTTTACAGTGCATATCCATTCTCTTCAGGAAAAAAAACTTAGTATGAGGGAACAGCTCACAAATTACATTACACAAATGCAATTTGGTTGCTAAAGTTTTAATCTTGTACAGCAAAATTCCTATTTTCTATTTCTTGTACTTAAGTTCCAGTTTATGAACAGATTACAGGATGCAAAATTGTTAGGTAGAATCTAAAATATTAAATTTAGATAAATCTTTCTAATGTAGTTATAAATTTGCCAGGATATAAAAACTCCTGCTGGTATGATAAGCTGAAGCACTGTTAAATGTACTATTTCCATGTAAACAGCTCAGGAAGAAATAAATTCCTAGTATGCCTATAACTATTAATAGTTTATCTTATTAACCAGCCTTCCCCAGATGCTTGAACACAAAATTGTAGAAGGGACAGATTATTATCTGTAGATGGCCTGGAAGTCTAAAAGCCCCACCAAATTTCAGTCTGGTTTTGATAATTACATACAAAATGCATTCACTGTTACAAACCTACACTAATCTGTGGAAAAAAGCAACTGGTTGTAGGCAAATGCCCATATAAAGACTGGGAATATTACTTTAATAAAACTGTAAACCAATAATCAGTGCAGCTTGGAGGGAGCTCATGGTCACTTTGTGCACCCTGAGCACTCTGAAACAGCCCACATGTTCCTAGAGCTCCCAGGCAGATGCTGGGCAGCCCAACCAGTCCCAAATGTGCGCATGACCAACTCTCTACGGCCTCCCAAGGGAACTGTTCCAGTGCTTACTCATCTACATGCTGGGGTTTTTTAATCCAACACTGCACAAATTTTGCATTTTGCCAATTACATTTGTCTTTCTCTGAACAGATACGGAAAATAACTTAACAGCATAAACCTTATAAAAACCTCTTCCATGTCTGAAAATATCAGCATGTTCCTCTTCTCCACCTCTTCCTACATTACAGAGACTCAGTTAAATCAGCTGCTTCCTACTTTTTATAAGTTATAAAATCATTGCTTCATTTTGTTCCTTGTATCAACCCTTGTTATTCTTAAGCTGTGATGCCCAAAATTTCTTACTCAGCTGAGCCCTACTTAGAGTTCATTTCATCTCTGATTTTCATACAGCACTGGGGAGCTGTAGAGCAGTACCACTGCTAAGCCACATATTCTGCATTTCTATGTATACAGTGAACTTCTTCCCAAGGGTAATTGTTTGCACTTATCATGCCAGTTTGTAGATTTCAGACTGTATCTCCACACTAAAAAAAATAAAAATAAGGGGGGAGGGGGGGATGTTTTTATTGACCTATAAAATCCTTTGAAGTTGCACCAGGGTAGCATCATTCAAACTCTAAATTTTTTCCACTCTTCATTCCCTAAGCCATTTATTGACTTTTATTTCATTTATTACTAATGAAAATACACCATACACGTGGGTCCCAGGCCAGTCCTTGCAGAATCACACTTTGTTAAGCTATCCCAAACTGACCCGCAATAGATTAAATACCAATTCAGTAGGAACATTGTTTTTCAGTGACCCGTATTTTCCCTCATTATACAACAACTGTGCTCCTCAAGTTTGCTTATGAAAACATCCTCTCAGTGTGCAATGCTGTGTGCAACATTTCATCAGTTTACAACTTCCCTTTTAATCCCTGGCCAGCTATTCTGTCAAAGAACTACATGTATTTGACAGAACGTGTTTTGAACATACGTGCTTGTGGCTCAGCACCACCTTCTTCTCCTGAGTAGTTTCAGGAAATGAATATCTAAGGACTTCCTGCAGCTTCTTCACAGTTATCCACGTTAGAGGGACTGACCTCTAAATTCCCTAGATAAAGGAATTTATCTGTTATGATAAATTTAGCTTTTCTGGTACCTGGAAATACTCATTCCTCACAGATTTTTACAATCAAGGCCAAAGTCCTTTCTTAAATATTCCTGAACCCTTTCTGGTATATATTCACTTTGCTTTACTGACTGCATTAATTTTTCCCAGCTATTTACATGAAGCCTGAAGCAGGTAGGAGAGACAGTATTTTTGAGTTCCTGTCCCCATTTAGAAAGGTCCTCACTTTCCCTCCTATTATTTCCTTCTAAATCACTTCCAACGCTCAGATTCCCACCTCCTTCTTCACTAATAAATTTGCAGGTTACTTCTTTCTTCTAACTGAGCAAAGAAGCCTTTGGTGCCAATCAGACTATTGATCAGACTGTGCCTTGCTGCATCATTTTTGCCACAGAATGTCTGTTGTTTGGGCAAAGGAGCAAAGAGCCATTCTGGCCTAGAAACCACCTACAAAACTGCGTGTCTCTGCAGCAGCCAGGCCCCGCAGGCCTGAGGGGAAGGCACGGCATTCCCAGCCAGAGAGCAGTGGTTCCCCAGGAGTCCCACGGCAGCACTGTGTCACAGAGCAGTCCCAGGACGCTGCTCGTTTACTCCACCTCATTTACTTCCTCAGCCAAAGGGAATATGAGGACAGCGTCATATTCCAGCTGTTTGCCAGGAATGGATGATTCCAGATTTACAGGCTGGCCTATGGATCGGTATCACATATGTACACAGACTTCACTACAAGAATAAGCTAGAGGACAAAAAAAATTAAAACTTCCATCCTTAATTAGTGGCCAAAAAAAAATCTAAACTCACTCCTCCTGGTCATTTTTTCAGCCTCCCTATTTTACTTAAGTTGTAATAGCTATTTAGGTCTGTAATAGTACTTTACTAGATCTGCATCTAAATAAATGCCAAGCAAGTAATTTTAATATCCGATCTTTGCCAAACATCACATTTTGTCCAGACACAGAATGAGAAAAAAAAGGGCTTACTATTTGCTTATAATTCTATCAGACATTTAAAATGGCGTTGACAATGTTACAGACTAACTGGAAAACAGAGCAAGAATTGAAGCACAGTATCAGAAATCAGGAATACAGCTGGAGATTCTCCAGAGGAATCTTTCTCCTATTAAATTTTGCCAGTTTATCAAAAACAGAATGTTCCATGGAAACAGAGAAGGCATAACACATCTTCTGACAAAACACAGGCACACTGCCTGCCAGCTCTGCAAGATGGCCTTGGGACCAAACTCTGAAAATTTCAGATCTGCTGTTCCCGGTCTTTCTGGGAAGAACTTGGAGGTACCAGTCCCTGAGCAGCGTTGCTCTACAAAAATTCCATTCTTACAGCTGAGAGAGGCAGGTGTTCCAAGAATCACAATAAACAAGGAGCCAAACAGCCTCAGGACCTGGCAGCCTTACCCAGGTTTTATTCAGATTTTGCATCCTCACTCATATGCAACAGCACAGTGGTTTCCCACTGGGATCCAGGATAACACTTCACCTCAACAACCTGGGCAGTTGTTCCCCAGCTGCTCAGGAGAGGACAGGTAGGAAACTGCTAACAGCCCTGGCAATTTCTGTCAGCAACATCTACGACATCCCAGTACGTTAAAGCAAGATTTTGAAATGAAATGCACAGTTGAACACAGGAGGTGGCTGACAGAATCCAAAAGATTATTAGGCCACTTGTTTTTCAAATTAGAAACAAGTTTTTCTGATTACTTGAAAGTTAAGGAAGAAAAATCTGTTTCCTTGCTAGCTGTAGGACACATCACAAATGCCGCGATGACCTTACCCCCTTGGCAAACAGCCGCAAGCTGTCACACAGCAGTTCATGTTTCCTTTACCTTTTCATCGTTTGGACTCCTTCAGTTCACGCTTCCTACAGGAACTTTGCAGTCTTCCCCTACTTCGCTTCCTTATTACTGCAAACAGTGGACTGGGAATATTATAAAACCAAAATTGTTCTGGCTTATGTGCATCCGCTCTCTCGTATACACTGTCCATGGGTGCACGTGCACGGCCAGTAAAGGCACGTTAATAATACACTAATAATAATACAATATGGCTCTTTTGCCATATTAAGCCAAAAAGAAGCACTCAAGTTCCCAAGAGAAGAGATTTACCTTGGGCTGCACTTTTGTTTTCCATTAACTGCTTCCAGGGTGTATGTAATTATTATATTTCTTATTTTCTCTTATTTACATGGAATAAAAATTGATTATTATTTTTCATTTCTCCTGCAAAGAGCTAAATGTATTCAAGAAAATGAAGGGATGGATTGCTTTACCACTTATCTTCTTTTACAGACTGATAATTCCTCCTGTACAATATTAGGGTTTAGAAAAAATTAGAAACATCGCTACTTGATAGAAAAGATAATCTTAGATTATTCCTGAGTACAGCCTCTGGTCAAGCAGCTGACGTATCATTTCTTTCCATCTTTGTATAAATTTCCTTTATTTTTTGCTACTAATAATGAAACAATGGTTAAAGATAATAAGAATAACCTAAGATAGCAAGGATTTTCCAGTAAATATGGCAATTAGAGTAACTTCTTTAATGTATTCTACTAAGCACTGCAGCTGTTGGATTCAAGACATTTATTTTCTTTGCACACTCAAAGAGAAAATCTGCCAAGTGGCAACACAGGCTTAGAAAACAACCACAAGAAGTGGTTCTTGGGGAAAGCTGATCTTGAAAGGACTAAAGCACATATTTTTTATTAATATGATGGGGGAGGGGGGAATTTTTTACTTTGCCAGCCTCCTGATCATACAGATTGGTCACAAATGCAATTATACAAAATTATATTCTTCCTTTTTATTTTAATTAATTAAGGAAAGAAGAGTAGCACATCAGACAGGAACAACAAACAACTGGAAATTATTCCACTGAAAGGAAAGTTAAAATCAAAGGGAAGTGCCAATAAATGCGGTTTATGACCAAAGACAAAAGATATGGTTTAGTTTTTTAAGCCTTGTTCTGGTTTTCTTTTCAGAAAGAATATGGAAATGTGGAATTGGGATTTAGATCTTCAAGTTGCCAATCTCCTTTATGTCACTGTTAGAAGATCTGGCTGAAAAATTAAGACCAAGAATTACAATTTTTCTGCAATATGATACAGTACTGATTTCATCAAAAATGACCGTAAGCTATTTCACATAAAACTCCATTGTTCATTCTTCACAAAAAAAGATCAAGAGAAGTTAGGCAAAAAATTAAGTCCAAAAGTCAGCTGACAACTCTGCAGATATCTCCATTTCTATCAAAGAGAAGTCACTTCTGGTTCTATAAATTAAGAACTGCAGCATCTCATAGGTTGGTGGCATACAAGAATTCTAAATCCAAGTAACCATAGGAAAAAGCCTTTGGTTTCACCCATGCAGCAGACCTCAATACCAGGTGATGAAATTCTTAGGGAGATCTTTTAATCAACCACTCCCCAAATGACTTCTACAAGGTATTTTTTTATAGAGAGGATTCATTACCACAGAATTTAACACAGTAACTACCCTTCCTTCACCACCTGAAGATTACCAGAGATTATCCAAATGAAAGAAACTTTCCTTTTACTACTTTATGGAATTTCTTGTCTTGGCTTCATTACCTGAATGTCTTTTAATCTTCCACTGGTATATAACGGCATTGACTGTATATTGAAAGGAGCTGGCAGGGGCATCCTGGACATTGCCCAAACACTGGAATTTATTCAAATGTTTAGCATCAGACTCCATATATTGAAGACAGCAGCAGTGTTTGGACATTATCCAGTCCAACCCACTGCTCAAAGCACAGCCAACTCCAGCCAGGTTGGTCTGGGTTTTGGATGGGCCTTCAATACCAACATTCTATGAAGAGTTCCCTGAACTATCAATTATGATTGATCTTTTTAATTAGAACTGTTGCATAAACAAAAATAAGTAACTTTTAACCTGAAACAGAATACAATTTAGAAATGTATTTGGACAACAAAAATCAGCGGCATTATACCAGAGGATAAAAACAAAGATAAATGCATCTGAAACAGCAGACTTCAGTAGTGTTCCCAGAAATGGCATCCTGACATGTCAAAAAAATGACCAGTCTAACACCCTCCAGGAAACAGGAAATTGGTTGAGAAAAACATTATGTAATAGCAACCATTTTCAATAAACTCTAAAAATAGGAAAATTCTTGTAAACTAAACAGGTAGGTAGATGTTGAGTTAACAAATACTTGATTATTTTTTAATGCTTGTTTATTACCATAATCAAGGATTTACTTCATCTTGGGGAGAGCAAATGCTGCGTTACTGAAGGTTTCTTGAAAAAAAATTAGTCTTCAGCAACCCAACATATTTCCAGTGCTGTCAGGTATGCTAAATACAAAATACTGACTCTTGTAGTGAATCACCCTCCACAGAGCCATGAGTCGCTCCTCACACTACATTACTTCCGTGCAAGCCTCAAGTTCAGATCCGATTTATCCTGAAATAGCTCGGCTCAGACCCGTTCAATGAAAAGCAGGGCTTAAGGAGAGAAAAGCTTTCATTATCCTTCTCCAGCTCACATGCAGAGATCTCAGATTACTGCAAAGTCTGTAAGAGCATCTACAATCAGGTACATTTAACTGCAGCTTATTTTTCAGCTGTAAATCTATTTGGGGAATTCACTAGACTACTTCTGTCTTTTAAGTACACTTAAGATCCTCCTCCTAAACAATTCTTATCTAATTTCCCCATAAAACAAAATGTTCCCTGAAAGTTAACATTTAGAAAAATAATTTTCAATTACACATACTGCATTACAAAATGCAAGAAAATCCTCTGTAGGAGTGTTCAAAGTCAACTCAATCAACTACTCAGGCAATGTGAACAACAGAATCATGAAAACTACATATTTTCTTGCATAAAGGCCATCATAATATGCCATATGGGCATACCCATTTTACTGGAATACATCCTTTTTTGAAAAACATAATACTCAATAAAGTCATAAAAATTAAAAAAAGAAACACATATAAGAAAAGAACTGAGTGACACTTTCCACCCACTCATCAAAATTCTTCTAGCTTACATTTTGACATACCTCAATTTCAAACTTCTCTGGAACACCAGTTTTCTTAAGATGTTTGAATAGGAAGAGGACAGTAAAGTAAGAGCATTCAAATGCATTCTTTTTGTAAAAAGGCATAAATACAAGTGTTTTCTATTTGTTCAGAAATAAAAAAGGATTTAAAAACAAGGATTTCAGGAAGTTATTTCAACCCCTTCCATGAATAACTAACAGTAATTCTGTTCCTGAAGATTTTAACAAGGAATTTCTTCAAACTCCCTGGTTAGTCAAGTCTACCAAGTTTGGGCTCAGTTCTTCAGAGAGCTACTACACAGAACTTTGCAAGTTACATATTCGTGAAAGAAAGTGCAAGTAACCACAAAGGGCAAGTCAAACAGTCCCCTATTTTCACCTCCTCGGGTGTCACTGGCAACCCAGGAAGTTGTTCCAAGTTAAGAGATCAGTATGCTTGAGGCATCTGTATGTCCCTCCACTCTCCAAGAGTAAGAATGGCAATAAAATACCACAAAAAACATTATCAATCACAGTCTCCACATGCAGAAGTGGGTCAGACCCCAAGCTGTTGTTGAAGAGTACTCAATACAGAGGTAGAGCAAGGCATTAGCACTCCACAGCAATCAAATTTGAGAGCTGAGATGAAGAGCAAGGCCCAGAACCGTACCATGAGTAAAAAAAGATTTCCTGGTTTTCCACTCATTTTCTGGTTTGGAATTTTCAATGCTCAGGCTCCAGTAAGTGAACAATCAGAGTCTGAAATCTAGAGAGACACAACACACAAGTCCCAGCTCCCCACTCTGTCCCCGTTCCCACAGCTGGACCTTCCCCATGGCTACAGAAGGCTCTGCACTGCACGCCTTTTCCTTAAGGGCTCAGCACAGTCCAGCTCACTCCCTGTCCCAGTTATGGCTCTGCTTTCAGGGATCCCAGCTCCTAGTCTCATCCTCACAGCACTTCAGCTGTTGTGCTCAGATCCAAAACTGTCTCATACTCACAAGCTGTGGACACAAGCCTGTGGTGAAGCATCAGGCTTCAGGGAGCCTTGAGGGAACCCAGTTTCATAAAGCTTCAGGAGCTGCATTCCCAGCCCAACACGCAGTACGGGTGCTTCACTGCCTGCCACCAGCTACTTCATGTCCCCTCCAGCATCACTGCTGAGCAGCTCCATGTCACAGCGCACAGGACATTCCCGCTCAGCCTCAGCTGGCCTGCCCTTAGGCTGCGTGGATGGCCAGGGCTTGATTAGCAGTAATATAAATACGTACAAGGTGGCCAACTTCAGTTCACTTCCTGATCTGCCTCAAGGTAAAATGGATCATTATTCTCCTCACGTTTTTTAAATGGAAGCACCACTGGTGTGAGAAGGGCTGGTTTGGCTCTGCTCCCTGCAACACACGTGGCACAGCTGTGGGACAGCAGGACACAGCAGCTGCCACCACCTGTGGCACAAGAGCCACAGGCACGTCCAGACTAAATTACCCATGTCTGACCCAAACATTTAGGTAATCATAACATAAAAACCCAGTTAAGAAACAGAAATTTTTGGAATTCACAAAAAGAAAGCGAAATCAGAACCGATGAGAAAAATTCACTGACCCATATAGACGCATACACACACACACACGTGCATCTCCAACCTATAGCCATAATAAGCTGAGAAACTAATGAACTAAAACAAATGAAGCTCAAATATCATGAAACAACACTCCAAAAGTAAGGCGTTATCAATTTCAAGAAAGCAGCTCTCGTATTATCAGTGTATCTGACCTTTCTTTACCAGCCTTAACAATCTAGGAGCAATCTTTATTGAAAGCCAGAGGAGGATGCAGAATAATTGTTCAGGCACACCACCCTACTTAATGAAGGCAGAGACAGCAGCACCTGCAACCACTTAGTGCTGCTCACAACAGCCACTTGCGCTCACGCTCAGTCACAGCTCCATTATCCCTTCTGACCCCCCAGGGAATGGAATGTCTGTATTGTGACTGAGTAAAAGCTCAGAAAAAAATCAAGAAACAGAGAGTTCGTATTGCTGCACTCCAGTGTGTTCAATAACTTTTCATTGTAAAGGATGAAAACACAAGAGCTCATCATTAGGAAAAAGCAAGTGCTTATTACTAGAACAAAATTATTACTACCACAGATACATTATTACATTATTATCCACACTACAGTATGATTCTGCCGTTGATAAGATATCCAAACCCATAGCAGTAATTCCTGTTACTGGATGTGCTAAAATGCCAATATATCCCCTAACAATGTATGTCTATGAGTAAAATTCAGAAAGGATAATAATTTCAAAGAATTTTAGAAACAATTAAGAAGAAAAACTGCTGCCTTTCAGAAGAATTATAAATGTATTTTCCATTTACTATGTGTCTGAATTACTCTGAACAGAAAAACTTACAGGTTCTTGTGGAAAGCATTTTGCTTCACTTTCCATTGTACCATTCACTGTGATAAAATCTCTGTGAAAAACAGACACTCACATAAAAGCAAGTATCTTCTGAAAAGATGTTTCTCCCAGCTTGCATTGAAAACTCTTTAACAAAAGATTTTTGAAAATTTATCACTGGTACCAATAAGCTCTTAATTTCATTTCATGTCCTTGAGGCTTATTAGACACTGTAAATAATTGAGGAACATTTAAAAAATAGGTTTAGGAACCACAAAAGCTATACTACTTATACTGATTCAAATGTTAGGGCTAAATCCTAAGTTCCTGCACACTTCAAGCACCGAGGCCTTGTTTCAAAAGAACAGACAAGGCAGACCCTACACAGAATTTAGGCACCCAAGTCCTGGCAATGCCCCTGTTGAAGCTCAACACTTACCAGGCAGGGTACGCCCACCATCAGCACCAGAGTGACCCTGGATGTCACCAGTGCAGCTCCCAGAGCTTCCTGGCAAACCAGCTGCCAGACGAGGATCTGGGGACGTGGCACCGGGTGAGGTGTCTCTGAGGCAGAGCAGCTCCCACTGGCACCACTCAGACAGGAAGAAGCCTTAAGGCAAGAGATCAAGCCAGAGTGCCAGCAAGAAATAGGAGACCCATCTCCAGAAAAGCAAACCCTTCCGAGCAGCTGACTAGCACAGCTCATGAGAGGGAGTGCAGAGGGCTGAAATGATGGCAGGCATGCTGCGCCTGGGAGCCACACACCAGGAGCACACAGCCAGCAGCAAAGCGTGCCCGAGGTGGACTGTGGGCAAGGAAAAGTTTCCACTCTCATGTACAAGCTGTGGCACAGAGGCTCTGGGCCTCACTCAGAGCACAAGCCAGGAGAGCGCACACAAACTCCCATGAAGTATTCCACAGACAGAGCACTTGCCTGTGGGGTACAACAGTGTTCCCAAGGAGAGGAAGAGAATCACAACCCTAAATTGTGCTATGGTAACAAATGGCTGTCATCATCTTTATAGCTCATTCAATTCCCAGTCCTGGCTTATTGAAACTATTAATAGAAAAGCCAAAAAGACACTGATAAATCAGCACTGCTTCCTGGATCTATCATCTCTTCTTCAGCGAGTTAGAGCTGTGAACTAAAGTAATTGACATCTGATAATCTTCTCATTGAAAAACTTATTTAACGCCATCTCAGTAATAGCCATAAACTATTCTCAGTGAGTTTTTCCATTCAGCAATAACTGTCTTAGCAGATCAAGAGCTCTAAAAGAAACTGAAAACTTTTCATTCCCTCCTGTTATATAACCTCATACCCTTAAATCTTTTGTATTTTTTCCTTTTTGCTTGTCTTTGCCACCTTGTGCAGTCACTGTTCTGCAGCAAATTATATGGCACTTTCCCTTACTGTCATATTCCAATAGCTGCTTTCTGACTTTCTCAAGTCAGTGGGGTGAATTATATATTATTCTTTTCCACATATTGTACATTATGTACCCCTAAAACTATGATTATTTCTGAAATAGGAAAGATCATCACAATTTTGTTTCAAGAGTCTAAGAATTTAAGACCTTTTAACTTAAAATCTTGTCGTTTCATGCCAGAGATACATAGGAAAGCATTCTTAGGACAAACCCGCAGCAGTCTTTTGGACTAATATGGGATGCTGTTCACCACATCTTCACCCTGCCACATGCTCTGGCTACTACAGGACAGAATCATAGAATCATTTAGGTTGGAAAAGACCTTCAAGATCACTGAGTCCAACCATTAAAGGTGGATGCCTTCCCTTATAAAACTTTCAGCCACTTAACAGCAAACCCTGGCCCACCCTAGAACACATATTGCAAGAGAAATCTGCTACAACAATGTACCAAAGACCTACATTCCAAGCTGGCCAGACCTGAAGAAATCTCACTATCTAACCCACGTGTAAAGCACTTCCAGAGAAGTTTGAGAATTAATGCTGCATTCAACAGCATTTTGAGTAAAAATATTATAGCACTTTTCTCTGGTATAGGGACTGAAAGCACAACTTGAATGAAGCATCTCTAAATTCTACCTGCCCCCAAATAAATAAAGAGAAATATCAAAATGTACAGTATCTGTGAGATGAAAAAAAATCTGATGTGCATAGATTATTTTAGTCCCTACATTTCATTATCCTAATGCCAATAGAGTAAGACAAAGCAAACAGTCTCATTAGAACAGCTTTAGACTGCGTTAACTGCTATGACTTACAGAACAGAAAGGAATTTCAGCTTCCCAAAAAGGGAACAAATATCTGTATCACACAATTGTTCTCTCAATGTGCTTGATGAATCATCCTGAGGTATCTTTAGAAAAGAACATTATGCCTACAGAAAATGTTTACAGATGAAAAGCATTAGATTAACATTGTGTACCCATATTAACAGTATTGAGTCTCCACTGTTTCAACATTTACCTGCCAGATGTAACAAGTGTCAAATCCGTTTTTCAAACCTAGAAGAACAATCACTTTTAAAACGCAAACTATGTTCCTTTTCAAAAAATTCACAGCTGAATTAGTCTGCAAGCATGTCAGACAACCAGATTTCTGGATTTACCCAATGCTCCTGTCTTCCCAATATAGTAGTTTAGTCATTCTTAGGCTTGTAAATTGGTGCTCTTCTCTTCTGGTGTGAACACCCTACTTGAAAACAACACTAACACATTACTTCCCTTTTAAGAAATTATTATTTAAATTGTTGCATTCTACAAGAACAGAGACTCTGGTCTAGGAAGTGTCATTACAAAGAAACCCTTGTTTCCGGCATACGAAGGATTGTGTCTGTTCTGAACCAGCGACAGTTCAAAACAAACATAAAATAACCTAAACACGTACATTTTGTCTGTGGTATGGCATTTTCCACAGACTTCATATACATGACATAATACAATTCATACTCATTTTGGGGATTTGTATTTAGTTTTTGCTTTGGTTTTTGTAGAAACACATCCTTTTGAACCTTTTAAAGAGCACGTTGAGGAACGCAGGTTGAACTGCATTTTACGCTGATTCTCGGTTAATGCCACCCTCCCCTCGGCAGAGGCTGCGGGGCAGCCCCCGCGGGGCACTCACGCAGCGGAGGTACTCGGCCAGCAGGTCCTGCAGGGCCTGGCGGATGGCGTTGCACTCGGCGATGATGCGCTCGCGGTGCGAGTCCCGCGTGCACGAGGAGTCGGCCAGCAGCGCCGCCCCGCTGATGATCGCTTCCAGCCGCTGCTCCAGGGAGGGCCTCACTTTCTCCTCGTTCGCTACAAGAGGATCCAGGGCAATTAAATTCTGGAAAAAATGGGGAGTACAGGTAAGAAAAGTCAGTCCAGTGAAGTTGCTGCTTTATTTTCTACTTGCAGGAACTACAGTCACGTTATGCTTCCCAGATGTGCTGCTAGCCCTTCCCACTGGAAGCATCCAAAATACTTTTGATCATGGCAGATTCCATTTTCCCTAGTGGGGCTACACATAGGGGTCATCTGCAGACAAACCCAGGTTCTCTCTGCCGTTCAGATCCTCAGACCGGAGTCCAAGCTTTGTTTGAAAGAGGGGTTCAATGCCTCAAAACTTCAGTTTTTCAGAGATCAGGAGAACCTCTGGATTTAACTCAGAGCTAACAGCGCTAGCTCACAGCTGAGAAAGTTAAATCAGATTACATGAGCCTTCTAATTCTGCTGGTTTTTCGTCTAATACAACCCCACACTATGGCAGAAAGTCACTGCTGCCACTTTTAACAGGCTGAATATGGGCAAAGATAAAAACTGCAGCTTCTGTTGAACAATTATTTTTTCAAAGGACCTAGATTTAAGTGTCCTTTTGCTTTTCAGTAGGTAGGGTAAGCAAAAGCAGACAACTCTTTTGGCCTGATAAGATTAATTACATTTGGGTGGCAAGCAAATATTTTAAAGAAAAAGAAAAGGAGAATAAGATATTGTCACGAAATGTGAAAATAAGTACAGTTGAGCTTCAGCATTTAAAGAAATTCAAACCAGTAATTGTTAATTTAACTGAACATCTGAAACAGTGTCATTATGGTCCTGATCTCCAAACCTACACGCCACATACACCCGTTCACCTCTTACATCACATCCATAGGTGGTTTCAAGCTTTCAGAAGAAATATTAAATAAGAAAACTATACCAGATACCCTGACGTGGAATTTAGGTAAAGCAGAACTTATCTGTGCTAATCCAGTATGTGCCAGACTAATTCTAAGCTGGAGAATTTTAATTATATTTTCAATTTAGATTTAACAGGACAACTTCAGGGACTGTCTAGCTTAAGCTAGAAATGAAAGTGTTATATTAGAACACCACAACATAAAAGCTTAAACAGCTGGGCAAGAGGACTTGAGTCACAAGTTTGTGTTTGAATCTCTGCCTTCCTACTCACATTACAACCCTTAACACCAGGGTGTTCTGGGGTACCTCACATCTGCTCAAGTTGTGCCACATGGTCACTATTCACTGCAGCAGCAACTTCCCTTCGAGCTCCTGTATCTCAAGTAACCCCATCAAGGCCAAGCTACACATACGGTGTCCATCGGAATGTAAAACACACCCGGCAGGTAGAATATTGACGTGTTGCTACAGAAAAAACAGCTTCACTGACTGTGGAAGACTAAGACACCTGGAGGCCACAGCCTATTAGCCATTTAGCTGGAAAAATGACTGCCTTCACATCTCAGCTGAGCCAAAGCTGAAATGTCTTTCTTTGGGAGACAGTCTGGAGAAAGTTCACACCAAGATAGACAAATAGCACTGGCCAAAACGCTACTATGGTTCATCTCCGAATAAAAAAATCTAGGCAATAACAACCAGGAAAATATGAGTTAAGACTCTGCCCTACAGATAAAATTCTTCAAATAATTTCATTAATTATTCATAATCAGTATATCTATGCAGGAAAAACTCAATGAGAAGACACCAGACATGCAACAAGCAGTCTCTGCTGGGTTTGATTTAACAGGCTAAACAGTGGCCAGCTACTCTAAGTAGCTTAAAGACTCAAGCATAAGGGAGCATTTAAGAGGAGTAATTAGATCCCTGTTTTCTCCCTCACTGGTCTTCTGATCCAGGAAAAAGAGAGGGCCCATAGGTATCCAGAAGCTTGGTTGTATTTCCTCAAATTCTGGACTGACTTACAGCCTTTGGGCACCTCGGATGTAATTGCTCAGCTGGATGGCCACAGTCACTCAAGGACCACAGAGCAGATGAACAGGCTGACAGAGACTCAGGCATGCAAGACCTGCATCATTTTGTGAGAAATCTCTTTGCATTCCAAAGATGAAAGACCAGTGAAAGGCATTAGATAACCTGCACATACACACTCTTTTCACAGATGCTAATATGCAATTAAATTTTAAAGTTACAATTTTGTGTTTATTTACAAACGACACTGTAGTTATAGGGAGTCTTTAAGAGGAATTGTTGAGAATCTACTGATTTAAGAGTTAGCTGCTCTAATTTTACTGGTAGTTTCCTCACCTATAAATCTTTAATAACTTTCACAGTGGCAAAGGAAGAATGATATTGCAAAACATCTAGATACTAGATTGTTGGGTAAGCTCCGAGATACATTTCCACACTATAAACATTTAATGAGATTTGTTCCCACCAGACTATTTACTACATCAATCTATTTCATGGCACTGTATTTGCAATAAGAAGATAGAGCAAAGGTTATTTCAGGTCCTTAGCCAATAGAACTTTCTGTAAAGCGAGAAAAGTGCAACCATCTAATTCATAAAATCATTTTAGAAGTTAAATGTTTTATAAATTGTACTTTATCTAACTCACGCAGCTTCAATTCCCATTTGTGCTACCTAGGTCAAAATATATTTACAACTTGATAAACAAATGGCTTTTTACAACAGTCAGACTTCTATGTTCTTACATTTCCAAGTAAAAAAAAAATTCAAAATACTTCTTTTTTCCATTTTGTGATAATCACAAATCTCAAATTTTAGAATAATAAATGTTATTATATTTTTACAATCACTTAAATGGTACTGCTTACATACAGGCAAGATGACTTTGTCTGGAGTAAAAAACTGCAACCCTTTCAACAATTCTTTCTTAAAATTTTTAAGTAATCCAGGTAAATAGTGGGTCTCATATAAGGTATATCATTTGTCATTCACAGTTACATTGTAACAAATCATGTATTACTCTGACATGTTTCTTTTTCCTTCCATTTATTAGGAAAATAGATTAGAAACTGTGATTTTAAAACCCGTGAGAAGCAAGGACGGATGGCATGTAACGTGCAATTTTAGCCCGCTCCTTTGGTGGGGGGAGGGGGGAAACCTGTCTGATTTGACTTTGAGCATGACTGAGAGGTCTGTTTTGATCAATAAACGGCCACTACAAAATTTGTGTCATATTTCAATGTATTAATCTTCCATATTTATTTATATAAATATATATTCAATAATGTATTCAATATAATATATAAATAGATTATATATTTATATTATTATTAAATCTATTTCTATTATTAATATTTTATTAAATATATTGTTGTATATTGAATATTAATATATAAATATATGTTTAATAAATATATTTAAATATATTTATTTATATATTATTAATCTTCCATTTCAATGCGTTAATCTTCCATTAAAAATTTTAGACAAAAATCTACTACCATCAGTCCTAACACCAATTTTCCTGAAAACGCATCACAATCCTGGCACTGGGATGCTGAGATCTGCCAAGTCCAAGAATTTACAATCAAAACCACCTGTATTTACAAATGCATTTAGAAACATTCATTCCTTTTGTTGATCTCAGCCTACATCAGTTACACCACATGAGGATCATGGTCTGTCGTCATGGACAGGAGATCTTTTCCCATTTTTGGCAGCACAATGGAAAAGGACATTGGTAAGAGCCACAGCAGCCATGAGAAAAAGGAAGAACTCTTTAGGAAAGCTTAGGATGAGGTCAGGAATAGAGAAAGTGCTGCCTTCCTCCAAGTATTTGCTTCAATAATGGAAGCAGAAATGCAGAGGTGGTGAAAGCATATTGGCTACATCACTATTTAGCGATAAGCAGCAAACATAATGAGGTTTCTGAATTGCTCGATTAAATAAATGACAGAATGATCCCAATGACACATTCTGGAGTGAAGGACTTCAGCTTGCACGGTCGCAGCTCAAACGCAGCGCAGGCAGCAGTGGGCACTGGCAGCTGAGAAGCACTAACAAGCAAACTGAACCCACGGGCTCTGCCCATACTGCAGGACGTGTCTGTCTCCAGCACTGGGGGCACAACTGAACTAACTCTGCCCTGCTGCTCCAAGGGAGCCAAACATTGAACACACACGAAGCCTTAATTCCAAACTCCTCTGAAGAAAGTGACCCCTCTCAATGAAGTAATTTCAAGTGATACTATTTAGACTAGGACTAAGCAGAGCAACAATCTCTAATGCCTTTAGGCTCATCATTTATCATACCAATAATTATTAAAAAAAATAAAGAAACCTTTTCCCCAAAAACATTGTTACCTCACATGTCTACGTACCTCAAGCTCATCAAGTGCACTTCCAAGAGTAGCTGTGCCAGATGAAGTTTTTTCCATTTTATTTCCAACTCCTTGGGAAGCATTAGAAATTACATTGAGAGCATTCTGTATTTCACTGCAAATCGAATCCTTGCTGGCTGTAAGGGATGCAACATCTGAATGTTCCAAACAAGCTGAACATATTGAATGTAGGAAAGCAGAATTTTCCTTCAGGGATGCACGTGCTGCAGCAATTTCATCTCGCTGATTGCTAGATTTCAAATCCTGTCAGCAAAAGAACATGCTGTTTACTTCCAAAAGCACTCCAAGACTGACAAGTAATGTACAAACATTTTTTCATTTCTATCTCTACTCTGCTTAAGGAAACATCAAGTTAAATTCATCAAGGTTTGTGAAAATGGACTGTAACGATACTTGAAATTGAATCATCATTATCTCATGAGAAATGAACAAAGTATGTGTAAAACAACCACAATTTTTAGTGTGTCTTACAACCAGCACCACGAACTGTCCGTGTTTTGTTTGTTTTAAAGCAGTTTTCCTCTGAGAAAACTGCCCTGGAAGTTAGCTGTCTTTCCTCCTAGCCATGTCTTTCTTCATAACAAATAGAGAAGGACGGAGGTGCACACAGAGTTAAACAAGGCATTCTGTAATTGCTGCATCTGAACAAATCTCCTGTGTCTGCTTCCCTGCCCCACCAGCCTCTGCCTCGAGCACGCTGCAGAAAGGAACAGCATGTCAGGGGTAAGAATCCTGCACTCACAGGAAAAGGGAAGCATGGAAGGTGTGGAAATAAAAACGTGCTTGAGAGAAGCCACCTTGAGGTGCCTCTTGCCCTCTGTCCCTGCTGTGTACACACTTAAAGCATTCGGGGATCTTACCACACCTGTCTTGTTCCTCCCTTCTCCACCCAGACCTCCCTGAAACCCTACAGCCTCCCACCAACAGAAGGAAGGGACACCCGGCTTGCCAGAACTCCCAAGTCCAATGTAACTGGTTCCAGGAATCAATCGTGGGCACTGTTATTTGGGCAGCTGCAAGTTCTGGACTTTGGGACAACTAGTCAGTTGACATCAGGCTGTATGGAGCCTCCTGCCTCATCTTATATTATTATAGACACTTTCTCATGCTTCTTCTGCATCTTGTCCCTCTGAAAACTAATAGATATTTGTGAAATGGCTTGGGTGAAGGAGACAGTTAAATTCAGGGAAAAATACAAAAGGATAGGAAAACAGCACATCTGAGCCTGTGGCACCAGATTCAAATGATGAGAGGAGGCACAATGAAGAATGAACAAGTAAATGCATACAAAACTTCTCACAGCCTGCCCATAGGCTATCTGAAGCCTAATTCTTTTCCTTTGCATTGCATCAGGCTCTATATGCATTATTTACAAAAGAATCACAGTATCCACTTCTCACTGAATAAAGTCTTTAAGTTCATGCCCGAAGAAAAGAGCATTTGATATTAAATGAACCAGTCTTGTATTTTTAAAATCTCATTTACTCTAAGATATGCATTGGACATAGGATTGCATCTTACTTCCTCGGGCTAACTTGGAAATCTCAGGGATATAGTAATAAAAAAAAATAAAAAAACCCAACCAAACAAAAGTAAACAAAATGAAAGAGATGTAGTCTTAAGCAGGCGTAGACAATAATTTAACCAACTGATCATCTGAATCAGAAAACTGTGTTTTCTTGAGTGTGTTAACACATAACGTGTTTTTAAATATTTAATAAACCAATATATATAAATGAACCACCATTGTCCAAGAATGATTTCATTGCCCAGTGTGTTCAAATCCAAATACTACTGCATCTCCAACTGCAGTAAAGCATCTGCAATTTGTCCAGTGCACTGGACTTGTTCAGAATTGTTATTTAAACTCTGGTTCTAATTAGTGAATCTGTCTTACCTGCAATTACTACATGACAGCAGACTGCCCTCTTTTCTCCTGTGCTACAAGGAAGCCACAGACCTAGAGATACAATGGCAAGGCAATGCAACACTTCAGCCTAACTGGCTTCCATTATTAACCATTTCTTACTTTGCTGCATCTTATGCAAACAATCAAACCCAAAAGCCTTTAAAAATTACGTTTTCCCTCTAAAACAGTACTGTCCAACCAGGATTAAGGGGTTCATAAGAAAGTCAAAACTGGTAAGCCAGTAGCACAAAGCCAGTAACAGCAGTCAGTAACACGACGTCTGGAAACATGTCTGGAAGGGTTTGGCGAGGTAATGTTTTTGTTTCACACGATACTGTAGAGAGATTCAGAGTCATGGCATTGATAAATTCTCCTACAAAGAGCCCCAGTTTTGTTCAGTAACATGTTAAAATGAAAAAAAATGCTCAGCCCCATAAAATTCATCACTACTTTGTTGTTTAGCTGTGAGCTTGGAGAGCCCCAAAAGAAGCCATAGAACCATTACTCCTTTCCATCTTGAAGAATTTATTCCTTGAGATTTTTCATGTGAAAAGGAAGAAACAGCAGATAATCTCAGTCTGATCTTCTGCATAAATGGACCAAAAAAACCCCTTAAAATGTGTGAATTCGGTATCAAAGTTGGATTATCAGAATAATGAACTAGTTCTTAAAAGGAAGAAGTTAGTCTCTACAAATATCTGCAGTTCACCCAGCTACTTTACTGCACTTCTATTTTATTTTTTCTCCATGGTTTTGCATTATTTTCTTATTCCAACTTCTTTTTAGACTAGTGGACATAGTCCACTAGTCTGGCATGTGTTTTTCCACATTAAATCAGTTATGTCATATGAGACCAGCTGAGATTAAAGATAATCCCCATCTTCAACCACTGCCAGTCCAAGAGACCTGCTATAGTAACATTTCCCCAGCCTGCTGTCCCAGCCCTACCGGGACATACTTCTGTGTCTTCCTTATATCTGGTTGTCCATGACAACAATGGAAAATGAATGGATAATCAGAGATTCCCAGCTGTGGCTTGTTCCAGCTAAACACGGTGAATGGACAAGAAGACTTTTAAGAACCTGCAAACTACCTTCATTGTTAAGCTTTGATTGCACTACTTCAATAAAGAGAATAAAAAAGGAGAAAAAGAAAAAAAAATCTATTCTTTATCCCACATAATACATCTAAGGTTTGACAGCTCAATACACCAGGAAGCCAGCTCCTGTTCACCGAGCATTCCCATCAGCGCAGCTCACAGGGGCTGGGATCACCGTGGGTACAAATCATGCTGCTGTATTTTGCAGCAGCTGTAGCTTCAAAGTGCACTGCAGTACCCAGCCTGCTCTCTGCAGAGACAGATGTTATTGAGCCGAGTTCCGTATCCAGGAAAAACACAGGCATACAAACCCCCACAATTTCATACTACTATAGAAATAGGGGACAAAAGCATTAGTTTTTATCACAGCTTAAACCTGGGCTTTAGCATTCAGCTTTCAGTCACAAGTGACTGCCAAATCGTGCGTAGTTGGTAATTCAAAGACGGTAATAAAGCTCAAACTCTTCCAAGTGCATTCATGCACTGTTCATCTGGGCAAGGCTCCAGATAACATATTTCATAAGTATTGTGTCATCCTTTTCAGTGGAAGAAAGTATCTCAGACAAAGGCAAGTGAAAAAGATCCGGGGGTGATACTGACAGCGAGATGTCCCTCAGCTGTGTCAGCTCTGCCCACAGAACGCTGTTTAAACAGGTGTTAGAGCTTACAGCCCTCAGGGCTCTGCCCAGCCTCAGCGGGGAGCTGCACCCCCGCTCATCCCGGGACCTACAGCCGCAGTTCCACGCGCCCTGGGACCTCCAATCCCCCTCCAAGCCATGCCATGCCATGCCATGCCATAGGGGTGCCAGGCTCCAGCTCAGCCATAGCTGCCCCTGCCAGTCTGACCTCCCGAGCTCCGTGTGGCCCGGTCACCACGGCACTTCTGAGACACCACAGGGCTGTCTCACCTGGTCACCCTCACCTGATCCATGGACTGACCTCACAGCTTGTCCTCTGAGCTGTCTCCTCACCACAAACTTTCCTGAGGATCTGGACTGCTGGCTGAGCCTGGCTACCACAGCTGGCACGCCCGGCTCCTGCCAAAGTCCGGCTGGTGATGCCCTGCCTCAGGGAGCAGCCGGCCCTCGCTGCACCCCACAGGACCTTTTGCAGATGAGCATTTACCATCAGCACGGATCACCTGGTATCAGCTCCGCCAGAAACCTGACCCTGCCTGCTCTACAAAATACTAAATTTGCCAGGCTGCAAACAGCATGACCTGGTGGCTCCTTTCCTCCACATAAGGCTTTTAACTACATCTGAATTGATGATGTACGCAAGTGACTGCAACCACACGAAAAAGAGACACAGATAAACACTGGGAAAAACACCTGGTAGGATAAAGGCTTTATCAGCACAAAGGAAACACCACTGGATGACAGGGCTGTGCAGCACTGAGCACCAAAGGCTCCCTTACATGCATTCACAGTGAGTTAAACACCACTCAGCCTATCCTTACCAAGCATGATCATAATGTGTGCTTGACTGTGAGGAATTCCAAGCTAACTTTCTAATCAAAAAGTCTTACCTGGCCTCTAGACTCTTTTCTGACTTGAGAAATCAGCAGCAGCTCTTAGTATCTCATGGTATCAACTACACTACAGCATGTATAGAGTACAGAAACACCACATACACACGCAAAATACAGACTCTGTGTGGCCAAAACTGTAGGCAGATTTTGTTTGCATCATATACACGAATACACAAAATATCGAGTGTTACAGTACAAATCCATATCAATGTTATCATAAGCCTAAGCCTTAAGTAATACCCTCTAAGATGACTCAGCAGGCTTTATAAAACCGTGTCTTTCAGTCGACTGAGAGCAAGCAGGGAATGGATTTACAGGACTGAGGTTCCCAGTAGAACTTTCTTTCGGTATCTATACCTATTTACTATTCATCATACAGGTGTGATATGTAATATCACAGAACAGCAAAGTTATCTTATACAAAGCCATAACTGGTTAGTACCCCTGCTCTTGCAATTTACTAATGTTTTCCAGGAATTCGTTGTTCAGACAGGGAAAGATGCAGTTTCTCTTGATGATTTGGTTGCACCAGACTGCAACTACTGCACAGTATTCTGTCTCCCTCACACTTTGGCAACTTCTAGCCATCTTCTACTGATGATGGAGCAATCCTTGCTGCCACTTCTCTATCTGCTATTTCAGGATCTGGTCCCTGCACTCCAATACCCTGCTGTTAACTTTCAAGTCTCCTAAATGAAATAGCTGATTTGGAAAGGTAGCAAAGCAATTTTTTCTCTATAAGAATAAATACATTAGCTCACAAAGGTTTTCACCTAGTACAGCTACAGTCACATTTGTCACCAATGAGCTTGCCTAGAACTAGAGCAGGAACCATTCATCAAGGAGAGGGCTCAGAAGTTAGGAACTTCCAGAAGGCCTTATCACATCTAGAAGCTTTAACAAAGCTGTTAAAGCTTTCAGGAAATGTTTTGGCCTGGAAGTTTTTTCAATGGAAGATGACTCACTGAAAAATGCAGCAGAATGGCATTCATCCACAACTACTTTTTTCCAAGGTTTTATTAAACTCTCATAATACCATATGTGATTATTTTACTTGCTTCTTTTTTGAGGTTTTAAAATTGGAAGGGATTTGGGGATGTTTATTGGATTGAAAACTTGTTTCATTCTCTGCCTTAGTGGTATTAGGCTACTTCCAAACGATCTAAGTAAATTATTAGCGCTGGCAGATCACTTCATAGAGGGTCCACAAGCACTTTCACTGATACAGTTTAACAGACAACAAACAAATCTTTCACGTTTAGCCTGTTCTACTCATCTTTTTATACAAGTAATCATACCAGAACATATTACATCTGCCACAAGAGTTCAGGATCTCTTCTCCAACAAACTGGCTCAAGTTCCCCCAGGTACAAGTTTCTCCTCATTTTGAGCAGAACTTAGCTCCATTTTCCTAGACTTATTATCTTAGTATGAAAGACAGGAAATCATCAACAATAAACAGGTACAGGACTCATATCAGGCAGTGTGTTCCAACTACTATTTCCTCACAGCATATATACTCAACAAATCTTCATGGCCTTTGCCCCTATTCTTCTGTCAAACTCTAGGTATAGTTTAACTCCTTTTAACATTCATTATAAATACTTCCCAAATATTTAAAATAACGTACTTCCCTTTTTTCTAACTAAAAAAAACCCCACAACTAAAACAAGCTGAATCAAGTAAATCAGTGACAGCCTCCTACAGCCTAAGATGCACCCAAACCAAACTGCAGGGAGTATTAAGTTTCTCTAACTTGAAGACACGTCCAATTGACGTGTGTAAAGAGCGTCGCTCAAGCAAACAGGACTGAAGTGCTCATCCATCAAAACAAGCTTATTAGCATTACCAATTTCAGCAATGTTAACAGCAGGGTTTGTTTTCACTGCTCAGCTGAAACTGCAAAATGAGCTGCTTTCAAGTATTTATCATGGACAATCCCCTTTTTTTTTTGTATATCAATTTAAGTTTTTAAATTTTGTTTTCTGCATACCTTGCAAACACTTCTAGGACAGAAACTCACAAGCGAGAAGGAAGCAGCCATAAGCCCTTGAGCTCTGAACTGAATGTTAATGCATTATATGTGATAGATTTAATACAGAACTGAGAATAAATGACTTCCAGCAGCTGCACTCTAGACCTATAAATTGCTGTGAGTACTACAAAATCCATACAGAGGAAGAACAACTGTATAATTTACAGCATCAGTATCTGTCAAGAAATGCTGCAAATACAGAACTTGATTTCTTCCTTTCAACATTCCTATTAAAATTAGAAATTACCCTTACATAGATTCTATTTAGATTAGGAATTTTATTCATCTTCCCTGGTGGCACATCAATGCAGAACACCATTTAATTCTTACCACTGTTAAACTAAATTCAAAAAGCATAAACACCAAAAGAGTTTTATAAAATAAACATGCAACAAGCTAAGGATTAGCTTGTATTTTACATAGCAAATGCTTTGGTGAGATGAGAAAAGGGCTGTACTCGGATGAGATTATTTATGCTACGCAGCAGGCATATGCTACACAATCCACAGCAAGCAAATCTTAGGGGCCAAGGTTTACACAGCTGGGTTTTTCTCAAGCTGCATCCCTTCCAACAGTACTGACAGCCACCATGTCCCACACTCCTATTCCTCTTGATGCTTCAGAGGATTTTGCATCACCTTCACAGCCCAGGAGTTTGACCCAAAATACTATAAATATGTATCACAGTAGCTAAAAAAATGGGATAAACTGTAACCAGTATCTAAAACCTGCACAATGTTATTCATTTTATGGAAACATTTCAAAGTTTTGGGTCCCAAATTCATGTGTTCACTCAAGAGCTATAAATGGTTGCTAATTTGTGGATACCAAACAAGGGATTGTTAAGGGATGAACAGATCTGAATTTTTCACTGACAAAGAAGCACCTTCCATCAACCTGAAGAAGCAAATCAGCAAAGAGGAATAACTTCTGACTTTTTCCAGACAACAGACACTGTAACATCTTTCTATTAAAAACAAGATTATTTTAATTATTTATTAAAATAATTTTTTTATTAAACATTAATAAAACAAACAAACACACACCACAATCTCTATTAACATCCTTATCAACACAAGTAATTTCAGAATCCATGGAGCCATGAGGATTTTGTTTTGCTCAAGGCATTACAAACAGCTCCAGGACTGAGATCAGTATGGGACTGCATTGCCCAGTACATTTATTAACCTTAAGAGACTACTGTCTGTTAACAGTGATTTAAACCTCCAATTTAACCTACATGTCAGCTTCAAACTTTTATAGTTGAAATGACCCAACTTTTACAGTTTAATTGACTCAATGATTTCCTGGCCTCCCCACAGTGCATTTTTTATACAGCAGTAAAGCTGGTAAATGCTGTTTTCTTGATCTCTAAATAAGCAAGAAATAAGGTGTTCAAGACCCACGGAAAAATCCAGCTGATATAAACCTGGTCTGAAATAAGACATTTCATTATAATTCTTGTTGCAGGAAGTCAGAAAAGTTTCAATACATAGTTTCCGTTTTCCTAAATGGAATGCCTATCAGAGGTTCAGTCACATGAAAGCCCCTCAAACTGGTCAGAACTCAGCCCTACCCCTGTATCAGACACACAACACTGAACACAAACCAGGAAGCCTGCTCCTAAGCATTATCTGACAGGGCATTATTTTAATAGATCTCTCTTCCACTCCCTCTCCACACAGAACTTTGAATTCCCGTTAAGTTTGGAGAAACTTAATAAAGAAAAAATTGCAAGTGAGAAAGTAAGTCTGAAAAAAAATTGGCTTACTTTGCACAGGCTTGTGTAACAATTTCCATTACAAAAACCCGGCTTTCAGCTGTTCCTAACTTTGACAAATTAATAGGTTGGACTAAAACTTCTCACATCAGATCTATGAAGACAGCTGTTGATTTTTCCTTATTTGACGGGCTTTTTTGTTTAGAGAAAATATGGGTTCAGGCACTTTCAGGTTAAAGGCTAAGGAAAGCATTTCCCCCATGTTAACGAAGCCTGGGAAGTATTTTCTGGAGAAAATACACTATTTGCGGGGTTTTTGGAAGACCTGACTTAAGATCTGCTTCCTTCAATATCTTGTAAAGTTGAAATAGCAACAATAAATGTCAAGCACAAAACACTACAGAGTAATGGTCAGAGAGAAGAACACTCAGGATCCACGGTCCCGGGGGACTGCTCTGATGGTGTACGAGGTGAAGGAGCAGAAACAGTATCCCCAGCTCTTCCCCATTTGTTTTGTTCCACTGAGAACACTTTTTAACTTTAACTCTGTGTCACAAACTCAATGTGAAAAAGCAATTTTCTCTAAATTGGTTTTAAAAACTCATCTTTAAGAAAGTAAGTTATTCCTCCCTACTAATTATAAGACATCGTATTGAAGCAATCACATACTATTCTTCCAATTAGTCACTCAGCGCAAAGCTTGGCTATTTCACACAGAATTAAACCAAAATTGTACAGAATTAAAGCAATTCTCTGTAATTGCCACGTTAGTCTTTGGAGGCCTGACGGTTTGCTGTCTGTCGGCTCTTTTATTTTTTTCTGTCTGCATCCCACCAAAGCCTATTCAGAAAGCACATTTCTTACCCCTCAGCTGATGCTTGCACACTTCCAGCAGAGCGTTGGCCAGTGCCCGGGTGAGCTCCACCAGCTGCCTGCAGACAGCCCCCGTGCTGCTCGCTCCCACAGCCCCGGGCAGCACTCGGGCACAGCTCCCGCCCTGCTGAGCCCGCGGGAGAAAAGGCTCCACGCTGATGTGGGCACATCCCACAGCACGAGCTTGTTCACTCTCAGGAGACATTACAGAAATACGGGATTTCCTCCAGCCCTCACAGATTCTCCACATGCTCTTGAGAATAACAGACTGACCGTCAGACCCTGCCATCCCAATCACATTAGAGGAAGCAAAAAATGAGGGGAAAAATACACGTAGAGAAGTGAGTAAGGAGGAAGAAAATATGCATGAAAAGTAAGTTACAGAGCAGGGATGCTAAATGAAGTAAAGAAGTAGGGGATTCCTTAAAGGCATCAAGCAGAAGGAACAGCAGGTATGGCAGACCAGTACACAGGGCCATCAGGCCTTGGTATTGCATATCTTGGGAGGCCTGAGATCTTCTCAAGGCATGTGATTTGACAGGTGAGCACAGCAGCCCCGCCTGACCGGGGTGGGGAAGGGATTCCAACATCTCAAGTGCCGCAGAACACAGAAACCTCAGTTTCTCTGTCCCATCTCCCTCTGCACCAGACTCTTTTTTTCTCTCCAGCTGTGTGTCAAAGAAGAAAACAACATTCAGTAGATGGGAACTGAGGCCAGCACCCAGCATTGACTCTACTCCCAGAGAATAACCCTGCATTTTTGATCTTTTCTGGTAAGGCCTCACTAGCAAAACTAGGCTAAGAAAATCAGTCTGTGCAGCACTGGATTTCCCAAGAACAAGCAATTTCTCACATGCAGGATTTAAATATTTATTTTTTCACATTTCATACAAAACTTAGCTTCATGTGCCTGGCAAAGGCTGGATGCTCAAGCATCCAGCTTTGTGACACTGCGAGCTTCTCACGAGCAGTCACTCCTCTGAGATGAATCCCATGTCACCAGTGATCCCACAGTTTTCCAGTGTCGCTTACAATTTGACTAAACACAGATGAGATCAAAAATTTCTGCAAGGCATGTGGGAAATACTACATAAGCCTTTGCAAAAAATGTGAATAAATGACCACAACACAAACATCAGTGGAGTCTTCTTTTATATTTCTGGATCTGCTCTTGTAAGACTTGACTTAGACACTTCTTTCATTGACTAGCTAGGCATTGCCCAATTAGTTTAAATGTAATTACTTCCCTCTCATTACAGTATCAAGTCTTTTGTTTGCAGCACACTCACAAATTTCAAGACTTACAAGTATCTATAGTGCTTTTCACTTACAATTCTGGATGAGTCTTGTAATTTCCTGGGTTGCTGAGACATATCATCTTATAGTTTCAGGACTGTGAATTCCATTTATATAAAAACTGCAGTAGAGTTCTTTTGTCTTGGAAAGTTTATTTAACATGAAAATAACCTTTCTGAAATGTTTCCTTTCTTCTAGATCATTCTTGTGATACATTAACGCAGTATTAAAACTTTTTTCATAAGGCAATACCTCACTGTTAAAATGATAAATCACACTCAATGACTATCTAATCAATTTACTTTTTAGACTACTATTAGAACATCATTTCTGAAAAGTGAACAGAATTTTTAAAAAGTGTAATCCTTCAGAGACCTGGTCTTCAAAACTAAGAAGCATAACTGCCACCTGAAAGGGAACAAATCTTTTGTATTTCATTGTAATAGTCAATTTTTGCACAGTATTGAAGACATTATTCTTGCTCAGGGAAAAAGTTCCAACATTTCTAATATAAATTTCTTTCAGCAGGAACGTGAGATGAGTTGGGTATCTGTATATTTTACAAGTGAGTTTCTTGGATGTCCTCCCACAGAGCACTTGAAGTTCGTGGCCCACTCCAAGCTAACGTAGCAGAATCAGAGTAGGAGCAGAGGCAAAGGACGTCCCCTGTGCGGCCAAAGGCCGGCAGCGGAATTGAGAGCAGCAGCGGGGATCAGAGCCTCACACGGGCACTGGGAACCCAGCACGGGGCACACAGGCTGCCAGCTGCAGCTCGTGTCACTCACAGCTACGGGAAACCACACGGGAAGGAGCCAGTAAATATGGGAGCACAGGGAAACATCATTCCAGCCACGCATTCTGCTTTTTGCTCTCACCATCAGGCCAGGGGGAGAAGGGAATGGCAGAGGAGGAAACAGGAAGTGTTTGGGACTGCAGCAAGCTTTGGAAAGCTTGCTAAACATACATGACATTGTCAGGATGTCAATAATGGTAATAGTAAAAAGAAGTATCACTCCTGTGAAAAACGAGGTTCACTTTCCTGTGAGGATTTAAAAGTTTTAATAAAAAGACAATAAGAGACATGAACAATAAAACAAAAGTTACAGCGCTGGGTACTCTTGGCTCCCAGCCAAGAGCACACCTTAGACCTGGGGTAGTCTCCTTTTTATACAGTTTTTGCTGTCTATTTTTTATGCATATTCAAACTTTTCCAGGAACAGTTTTGCATGGCCACTCCTTGGGTCCGCCTTTTTAGAGCATGCGCATTTCTTGGCCTTGCGGTTTTATTTCTTTTGATTTTTGGGCTTGGGTCCCTTAATTCTCCAGACAGTGAGGGTTGATAACCGCTTCGAGTTTCTTCATACTTCACACATAGTGCTGATAACAGGGTTCGGGCCTCTTCGTCCTTTACAAAGAGAACTGATAGTAGTCTTGGCCTCTTCGTCTTTTATGAAGAGAACGGATAATAGCTCTGGGCCTCTCTTGTTCTTCACACAGGGTGTTGATAAGAGTTTTGTGGGCCCCATCCTCTGTCCTCTTGGAGGTTATCTTACCCATTCAGGTAGTTGAAACATACTTGCTGAACCCTTTGCTACAGCAAAAGCATTTCTAACACTATATAATATTCATCTTAACACTATATAATGTTCATCATAACACTTTCACTATATAATATTCATCTTAACACTATATAATGTTCATCATAACACTTTATAATATTCATTATAACACTATATAATATTCATTATACTTGCGAAAAGCCAACAATACAATATGCATTTATAACACCTCCTTTTAACAATTACAGACATGGGAAGAACAGCACCTGGCACAAGATCACCTAATGGAGAAGGAAGGAACAGTGTCCCAAAGAGAGCAGCAGCCGCCTGGCCCCCTGCGAGCCCCCAGCCTGTCTGGGCTCCAAAGGGGCCAGCACACTGAGAGCCCCCCCATAGCCTGGGAACGGAGTGGGGAAGGGTCTGCACACGGACTCGCACAGCACCTCGGCAACCAGCTCCTGCCAAGCTGAACAATCCTTTCCTCCAAGCATTCTTCACACGAAGCAAACATCAGTTAAAACTACTCCTATCTCATTCTAAGCCACATGTATTTCCTGGGGTTTGGGGTTCTTTCTGCATTGTTTTCTTTTTAGGGAGTTTTTTCTGTCATTTTGGGTTGGGTTGCTTAGTTTTCTTAGGAACCACTCTCTGAAACCAAAGAAATCTATTTCAAAATTGCCCAAGTCTTTGACATAATTTTAATGTTCTTCATCATATGTTCTCTCTACAGAATTATGACCAAATTGGAAATTTTATTGGGAAAGTGTAGCATGGAAAACATTCTCCTGTTAAACTGGTAGTCATATACTAACAGCAACAACAAGAAAAAAAACACCCAAAAAAGCTATTTAACAAGCGCATACACCTGCATTCTGTATACTTACTCATCTTACAACACCCACACAGCAGCTGTGGCATGTCTGTTATTAACTATTTTTCCTGCTTTTTAGACACTCTTCTTCCAACTTAGACAAAAATAATTTGTCCTTGTTAAGCAGTCACAGAATGACAACTTCTAGATTTAAAATTAGTCTCATCAATCACTTCAGCACAGAAAAATGTCCCAAATTCTAAACATTTGAAATTCTTTTGAGAAGTATTAAACAGCTAGCCCTGAAAACTCAGGTTTTTGAAAGTCACTAAAGTGTGTTCACATCTGCTGCTGATTCAGCCTGTTAATACCACAGTAACAGAAAACTGCCAAAAAGCCAACCACATAATAACAGTTACCCTGGAAAACAATTTTGATAATTACAGTCTTCTCAGATAATCAAGTAAAAAGCAATTTACAATCTCTGCAAGATGATTTTTTTCTAACATAACAAAATTATTTCCATATAGCATTTGGATGTTGCATTCAGTGGGTGCTACACTGCAAGGAAACTTCCTCATCATTCATGACCATTTACAGTAATTACACAATAAGTAGCAAAACAAAAATACACATTTTATCTGACCTGGCTAAACTTGCAGTTTCACTAAGTTACAAAAATAGTGGTATAAGTGGATCTACCTGCCAGAGAAAAGGCAATCAGCATGAGAAAACTACATAGCAAACTAGCAATGTATTATATGATAAGGGAAGCAAAGTGCATTATCTGTCCAATTAAAGTGTCTAGGCACTTTTCCCTCCCTGGTTGCTGCACGGACAGCACTGCTGCAGGAGTGTGGTGCTCTGCAGACTGCCAGGCTGAAGAGACCCCCCCCCACCCCAAGAGAAACTTCTGGGTCACACTGGTGGTGCAAGAGATTTTAGTCTTGCTGTCAGCTTGGAAGGAACTGCAACACTCCCTACTGCCCTCTGGAAGTAACGGGACAATTATCATTACTTCCAAATGAGGCTGCTTAACTTCCCCAACAGAGATTGCAGATTTCCTCCTCCCTCCCCTGAGAGCTTGTCCCTGTGAGCAGCACAGTGCACAAAGCCTCGCTAATAACATTCCTACTCAGCACTTCGGAGAAACCTACAGGGACTAATTAGAAGCGTTTGGAAAGCTTTGCAGAGGTGCAGCTCCAAACAGCCTTGTATTGTTTAAAATAGGCCTGCTGTTCCCCCCCACATCCCGATGAAAAATCATCTGGAATGAAAGCTCCCTAAGGTCCAGCTTGCTCCAAGTGGGACATGGATGAGGTTAATGCTGGAGAACCAGTGAGAGCTCTGATCTCCAACACCTGAAGACATTTCTCTTCTGATTGGAAGAGGGCATAGAGTGAAAGAACCACTCAGAACCCTATTGTGAGCTGGAAACTCAGAAACAATGCCTGCCAAGCTCCATGCTTCCCTAAGCTTTCACTTCTCAATGTTCTTCACTGTTATAAAACAGGAAAAAATGAGAACTTCAGAGGATAAATAAGTAAAGTAAGCTTTAGCTACTTTTGATGTGGAAAAAAAATTGCTCCAAAAATGCAGTAATTCACTTCTTAAAGAGAACAAACCCAAAAGATGAATGTGGCTACTCCCTTGCTCTTTGTAAGAGCTCCTTATCAATACACAGACCAAGGTACCGGCCTCTTGGTCCCTGTCAAGCTCAGACTCAGTTCCTACACACAGGGCACCAGTCCAGGAGGAGCTGAAGAGAATGACTAAGCTTTTAATCATTGAGCTGGAAACAATACCAGCCACAGCATGACCTTCAAATGAGCATTCATTTATCTTCAAAGAACTGACCCAAACTTTACCATTAGGTTAAGTAATAATTTATTCGGCAGTTCCTCTCCAAGGAAAGGTACAGAATTTTCCCACAGAATTTCTATCTATCCATCTATCCATTAAGACTGGGGAAAACTCTTCCCAAGCCATTAAAACTCGTTCTTTCTTTCTACAAAAAGCATTTTTTTTAGAAATAACTTCTTCAAGATAACAAAGGGACCTGATTCATGAAGTACTTTGTGCCTACTCACTACTGAGATCATTCTCTTACTCAGGCTCTGATTCAGCAAAGGACCACAGAAGTCCCTCTGAAAACATGAGTGACACCACCAGCCTCCGGGGGACTAGAGACATTCCTGCTGTTTAATTTAAAACAATTATGATGTGGGCGTTGGCAGACTAATAAATGTACAGACTGTCAGTAGGATAGGGAACAGCTGTTATGTGTCATCTCTAATCATAAGAAAAAAGTAAGATTTGAACCTCTGGACTTCAAATGAAGACCCCATATGCTGGTATCAAATCCTTGGACTATACAGTTCATCAAATACCATATGCCAAAAATCAAACACTCTAATAAAGTCTTCCTAGTCAGTAATGCATCCTAAAAGAAACCTCATTCTATCACTTAGATGGAGTTCTCAGAATTTGCCAGATTTTTCTGTTTTAGAAAAGGTTAAAGATTTAATTTCTTTAAAAGAAAGCAGAGCTTCAAACTGCTAGTCTGTACAAACCACAAAGCAAACAGCCCATTACAAATATCACAGGTAACAAGTTCATCACCTTTCTGTTGTCCAGTCAATAAAGAAAAACAGACATTTCACTGAAATGCATAGAAGGCATTCAGCTTTTCATGAGTAGAAAATTCAATATATCAGTCATGAAAAAGCCAAGAGCCAAATGATCACAATATGGTGTAGTTAACACAGCCAATAGATCAAAGCAGCCTGTCTTGTAGATTTAAAAAAAAAAAAAAAAACAAACAAGAAATAGTCAAAATTGCACTCCCTTATTTTCCAACTTCCACATGAGTGCTCTGGATCTCCAGTTCTTACAGCCAGAGATACCTTTTTTGTCAGGATTATAGTTCTATATACTAGCACAAATAGATGAACTTCTGTAGGACTCAATACTCCACTCAAACTCTGAAAATCTTTTTGAAACCTCTTTGCTTGCAGTTCCTTGGTGAAACATCCAGTTAAAGGAGGATGAGAGTGTTAGAATAATAGCTATACAGAACTACTTCTCTATTTATGTCATCTGCAATTCTCTAAATCACATGGATGTGCTCTGAAGAATATTACACTTTTGCATTTGCAGTTTACTATCACACAAAAGGTCAAATGGAGAAGCTACAGTAACTAAATTACATTATGCTACTGCTTCATTAAGAAGTTTCATGCACAGTCATGTTGCAATGAATTACTCACAATATTTAAATCATTAAAGAAAAAAAAAAGCCTTGCCATACTCAGAAATACTCCAATGGGTAATAAGCTGAAAAAAACAGATCCAGTAACTAATTTTGTCTTCATTTTAAGTCAGAGAATTTCTGAACAGTTCCATTTTCTTAGTTTCATTATCAAAAAATATTTCCTAAGGACAGTCAGCAAAAATATTTAATTTGTTGCAGCAACTTCAGTGCCAAGCAAAACCAGGTATCAATGAATAAACAAGTAAGTCCACAGGGGAAGAGTGCCATTATAAGTTAGGCTAAGTGCAAACAGTGAAGCTACTACATCCAGGAGACATCAACACTTGGTTATACAGAGATGTACCACTCTGCCACAGCGTTGCTGCTGTGCACTGATTGGGATTGAATGGAAAACCAGAAGCTGTTTGATGAGCAGCAGAGCCAGAAGACGCCCCAGACCTGCACTGCTCACCACCCAACAAGCTCCTTACTAGCAACAAGGAGCTGCAGCTCTCCATGAAATAATTCTCAGGTGGACGCACATCACCTGTTACCAGACCAAGAGCTGGGTGTGTTGCACCTTGGAGCTATTTATTCTGCACTAACCAACCCCACTAGAAATGCTTCTGGCCACCTCACTTCAGCACAAGTGTCACAGGGTGGATATCTGCTGGTTTTCACTTCCCAACAAACCACAGCAAGTTCTCAGCCTGTTTCTGCGCCGCTCACCTTTCTCGGGCAGATCAGGCAGGTCCCAGGTCTGCCTCTGCACTCTCCAAAGTACAAGCTTTGCTTCTCCTGCCAGTGACTGCTGGTCCTTCTGCAGCCCCATTCCACTCTGGCAGCTGCCCCCTTGGAGCAAAAAAGCTTGCGGGTTACAGCTGCTGCTGCTTTCTGCATCCAGGGTACGCCACCCCATTGCACACCGGATGCCTTTTGACTCACACATTTTACTCTGCCATGATACAGTTTTGGTTACCTTTTTCCTTCAGCAAAATAAAAAGGAAGGACTTGAAGAAAGATGACTTGGGCAAACACAGAGTGACCTATGACAGTCACACCGTGGGAAATCGAGAGAAAGAGACCAAATGGATTAAAATCATCAAAAATTTCTTTCCCTTCTCAGGAGGATGAAGGCAGCCTATTCAAAAAAGGAACTCTGTCAGATACTAGAATCAAATATAAAATAAGTCAAACACATAAGGGACAAACATCAACACCAGCAAAACATTTTAAAAAATTGCATTAGCCAAGGATACCAAACACTGCAAGAAAAGTTCTGGAAACATCAATAGAGTAGGAAGAAGTTGAAGTAAATGCTGGAGCCCTAAAGGGAAATCTCTAGAGTAAGATTCTACCATGAAAGATAAGAAGTTCACTGAATTTTTTACAGACATTACTTGAAAGATCAGATACAATAATAACTTAAAATAAAAAAGAATATTAGATTTCATATTAATACTGGAAAAGAATACATTGAAGAATACTTAAGACAACCTGGTATCTTTCAAATTGCCTAAACCTGATGGGATATTCATCCCATCTTACCCTGATCAAGTCTGAAAGTCATAAGTGAGGTAATTAGAGAACTAGGGAAAAATAATACATCCCTAAAGTGAGGATTCCACAACAAGAGGAAAACAAGGAAGAGTAATGGATTAGAAATCTAACTATAACTCTTAAAAAAAAATCCACTGCAAGAAAAACAAAAGAAAAAGAAAACTGAAAGTAAGTTACACTAATTTGGGCTGGCTCAAACAATCTTTCTTCTTTCTCTAACAGGACCAGAGGGGTGCAACTAAAAGGAGATGACAATAATATATGTCATTTCTCTGGCATAGCTGTTAACCCTATGACAAATGAGGTTCATAAGGCAGGTTCAAAAAACACGCTCTAAATGAAACTAGTGTAAGGACTGTACAAAAACATCAGCAGGGCAAGCATCCTGGAATAGACAATGAAGGCCCACTATCACATGGAAAGAGGTATTAAACTAAGGCTCATCAGAATGTTTTTCTGCACTGGAAAAAACCCTAAATATTCCCAGCCGAGGTTATGAAAAAGAGAGAAAGCTGAAAGAGAAAACGAAGATTACAAAGGGCAAGACGAAAATTGAAATACTCTCAATAACTAGCAGAAGCAGCCCTACACCTAAAAGCAATTTAAAAACACACATTTCAACATGCACAAATGTCTATACTCAAACTGGAAAAAACAAACAGCTGGATGTATTACAGTCCTACAAAAAAAGAATCACAAAGGGAATTCACATTTTAATGCAATGGAAACATGCTGCCCTACTGTAAATCCATCTCCAATTCTGCCCAAAACAAACAATATTGAAGAGAAGTGAAATAATAGATTTTATCCTGTAGAAACATCTGGTTACTTTTCATCATCTTTAACAATGATAAATCCACTGTGAAGTAATGTGGCATAGTTGTGGACATTACAAACTCTGCTCTCTCTGCCCCACTCAAAACCTCTTTCCAAAACAAGAGGGGAGGAGAGCACTGGACATGCACAAGAGTCCTCAAAAAAGAGTACTTGAATTTAGAGAAAAGAGGAAACTGAGGCTGCAAAGAAAAAAGTTACAGAAATTGTGGGTCACTTTCAAATATATAAAAAGGAATTGAATCATCTGTTCTCTGTGGACAGGAGAAAATAAAAACCACAAATATTTAAATGGAAGGAAGGAAAACAAATAAAAGGGGAAATATTCTAAGAAGAAGGATAGTGAAATGCCAGTATAGATTGTACTGAGATGTTGCAGCACACACAGGGATAGACATTCTAAAGGAAAGAAACCAACTGTTGGAATTGCCCTCTTGTAATATATGGTTCTGCTTTGGGATGCATGGATTCTGAAAGACTTCCTACACTCCTTTCACACCACTTTTCTGATGCTACGAACACACATTCTGAAACACATAACAAATACCACAACTCTCCACCAGACTAAGCAAACAGACATTTCACAACCAGTACAGAAGGAAGTGTGTCTGACTAACAGAGGAGAGCTGCAAAGCCACAAAGAGTTTTTCATTATGGGTCAGTAAAGTGGATCTCAGTTATTTTGGTCATGACCAAAGTAACTGTCTTGTACAGACTTACTGAAAAATATCAGGCATGTTGTCAGAACAAGCCAGAAGCACACAGGGTCTGTGCTTTGTGCTTCTGCTCTACTGTGCAGACAGACACAGTTTTGTGGCTAAACAGACCCAAGCACGTGAGTTTTGCTCAATGCAGCAATTTATACAGCACTAAATTAAACGCTACAAAACACAGCAATTACAAGTAATCTAATGAGTAAGCTGCAGGTGAAGTACAATAATCTAAAAAGAAGACATTAAAAACTACCACTTACTAAACATACATGTTCTTTTCATTCACTGTGCCTGAGCAAGCTCCTAATCTGCAGAACACGGATTGTAGTGCCTGTGTTTTGGTTCCAGGCTTTACGTATCCTCATTTCAGCAGCGTTCACCTCTCAAATCTCTTTACCAAGTACATTGGAAATTATTCCAGAGAGCACCTGAAATGATTCTGACTGCACCTGGCAAGTGTAACTGCAGAGCCGGAACGCTCACCCCGTGCAGTGAAACGCGATGCAGAGGTGCCTGCACCGGCACTGACCCAGGGAAATCCATCTCCACAGCACAGCCACAGGCAGAGAGGGAACACCCACTGCACAGTAAACTTCAATAGCACACTTAGCTCAGCGCTGTGCAATGCCAGTGCCTGGCCCAGAATAACCCCTGCGGATACAGAGGATTAATACTTTAGGCTGTTTTACCAAGATCAGTACGGCAGTGACAGGAAATCAAATTTTATTAGCCCTGTGCTGATGCAGCTGGACAACTTTGGGACTCTTGACCGTCTCTGTACAATTGCACACACACGCCAGTTTGAATCCTCACTCTCTTGTGGGGATGTGCCAACCACATTCCTTTGCTTAGTATTAGTTAAAACTCTGATTTCCTCCCTACATGTGAAAACCATTCCATATGCTTTGTGTCCCTGAAATATGAATTCCAGGATTTTTACCAAACATGTATACAGCCGTGTTTGCTGAGAGGTATATTTATTTTTTTCACAGAACCTGTGAAAAATACCTAATGACTCATAGTAATATTCATTTTATTATTAATAGTAATGATTTAGTGATGTATCTTCCAACCTTTCACATAATCTGTTCAAAACTTATTATTCACATTCTGGAATCTGTAATATTACAACAATTCTCAAGCTTAGCTCCAAACACTCTATCAGGCCTAAGAGCTTCTCAAACATTCCTGAACACATCTCAAAACTTTTAACTGAAAAATCTCTTGGAAAACAGTGGTTCCAACAATTCCATGAATCAGGTGCATACCTTGGCACAGCTTTGCACGCCACTAATCCACAGCATCTTTATACGTCACAAGAGTGCTGTAATTAGTGCTATACAAACTGAAAAGCAGCAGAGAGACCTAGTTAAACATCAGCAGGGAAATTATTTTGCTAAATATTACAGGTTGCACAGAATTCAATAGGCATACATCCCCATCAAGTGGTGCCTTTTCTCCCTCACTGATTAAAATGATACGCCCCTGATAAGCCTCTGCCATCATCATCTGCCATCATCCCTCCTCTCCAGTTTCCTCATCTAAGAGCCCTTTCTTTGCTTGCTTTATTGGTCTTGTGAGTGAGCAGGCAAATTACAGACATTGCATTAATCTGTTCTAAGGGCAACAAGGGTTTCACAGCCTTGTTGCTCTCTCCCTACCAGCCTCTAACACGCAAGGTTTACAATCATCTGTTATTATTGGTTTAGACCACCCTGGGTCTTTTTTAACTACACCAAACCAGTAATCACCCTGAAATATCTCCTCTCACAGCACATTTAGGTCATACCCAGGGCAGTTTTGCATTTAGTGGTTGGGAGACCTCTCACAATTACTCTCTTGCAAACAGGGTCATTCAACATGTGTTTAGGCTCAGAAACTGCTCTACTGACACTAATGAGCCTCCAAAACCCAGCAGAGATGGCAAGGGCTTGCTCTGGAAAAGCGAGCGATCTCAGGAGCTCTGTGCGTCCAGGGCAGCTGAAGGCGTGGACGGGACACCCCGGGAGAAGCCCAGCAGTGAGTGCTCATGGCTGAGGAGAGAAAGACCATCCCTCCCACAAAAGCAATGTCCTGCATCAACTCCTTCCATTCACACCCAGGCACACAAGGGAACTAGAGAATCCTGCCTTGTTTTACAAAACAACTCAACTTAGTCTACACCACTTCTGTTTTAAAACAAGTTTTTGTATATCCCTAGCCATAATTCATGACACTGTCTAATACTCATACACATCATTTTTCAAGTATCTTCCTGCTCCCTAATTCCACACCCATCCATAAAGCTATATCAATCCATATGTCTCACATTTTCCATCACCATAACAGTTTCAAAGAAGACAAAGGGGAGGACAGTTAAATCACTTGACATGCATTTCTCCACTATATGTCTGAATAAATCAGCATGAGAATATAAAAATGACTGCTTTTCCAAAAGTACATGTGGAAAGATAGAGGGCTAAGACTCAGAGCATTTAATATATTTTGTTTTCAATTTCATGTTTACAGTGAATGAGTCACCTTTCATTTCCATTTCTTGGAAACTCTGGGTAGATTACTAAATTAAAAAAATACTGACATACTTTTTGCACTAAGATCTGAATAGTTATTATACTCTTTTTCTCCTTACTTGGTTGTATAGCAATTGATTTTGTAAATCCAATGCGAAATGTGAAAACCTGTCCTCTTAATTTGAACATCTCAGATTCCTGAACTGAACTGATTTTCAGATAGCTCTTCCCAGTTTGGCAGTCAGCTCCCCAAGCTCAGATTTCCACGGCATAGCCTCTTCTCTATCCATTTGAATTCCATCTTCTCCGTTTCCCCTCTCCAGTGCAGCACAGCAGATGACTACTGAGCTCATAAGGAACGGGCTCAGTGGCTGACCACGAGGAGACAAACATGTTTCACTGCAGATGTTCAAGTTTATTTGCTTCACTGCAGCACTTACACAATATGGTGAGGCAGTCTGGGTAGATAAACACATCAAATCCAGCCTTGAAGAACACCCAACTCTTCAATACCCCAGCTCTGCCTTTCACACACCAATCAGAGTTCACATAAACCCCCTGAAGTTATCCTTACTTTGGCACACAACCCACAGCCTACAAAAAGCAGGGAAGAACTCTTCAGAAAAGGCAGAGACTGGCTGCAATCTCAAAAACATTTTCACCCATATTTGGTCTTTGTATTCCCTATCCATAGTGACCTCAAGACTGAGAGCTGAATATCCTAAAATGAAAGCTTCAGTGAAATAACTGTTGTAATTGTGGAAATTCTGATACAACTTTCATGCTTGGAAAGAACAAGCTGCCTTCACATATCTCTATACATTTCATAAACAACAGTCACTGCTCAGGAGTCTGTCACTTGCAGCCTTATTCCTTTTTTTTAATTATTAAAAAAAATATTTCCCTTATTTCCTTAACACCTCCACACAGAAATAAGCCACAGCTTTAAAGGAACACATTAAAAATACTTGTGCTGGCATTGTGGCCCCATCAGAGTTTCAGCACTGACTTAAATAAAAAATGCATTTTAAATGTCATTCATAAAGGAAAATACTTGTTGGTTACAAGGACATTTTGCAGAAGAAAATAAAAAGGCCAAAATTACTTTCTTCTACCTGACGAAATAAATTCTAGCATTTGTGAAGCCTGTCCAGTTAAACAAAAAGCAGAAATATCTGCAGCACTACTGAGACAGCATTTCAATTTTAAAAACTACTCCTACAAATACCATAAAATCGGAAGAATCTCTAGAAAATAATGATTCCAGTTAACCCACACACAGCTTCAGCCCAACCCCTACAATTACGACACGACACAATTTCAAATCTCTCAAAACTTTGATAATACAGCTCAAGCTAAAACTAGTATGTTACAGCAGCAGAATAGACAGCACATTCCTTCATAAGTGCTAAAAAAGATGAAGAATTAGGAAAAGAAATAGAAATTTTTTTACATTGTTTTGGAAATCTTTCAGTAAATAATGGAAAATATACCTACTAATTATTTTACTGAACGTTAGATTCCTTGAAAACTTGGTGAATATGATAAAAATTTATGTTCAGTAAGGTAACCAGAAAGGCCCATTTAATCAGTGCATGTTTTTAATCAGCTGCAGAGCTAAGCAATTTTTGAACATTATAAAACTATTAAGGTTAAAATATGTCTTACTGAATATCCAGACAAGCAAGTATTTATGAAATCCAGTGAGTGACAGGTAATAACCATTGCACAAGGGATTCCTCCTGAAGTGCTGTGTCAGAAACACACCCTGTCAGCACATAATACACCCATGCTTTAGGAAGTAGTTGGAAGCTTTAAGGAGGAGCGCAGACTCCAGCTCTGGAATTTACAAACACCTTACATCAGACATGCCAGAATTTTCCAGGAGATCCATGCTCCCACAGACCTGAAAGCCATTCCTACACTCGAAGCAGTTTCTTCACGGTGCAGTGCAACTAAGAGCAATCATCTTCTCCTGGAGCCCTATTTTCTCCTTCTCTACCTCAACAGACCATTCAGCAACTCTGAAGGGAGGAACAAAAAAAGGAAGTAGCTGTCTTTTTCAGTATTAGACGGGGAGATTCTCTTGCAGGGCCAAAGAACAATGCCGGCAGTCCCAGTGGTGACAGCTGGGAAACTATCAGGAGAGTTCCTTAGCAACCACGCATTAATGATAACTGAGCTTCAGTTCTCCTCAGTTGCCAAGGCTATTGTACACCATCTCCCAGCTACTGCACCAAGGACTAAAGAAGAGATGGGGGCTGCAGGGCACACAAACCATCTTTCATTTCTAGTCATGTTCTGAGTTGCACAGGAAGACGGGAAGGTTTACACGTCTCCTGTGTCCAGCTCCCCAGCGCGCATCCTGCAGCCAGCACCGAGGGGGGCAGCAGGGCCAGCACCCCCTGCCCACCAGCACTCCCAAGGAACAACGCACTCGGGGAGGACGCCTGTTTAAACACCCAGCGCTCCTGTCCGAGTGGAAGGAATAACTAGGCATTTAAGATTTAAATAATTATGTATTTACATAAATACACTCCAAATTCATTTACGTAAAAGAAACTCTAGGAAAGGCACAGTTGCGCCACTTTTTCTGAATAAATTATGCATACAAAAAGGACATAAAAAGATTTCATCAATGTGTATTATCTTTTATGGTCATACTAATTTTAAAAAGAACACTAGAAATGTGTATAACAATACCTTAAAAAGAGCTTGTGTTATTTCAAAAAGCCAAGGAAAGACCTGAGAGGTTATTCACCAGAATTTAAATCCATGTTTCCATTTGATTCATAAAATCATCTGTGATATTGAAAGTGCTTCTGAAACTGCAAAAATATGTGACCTCAAAAGAGATCTATAAATACACCTAAACACTACAAACACCAAGTTACATAATGAAGTTGGAACAAAAATTTTAAGTATGCTCTATTCTTTTAGTGTTTAGACTTTACCTGAATCTGCAGGTCAAAGATGTTAACACTCAGAACATCACTGTTCATCATCCTTTTTATTTTCAGTTTGTCATTGAAAACAACCTGCTATAATGTTGTCTCACTAGCTTTTTGTTCCCAGATCCTATAACCTTACCTCCCTAATGGCTGATGTGATCAATCATGTGAAAATTATTGCAGCAAATGTTGAAATTGGAAAAAAAATAAGATTAATTGTGGTTGTACCAGAAGGGATATGTAAAGCACATCACACTGCTCAGTTTTAAATAGGTCACAAGCTAGCAAGGAAACGAACACCTCTCATGCACCAGGGAGCTGGGTAATGTTAAAAATCTTGCATTTTCCCTGACATCCTAGAATGAATAGAAATCTACTGAATTCTGTATTACTGCAACAATACTGAAGCAGTTTCATTTTAATAAAATTTATTCATTTAAAAATTAAACACTGCGAAAGCCAAAATAATTTCTACTTAACAAAATGGAAGACAGCCCCATCCCATGGTACCCAGGAACAGTCAGACTTCTATTCACATAGAACTAGATACTGTGAGGCTCAACTCTGATTTTTTCACCCTGGATTTCATCTGAAGCCCTGAAAGATTTATACCCACTGCACATCATGTATTGACTGAATGGCTCTCATTTACTTTTTGAGAATGCTTTGGAAAGAACGGGTTATGTTCCAACTCTTCTTTTCACAAGCTTCTGAAATGCTATCCGTGAGGATTTAGGCCAGTACAAACAGGAATGCTGGCAACTTCCCGTTAAACCCAGTTTGATCCAAACCCCAACAGAGAGAGCCTCCTCTAAGAGCAGCAGATTCTGCAGTAGTCCCACAGTTATACAGTGTCCCTGTTTTCACATTTTTCAAGCACATAATTTAACATGCCATCCTTTAACAGTAAATGGGTTTTTCAGAGAAGGTCAAAGGTCCTAATGTTTATAAATCTCCAAAATCCCTTCTCTTTGTAGAAGACTATCATGTAACTATATCATTTGGGATCATACTGAGCCCTCTCTTCAGTGATTATTGAATTCTTGCCAGGATATGCCATTCCCTTCATTTTTCATTATCACATGACCACCAAAAGCATTAGTATCAGTTCTTTTTTCATCACAGATGCCTGCCCTCTTCCACACTTCTTCTACACTCCACTATTCCAAACAGGTTTAGCATTATTCGCGGGTTCTAGGCACTACTGCCATTCCTGAGTGAACTCCCATGAATCTCTGAAATATTTTCATAACCAAGGACAGTTCCAATTTCTTCTTCAAAATTGTTGTCACAAGCCAGCACATCTTTCAAGCAATTAAAACAATTAGTGCTAGCACTGAACAGAATCCATGTTCCTAGATCCAGGCTCTTATTTCCATCTGATCTCAGCTGTCACATCTGTTTTAAATGCAAAAGGTGCCTTCCAACCCAAACCATTCTGTGACTCAGAGATTCTATGAGCTGAGGATCTACCCCTGGAGAAATGCTGCAAAACAATAAATTTGCAGATTTAGAAATGTACTTACATCAAATGTCACTAAAAGATAACACTGCTCCAATTCTCCATCTAAACTACGTTCCTCAATAAAACACTGTGAGTACAAAAGTAAAGTGGAAGTATGATTATCTAAACTCCTCTATCTATTTTATCTAGAGAAAACTAAGCTTTCTGTCCTCATGTCTTTGATGGATATCACCAACAAAAGAAGAGAATTAAGGCTTCAATGAGAGGCACGTTCACCCTACAGAGAACATAGAGGATCTGGAGCAAAACCCTGTCCAATTCTTGCAACAGTGAGAGATCAGACAAACACCTCGTGTAGTTACTGGGATGCCTGAAGCATAGACCCAGAAAGCTTCAACTGCTGCAGGGAAGCACAAGATCTGGATGTCTCAAGGTCACACAGAAGCAATGGCTCTAAAATCTGTTCCAGTAGTACTGATTTACCAAGGGCCTGGAGGGCTACTAACCAAAATCACAGTAAATTTCGCATATATTCTCTTCTGGCTACCGTTTCAGGAAACCAAAAATCCAAGAGAATGAGAACAGCTTAATGTGTGTGCTAAGAGAGAACGACCATTTAGACTAGAAATCATAAATTACTATGATTAGAGAAGTTACCGAACACATTAAATAAAGGAAATACTTATTAATATGTTTCAAACATACCTGAAGATAAAATCTCTGGATTACTTCTTACATTTCATGTGCTGTTCCAAAAGCTCTGGGTTACAACACCTGGAGGAATCCTTCTGTCTGACTCTGTTGATGCAGAAGGCAGGTACTGACAGAAGAGAGCTGCGTTATTTTCGCCTGATTGTTTATTCTTTAACTGGAAGTAATGAAGTAGAAGCTGCAGCAGTTTGTCTGCTCTCCCATGTCTGCTGTTACCTATTTTCAGACATTAAGTGACTCTAGACAGGCATCATACAATCTTTTGCAGCAAGATTATTCATTAATTCTCTTTCATTTGTACGTGAGCACTCATTTTGTCTCCAGACCACTCCCGGGAGAAAAGCACAGTGCCTGAAAGGTCTGGGGCAGCATAAGCCACCAGCAACAATGACAAGAAAAAGCCCATGTTTGATCCTTCCCTGCAGATTTAGAATTGGCTGCATCAAAACGCTGGCAGATGGACAATGTCACAACTAGTCAGTGAGATCTCACCCTCCCCACGTACAGTGAAAAGGGGGTTTGGTGTGAGAAGCATCAACAGGTATCTGAGTAGATCAGAATCAGGCAGCAGTCATGAGTCTAGTGTGTGATCGAGTATTAAACAGAACTGCTACAACGCCTGCAGTGTTGGATTGTGCAGGCCGCTGGGCCTGTTTACTGAGAAAGCATGACGGTCCCCTGGAGGGAAGACCCCCAGGAGGCACTCCGAGGTTATGGCGACAGAATAGACCTCTCCCCGACGCTCTGTTTCATATTAATGTACCCCGGCTCTGCTTCCCCCGTTGGCCTCCCCGCCCCTTTCTACCTTATCTGGAAAGTTCTCCTATCTCCCTGTTCCCGCCACTGGCCCTTGCTCCCTCACCACTTCCTCAGGCTTTCCCCATTGGCTCCCATACGCTAGTCCCGCCTGGGTACCGACGCCATACCGTCAGATTATTGGTCCCTGATGCTCTGTCTCCGCCCCTACCACCCCCTATATAAACCCGGACCCTTGTACCATTGCTCTTTTTGCGCTCTTCTCGTTTCCTTGCGTGGATCTACTTCACGCGCGTGGCTGGATCAAACTTCTCCTGAGGGCTCTACACAAGGACCCTTCCTGACTCTTTGCCATCAACTTACTGAAGAAGCTCTCCAGTTCGTGTGTGCGTGGCCTGCCGAGTGGCTCCCAGCTGGAGATGCTTTCAGAAGGGTATGGCTTACCACCCCCAGAACCCCGCCGTAACATTGGATGGCAAGAAATACTCAAGTAACTGTAGAAGTAGGATGTAAAGGAAAAAAATTTGTCTCAACTTATTGCTTCCCCACATTGTTAGTCCCAAGCTGGCACAGCTAGATGGCAATGGACTTGCAGAAGAGTATCTTTTCATTGCCACGTGGTGCTAAAGGTGAAACTTCAGTGGTGTTTTTTCCACCTAAACTAGAAACGGTTGGTCGATGCTTTGATTTTATTCTACAGAAGGAAACAACCCCTTATACCCAAAATATAAATTCAGTTCACAAGTCTCACCGTCAGTCAAAACTCACTGCATTTTGCTGCAGCTTTAACACTGCTAATAAAGTTTCTGCTGATTTCACTAACAAGCCAGGAACTAAAGAACCATGTAAAATCAAAGCTTATGATTTTACAGCCTGCAGGCTCTTTTAAATTTGCATCTATTTGAAACATCCAGATTCCTCGCTGTAATTTTTCAGTAATTGCAAGTAGGCCAGCACATCAAAAGTAGGCGGACCAGCTACACAACGTGTCGATGTCAGCATCCAGCACTGCTGCTCAGCACAAGAAAGGGTTCCACAAGAGGTCCCCAAGGATGAAAAATCATCTTACTGTGAACTTGTGCAGCAAAGCATTACAATTAGCACTGCAGATAACTCGTCATGACACAGTTACCTGCATGCAGATGTCACTCAGCACTACTTTTTAAAAGCCACTTAAAAATCCCACCTTCCCCTTAGCCACCTTCCTCTAACACAGGTGTAAGTTCTGTGTGTTTTTAACAAATGTTCTTCATTTACCACTGATATTTTGTTCATTACTTCATAACCATTTCCCACCCTTTCAGTTCTGTGGAAAGAGGGGGAAAAAAAGTTTGTTGCTCCTTCTGCACCTCCTGCCTTCTGCTCTTTAGCTTTGCACAAGCATGGTCTACAACAGTAAAGCTGTGAAGGACATGATTTAGGAATCAGCTGGAATACCTATCTGTTTGTGGTTAAAAAGGTACCCAGATGACTGGCTCATTCAGGATCCCAGTAGTTTCAAAAAACAAACAAACATCATCAAGAGTCTCCCCATTTCTGGGTTGTAAAGATAAATAATGAGCCCTTTTTTTAGCTTTGGGGAAATTTATTGAAAAGGGAAACTCTATATGCCTGCCTGCAGAAGCTGCTGTGATAAAAACACCAGTATTACATGAGTCAGTCAAGAGGGAAAACTGGAGCAGGCAATTCTTTTAAAAAGTTACCTTAAAATTATGCCCAAACGTGGATGTTATGGTTCCTTAAGAATTCAGGGATTGGTTGAATCATATCAGAAAGAGTAATACAGAATTGCAAGGTATGTATTGTCTGCCATTTAAAAAAGAAACTTTAATCCTAAAAGCACCAAAGCACATCTCATGACTCTATAGTGAGTGTAGGACATCTCAAAGCTAACTTTTAGCAATCTCACAGAGCAGATTAAATTTCTGCCTTCCCTATAACTTTATGAATAAAGAGACTAGACAGTGTTTTTTCCTGCATTCAAAAATAAGTTCACCTTTGAGAATAGGTCATCCATGAAAAATTTCAGCCTTAAGGATGAATATTTTGAAAGCTCTGAGCGTATAAAATAGAATGCCAAAAGAAAAATAGTATTGCAACTTAAACCACGGACTGGCATTTTGAACCAGCAAACTTTGAAGAAGAAATCTATTCTACTGCTGCTGCAATTTTTTCTTTCCTTGCTAAAAATAGTGACTGAAAAGAAATTATTTTCCTTGAAAAGCCACTCATTATGGAAAATACAATATTTTTGTTTAAATAATTATATCAAGGATATGCTAATCCCCCTCTTCCAGATAAACTGCATTCAATAAGGAAAAAATATGTATAGTTATTACAGAGTTTATTTATAGAACTAATATTAATAGCCTGTAGGTAACTTTTTTCTCCCCATAGAGAATTATAATGAGTTACATCCTTGTCTGTTTTGCACTTTCTTTTAACAACCCCCAGTAAAGACCAGGATATCTTTCTCTCATACTTTCCATTCTAAAGATTATAGCCTGAAAGTTCCCTCTGTATGAGGAAATAAACTGAAAAACCTAGAGTATAATTTTATTATTTATCTATTTACTTAAAACCTTTTTATACTGTTTCAGGATTACTATCTCCCATTCCAATGCTGCAATTAAATGAACCAAAATCTTCCAACCAAGACTAATAAAAGCTGTAGTTTCCAAAGTACAAAGTCGGTATACACAGTGTGCTAGGCACATTTTCCTGTATTTTCCTTATATACGTTTTCGATTTCACTGCTGGTGGCAAATAAAACACAAGTACAATATATACATCAAAAACAAAAACACGGTGAAAACTCTTTCTGCTTGGGCCCTTTCAGGAATGATCTGCAGGAAGAAAAGATAAAAAAAATAAGGTGAAGTATTTTTCATTCCAATGTGCATTTTAAAGAAACCATTTGCTCCATTATTTGCACTGACAATTGCTAACTCCCTTGGTTCTTACAAAAATTTATACATAATTAAATGCATGGATGGAGTTTACCAAACACAGGTTTTTACTGTATCTTGTATCCTCAAAAATAGTTTCAGACACAAGCCAGCCTTCAGCGCTGAGCGCAGCCTCTGCGGCAGCCACCGTGTCCTGGTGGGAGGGAACACCCCTATTTCTAACAAACACCTTTCCCTGACAACTCCTCTTGCAAGGGTTCTGTCAGAGAGAGTCTTCGATTTCAGAGCTAGACTCATTCCAACCACCAGAATGACACCTTCTGGAATTCCTCGGAACCCAATGAACGCTGTCCCCAAAGGCTTTTCAGAGCCCTTTGCAGCAGAGGAGGAAGGACAACACAAAGAACCAACACCTCTGTGCGAGACGGTCTCCTCAGCATACTTAATGGTATAGTTACAGGTACCAAAACAAAACCAACCTGAATCTTGAGATGCAAGTTTGGAGGGGTTTAGTTCTTTTACTTACTGGGTTTTATAATTATATGTAATTCCTACCGTTTAAAACTTGGCTGTTGCACTGCAGTGCACTTTTATTACTGTGTGAACATCTAAAGGACCAAGTTCCAACCAAATGCCAGTTTTAAGACTGGAGATTATTTTGGTGAATTTTCTACTTCTGCAGTAAGAATATTCAATGCAGAAGCCAGAGACAAATGTACACCTGTACTGTTCCGTTGTTATTAAATCACTTTTCAGAGACCCACACTGTATGATTTAGCTCCTTTCCAGAGCAGCTTGACAGCTCAAAGTGGCATCCTGTGATAAAACCCCACGGATGTGCTAAAGAACAACAACAGGTACTTGTCACAGTTTATGAACTTAAAAAAAAACCAACAAAAAACCATGCACAAAACCTACAAGCACTACACACTATGAACTAGTGCTACAATCATTTGCTTTGATTTTAACAATAAAAAATGCTAACAATATCACTGCATTTCTATCACTTACAATCTTACATCCTTTCATTTGTCAGAAGCAAGTCTAGCAAATTAACAGCTGTTGTAACCTCTATTTACTCCATCTAACCAACTGTCAACCCAGGGTTTTGTTTGTCTGACTAAATACAGAAGTGCACAATATTTCCCTGTTTCCTATAATGGAAGATTATAATAGTTAAAAAGAATTTTCTCAGAGTTGTCATTCTGTGCACGCCTTTGTACTGACAGTAGTAATTTCCTACTAAACTTACTAATCTTACAGAAGTTCTTTAGGACCATATAATTGAGATATTTTGATGAGTCTTTTGAGGCAGGGTCACCAGAAGGACTTTGCAGCAGGGTTCAACTGTCAAGTGACAGGTACATGGGAATAAGAGGCAGACTATTTTGTTTATTTGTCACTTGCTGGACATTAATAGAGGAGGAAAATGCTTTTAGCACAGCACATACAAGGCAGGAGATGCAAGAATATTGTCTGTGTCACTATTACTTGTTGCCAGAAGTATCATGGAAGAAGAAATACCATTTCGCAATGCATTTCAAAAAACTCTTTCTTGCCCTATCCCCTAGAAATAATTTTGAAATTTTTCTGTTTTCTTCTATTGTTAATATTTAGATAAAGAATTAGGATGCTTTTAACAAAAACACTGTAGAAAATGAAGGTCCAAAATGTTTTGTTATGGACTTGTGTTCCAACAAAACAGGTCTAGAATCTCAAGCTATGTCATGAACCTCACTTCCACAAAATGTTGCTACCATTGGAAGGATTAGTTAGACTTGTTTTCATCTAACAGACTAATTATCTTTTTGATCAGCCAACGTTGTTGTTAGCATTTACTTTTTATTACTGTGGTTTTATTATTTATCATGTATTTAAGTACTGCAACCCACATTCTTTCTGTTCCCCTTTTCTTCAAAGCAGATGTATCAAGACAGATCAGTGAAGTGACCCAAAGAATCCCTAAGCCCACACAAGGTCATATCTGCTTCCAGTGCATAAAATAAAAAATACCTAGAGCATTGAAGATCACAGCACCCCTGTGAATGTCAAGAAGGACTTAGTAAGGAATCTTCTTTGGAACAGCTGACTGTGGTCTGGTTCAGTAAGTGACTGAGCTGTGCTGAACAGAGCTTTCAAACTTGCTGCAGTTGATTAACATTACCTTGACAACAAGCATCAAAATATAGCAATTCTACCTGGTCAAAACTCTTCCCTTCTCCTCCTGTGCCTTTTTTTGCCCCCGCTTTTCTAAAAAGTTTCTCAGAGATGAACTGTTAACAAAATTAAAATAACATCGTGCAAGCTAGTTTCAATGGAAACACGCTTTTAAAAACAAAATTATTTTCCAGGTTTTTTCAAGGTAAAAACAAGTCAAACTTTTAGCAATCTCCTGTTTATGCACCACTCCATGCCTGTGAACCTACTTACACATTCAAACAGCCTTATTGGATTATGGCCATGAAGACTGATGCTTTAAGTCTGTACACAGAAGTCTCATTTGACTCAACAGGATATTTATCCACTAAAAAATGGCAGAACCAAAGCCATATGGCCTTTTGGCTTGGATTACAGAATCATAAGAATATTGTCTTTTTATTCTCCTAAGGCTGAATTAACACAGTCATGGAATATGAGTACCCTAAGGAAATATTTGTGCCCAAAAGCAGGAGCTGACTCTTTAAAGTACGAAGCCAGTTCTTTCACAAGTGTTTCTGAAGTAAAGCACTGGACTTCAGTCCAATGATAAAAACTGTTAAGAATGGTTAAATAATTTACAATATCAGTATATAATGTGCTTACATGGGTTTGGTTTGTGTTCTTTATCACAGAATCATAGAATGTCCCAAGTTGAAAGGGACCCACAAGGACCATCAACCCCAACTCAACACCAACAAATTTAGACAGCGACGTGAAAAGAATCTCTTGCTTCAAGTAACCAGTTTGGAGGTCAGCTTTTCCGTGGTGCTGGGGTGGCTTAACACGGGACCCCAATAAGACTGCTTGTATGAGTAATGCTTTAATTAGCAAACCATTAACAGCCCACAGGCTTCACAGACAGAGAGGAACGGCAGTAACAGTTCATATTTCTAAATTGGTGATCTTTCTTCTGTCATAGGTAAGTCTGAATCATTTATATCCCCACTAATATTCAACTTTCTAAAAGCCCCACATGTCACTTCTGCACTAGCCTTCCCCGGTGCACTGTAACTCAGTGGTAATATGACTGCCCTGTTACAACAGCATAGTTCTTCCAGTTTTCATCTCTGAATTTCTCAGAATGAAGATGAATGTTGACTTGTGTAAACCTCCTGCTGCTCTGTACACCTGCAGACTGCCTTATGCAGCCCTCCTATTGCCCAGAGCATCTGCTCATATTTTACCTTCAAAATGTACTGCTTCTTCACATTTTGATTTCTCCTACAGCTCCTTAATAAAATCTTTGTAGAGTCAAATGATGAAAAACTGTAAGCCCATCAAACTGCCTTTTTTTTTCAATGGCAGATTTTGTAGTACCTGAAAAACTGCTCCCCTTCATCCCCTTGAAACACTGGGGTTTTGTTTATTAATACGGTTTAATGCAATTAGGGGCCACTGAAACATCTTATTCCCAGATGGAGAGGACATAATCTGAAAACACAGAACACTTACCATCTAAGATTTATTGTGCCACTATCTTCTAATTCCTTTCTGAATTTCTTACAACAGCACCACCCATATAATTAAATTCCCAAGAACATATAAACCATTAAAATACAATTACAAGAATTTGTAACATGCTAAATAGTCACTGTAAATTCTGTTGAGTTTTACCAGTATTGCAAAAAAAGAAAATACAAGTCACAAAAAGGTCACTTGAGCAAAGTTTATCCTACTCAAACTATTCCAGACGAAGAATTAGTTTTCTCCAGATAGAAATGTGTCCATAACTGCATTGTATCTTCAATCACAGGATAAAGCTGACATCTGGCTTAGGGGGTTGGTATGAAAACAAAGTATTTTCTAGCCATTCACACTGAAGAAAGACCCTAATCTTAAGGGAAAACGCCCTACAGCCAAACAGTTAAATACTGCATGCCACAAGGCAAATATATGAAAAACTAAAGGAACCGTGTATGCTTAGCATTTATGCAATATCATCAAATCTAACCAGAACAATGCACACTATTTGACAACAAGTATACGTAATGCTTTTGTAGGGTTGGGGAGGGGATGTGTGTGCTGGTTTTCAACAGTGACACCCAATATATCCAACACGCTTCCAGAGACCAGGCTCTGCAGGAAATTTAACTGGGTTTACTGTTCCCTGTTGTACTTCCAGCCCTCACACTTCAGCAACATTACCCACAGCAAAGTGAGGCTGCTAAAATGAAACAGCAAGGAAAGTTTGCTAAATTGTACCATGGCAAAGGGGGAGTGCCCCAGCTTGGTGTGGCAGCCTCCTCAGGCACTCTGGAAACAATTGGTGTTTACACACAAGAGTACCAGCAGAGCAGACCCTACAGACTCACTCCCACCCACAGCCCCACCTCAGCATTAAGAGTATGCAGGTCAATAGAATCAGACATGAGAAGAAACACAAGAGTGACAGTTTCACCATAAGGAGGACTGACAAAGATAGGTGATTGCTTCCATAAGCTCACTGATTGAAAGTATGGGCATTCTGCTCATAGAAGCAAACCAGTGCTAGACTGGAATCCTTAGATCAGAAGGCTTAACTTGGTCCAGTTATGTAGTTACATATCCTTCTTTTAATAGTTTGCATTTGAAGAGACCTTTCTGTGGGATCAGAATTATTCAATACCACAAAAACGAATCTAATAGGCAATTGTACACGACAGGCAGTGTAAGACAAAAGAGAAAAGGTACACATTTCTCTGTCTTTAAATTTAGAATTAACATCACGTGCGTATCACACAGCGTCTGTTTCTCACATAAATAAGTAATTGTAAAAATGTCATTTCACTAAGCCACTGTCCAGCCTGTGGAGTACAAAGCTTATGGAAAACAGGTGTGATGACTACTAGAACTGTCCCAAAATCCTGTCCATAAACCACACCTAAAACATCTGATTTCTTCTTTAGAAACTGTACTAAAAAGAACAGTGAATGATTCTCTGTAGCAAGGAGATTATTGCCATTCATTCTTCTGTTATAATGCAGCAGCCGCATTTGTCTCTTCCTGTCATGACAGCATTGCACTGAATGGACATGATATGAAAATACCATTTTACATTTTCTATTACAAAAATAACTTTTCCACTGTGCCACGCAAAAATTCGCATCAATGTCTAAATGAATTACAGCATACAGGTAAAACCTGTCAATTAAAAAACTTCTCCAAGTCTCTACCCACCATCTACAGAAGGATTTAATACTGGAGGTGGCAGAAATTCTGTCTTATGACATCTGTATTACTTTCACGAGGTATTCGTTAGTGTAGTGTGAATACATCTACAACTACAGTTCTTTCAAACTATACTAATCTACTCTAAATTCAAAAACCTATGGATTAGACATACTGGAAAATAATTCATCTTCTAAGACAATTACAAAACAATTGTTAAATAAGATTAAAGCCTTTTCCACTCAAAACAACCATATGCTGGACTGACAACTGATTCTACCAAACTACTGAATTTTAAGTCATTTGGTCTGCCACTGCTGCAAGTTACAAGAAGTGTATAGGGCTGTAAAAAAAGTTTCTTCATGTGTAAAGAAATACAAAAAACAACTTTATGATACTGCCTCTAACAAGCCCTGAACCGTAAACCATATACCATTTAGAGAACAGAATTGAAAAAGCCTCTGTACTGTACTTTATTTAAATGCATCTTGCACAAGGAGAGATGGGCAATAAGACAGAGTCAAGGTCTGCACAGCACTGCACGGTAGCAGAACGAGACACAACAGGCGTAAATTGAAAAAGAAAGGTACAGGTTAGATAAAAGCAAAACCTTTTTCCCTGGAAGTACACCGCAGCAGTGGAGCAGGTTGCCCAGAGAGGCTGAACAGTCTCATCCTCGGAAAATTTCAAGACACGCCTGGATAAAGCCCTGAGTAACCTCATCTGACCCCTGAGCTGATCCAAGCTGAGCAGGAGGTTGTACCAGGACCCTCATGAGGTCTCCTCAAAATGAAATTATTCTGTAATTCTATAATTACAAAGAGAAAGCAGAGGAACTGATAGTCATAACTAAATCATTGTGACATTTTTGTGACATATAAAATAATACTGCACCAAATTATTATGCAAGGGTATAAAGTCTTATATGAAGGTCCATAAACCATTCTTATAGTATGCATAAACACAGTAAAATTTATATGTATGGTAAAAAGTCTAATTTAAAACTTTTGTAAGATTTAACTAGTTACATTTTATTAGCATTACTTCTCTCCAAAAAAAAAGGATTAAGTATTACAATTAAGTACATCTTGCTAAAAGGCAACTATGCATTTTATTGTTTAACTAATGGACATGCTTCAGCTTTTAACTTTGATTTTCTACCTAAATAAATTTTGCACATGCCAGAAAATTTTACAGAACAATTCCCACCAGTGCTAGCACTGCCTCTAGTGAACTCACATTAACAATCTCAAAGGAAGATGTAATTCAAACTAGATTCCTTGACTAGGAGCACTTTTCATTTTGCTCCCTATGCCCATCATTCTAATTTAACTAGCAGAACAGCAAACGTGCTGCAGTAACCTGAAACCTTGTTTAAATTAAGGCTAACCTCAATGCACCTAGACCCACCAGAATAGGGGTATTTTGTTGTGTGATTTTTATGGTTTGGATTTTTTGTTTTGATTTTGTTTTTGTTTTATTAAACGGTTATGGATGTGCCTTAGTGTTTTTATATCTGGCTACACAAAACATGGGTCAGTTCCATCCCCAAGGCAGCTTTTTGAGAGCACACAGTCAAGTTTGCCCGTATCTATTTCCTACATCTGTTAAACTCTGTATCAGAAAAGACTGGAAACAACAGGATCTTGGCAGAGCACTTCACTTTCACAGGACATATGCACAATGCAATATCCATAAGGGGGGGGGGGGGGGGGAAGAAAACAACCTATGTAGATCAGACAATGTTTTGTTAGTAAAGCATCCTTGAAGGATGGAACACCTCTTAAAAGCCCACAAGAAAGACAAACTTTTTAGCAGAGTCTGTTGCAGTAAGGCAATGGGTAATGGTTTTAAACTAGAAGAGGGTAGATTTAAGAGTAGATAGAAGGATGAAATTTTGTACAAAGAAGGTGAAACGCCCAGCACAGGCTGCCCAGAGAGGCAGCAGATAGCAACACCTAGAAACATTCACAGTAAGGTTGGCTGGGGCTCTGAGCAACNCAGACAATGTTTTGTTAGTAAAGCATCCTTGAAGGATGGAACACCTCTTAAAAGCCCACAAGAAAGACAAACTTTTTAGCAGAGTCTGTTGCAGTAAGGCAATGGGTAATGGTTTTAAACTAGAAGAGGGTAGATTTAAGAGTAGATAGAAGGATGAAATTTTGTACAAAGAAGGTGAAACGCCCAGCACAGGCTGCCCAGAGAGGCAGCAGATAGCAACACCTAGAAACATTCACAGTAAGGTTGGCTGGGGCTCTGAGCAACCTGGTGTAGCTGTCCGTGCTCACTGCAGGGGAGTTGGACTAAATGTCCTTTAAAGGTCCCTTCAACCCACAGCCTTCTGTGATTCCGTGATCATACTTCTCACATGTGAACAGGAGCACATCACTCACAGCTGCCTCCAAGAGTACTCATGAATGCACCAGGGTCAGGCTTTTCTGCTTGGGGTTTTATAGTATTTGCTACTGTAGAACTTGGGGAATCAGTGATCCAGGCTGGGGGAACAGGTGTGTGAGCAATAACCCTGCAGGTCGCTCTACAATGGCACCTATGGCACGCTCACTCACCGGGAGCCACACACTGCCCAGCGTTGTGGGTGATCGGTGTCCTCAGCTCTGCTTCTTCTGGGGGTCCTGCTTCCCACAGGGAGGGGTACCAGCACTCTGTGGAAAGGTGACAGCTCCCTGCAGAAATGCTTGAAAGTGCGATTGAAAGTGCCATCTCCAACAACATTTTTTAGAATCTCATTCCTAGTAACACCCCTTGCAAGACTCCTGTAAGGTGGGTTAAGGTTTCTCTCTACTTACAAGGACAAAGACTTTAAGAGCTGTTTTACTGACACTACTACAGTCAGTGAAGAAATGAGCTACTATAGGCAGTGAATGAAGGATACAGAGAATTTACTGAAGTTATTTTTGAATTATCTTAAAATACTTCTCTTCTGCATCTTCTTTGGAGGACTCCAGTATTGTTCACATCTCTTTTTACATTATTATTGTCTATATTTTATTTTCAGAATTGTTTTCTTTTCTCCCTTCCTTGATAATTGCTTTATTTTTGTAACTATGTCAGAAGCATCTGTCATTTCTTCCCTAAACTATTAAAGACACTTAGAAAGGGAGCACATTACCTTTCTGGACTATTCTTACTACTGACTATAAGTGGTGGAAAAAGATTAGGCAAGATTCATGCAGTATGCAGGCACAGGTACACACACTTCTTTAAATTCATCTTCATTTGTTCTAACCTTTTCAAGATTCTTAACAGCTTCTCAGCTAGCTCTTTGCAATTCTAATGAATCCTTTTCCAAAGCAAATAAAAACCTTCCCATTTCATTTGCAGTAAGTCAAGAAAGTGGCCAAGGCCAGGATCAAGAGCTCTTTACCTTGCTTTCAATTATTGTTCTCACTAACTCCCTTCCCTGACCGCCCAGGTTCAACTCTCTTCACACCACAGCAGGGAATAAACCCACCCGTCTATGATGAAATGCAGTTCACTTCTCCCACAGGCACTCCCAGTGAGTTCACAGGGGAGAGGCTCAAGTGTAGCAGACTCTTGGCTATCATTTTCCTTGTGTTTAAAAAATATAACCTAGCTGTAAATTTGAGGGGGGGAGGGGCAGGAAATAGAGAAGTAATATTACTCCTTGTATTGTCTCTGTACCTATGCTCTCTAATCCTCTCTATCTATTAATTTAGCAAGAAAATATCATCAGCACCTCCAAGGTTTTGGTCTGCAATCAAATTTTAGTTCCAGGGAATTTAGCTCTCCATTTAGGTTCAGATCCTTGACATACAAAGTACTGCTCTAAAAATGTTGGCTCTTAGTGAAAATGCCACTTTTGCCAGGAATTTTACCCAGAGACCTGGCACATCTGTTATTTGTCTACGAACTAATAATCGATAAGTAACCATATTATGGTAAGGCTGCATAATCTATTCAGATCCCGAAATAATTTATAGACTAACTTAACAGAAGAGAAGAAATGCCTCAGTATTTTCTTAAGATGCTCAAGCAAAGACTAACTTAACATTAAGTGACTCATCTGAACAAATGAGTAAAGGTATAATACTTCTCTCCAGTGCCTGCATAATACCTGTATCAGTCAGTAAAGAAAGCCAATCTATCACTCAAAATGCAAACCAAATTTACTGACACCATCATGTCCCAGAAGTTGTGTCTCATACTTCCTCTCTGTCCCTTCCTGCAATGGTCTGTGAGTACACGAACAGCTCACGGAAGGCAAGCAGTGTTGCTGAGCACAGCGAGGCGCTGCGCTGGAGCGCAGCCAGGCTCCTGCACACAAGACATGGAGCAGCAGGTTTGCTTACTCACAGAAGAGACTGGAGAATACCAGTCACCACCACCATCAAACATGGCTACGACACTCATTTATAGCTCTGACACTGCAAAAGTTCTTCCAAGCCTGTAGGATCACTGAAGTCCATCTGCAGAGAATGCACTGTGGATGGAGCTGGACAGTGAAATGGCTGTTGGTAAACAGGACTGCTTTCTCTTTCTCACCCTATGTTCAGGACTAGCATTTCCTCAATACAACAGCACACTGAAAAATCTGGCAGACAGTAACAATGCTCTGCCTCCTTTCAGCTTTTTACAAGGTTTTTCAGTTCTTGATCAGAAATCAGATACTAAAACTGAATCCTGAATATGCCTCAAACCCGATTTCTCCAAGATTTTAGCTCCTATTCAACCAGCACTTGCAACAGCCAATTTATTCTAAAATCTTTCCAGAACTGACTGTGCCTGAACTCACTGATCTAAGCTAGATTTAGTAGTGATTGCACTCTGCTGCAACCTGAAGTACTTTCCCCATAATAGTAACTTTTCATATATTCAGGCTATACTCACAGCACATTACTAGACTACATCAGGCTCACGTAAGACCAGCCTGTGCTCTGCTAACCAGACACCCTGAATCCCTACCAGCAATTCTTCCAGGCCTCATTCCCCATTTCTGGGCCATGTTCCCCATGCAAATTAAATATAACTCTTCAGTACAGTAACTCTGCACTTCAGACACATTTTCTGCAGGAACTGCTCAGACACATCCTTCCCAGCTCCCAGAACAAAAGAGGGGATCATCACTGCGAGATCGTAGCCTCCAGTTCTCTTTATCCGAGAAGTTCTATAACGTACTCTGTGACCATGTGGTCTCTCAACCTTTTCCACCTTAGTGAATCCAGGGCTGAATTTCATAACTGCATATAACATAAGGTGATAAATGCGCTTCTTCTTTTTTTGTGCAACCATTTGTGATCTAGCTAAAATAAACTACTTGTCCTGTGGTACAGTTTGTACTTCTCTCTCCCACAAATCAAAGAGGATCATCTTTCCTCCAGTGTTAACCAACCGAGTTACAGTTAAATTAAATATAACTGTTGTTTCATATGTAAATCTTGACTGAAGTAAGATTTTATTACATACTATCTCTTGTTGTTACAAAGTTAGATCCATGGTTAAATTAATGCAGAAAAAATCCAAACGTTCTTACTCAAGGAAATAAACCTAAATTTAAATGAGACATAGGAAAGCTCTCACTGTCCCACCACCAGCAGAATTTATTGTTATTAGCTATAAAAGCACTGTTACAAGTCTCAAAATCTTACCTACAAAGAAAGTTTTTTCCATAATGACCATCTATAAAGGCACAATTTCACTAAATCACATGAAGGCAAACTTCAGGATAGATCAGCTGAGTAACAGCCCCTGATAGCTGAAAAGTAACCAGCTGTAGCACTCTCAAACCATGCAGAACTTACAATACAGACTCATGTTCTAAAAAAATCCAGATAGCAAATAAAGGAAAATATTAGAGCCTGGTAAGCCGCATTAAGCAAGGCCAAGGTCTAACTGTGCTCTCCCAAGTCCCTGATGAGAAAAAGAGCCCATGATGACAGGCCTATATGCCACAGACAATCAGATGTATTTTGGCTGGGCTGTGACAGCGACCTGGAATTCTAGAGGGATGGAAAGGAGGAACTCAAGGTCAAGAAGGCCAAAATTAGGCTGGGGCAATGCCCTCTGTCATGACCCATCCCCTGCCGCCCTTCCTGCATGCACAATGTCCCTGTGACATGCCTGTGCACACATGCACACACTCCAGCTCTTCCTGGTGATCCTTCAGACCCTACATAAAAACCTCCCCAACAGCACGGTGTCGTTTGTGCATGGACAGACAGGAAAACAGGAGACAGCATCTGTGGGGGTGGGACTGCTATGTTTGTTTGAATCTAATGTGATAAGTATCTTTCTGTGAGCAAAACGAATGAGTCAATACCTTTAGAATGCACCAACAGAAATGAGATATGGATGACAGACGACAAAGGCTTGGAGGAAGAAGGAGACAAAGTAAGCAAAAATTGATGCAGAGTGACTGGATAAGAAATTTAAGTGCTAAATGACTGGAGTGAGTTTTAGAGGGAAAGTGCACATGGGATTATGCAAATGCAAAATACAGAATGCAACCTGATGCAGAATGTGCCAGGGAAAGGGTAGGGCTGTGTGCACGAAAGACAACACAAAAATAAGGACTAAGGGCCCAACTTGACAAAGTCACTGAGACTAAGAAGTAGGGATATTGTTTTGGCTTCCAGACAAGACTAACACAATTTATCAGGGTATGCAACAGCAATTTCTCTCTTTAGGTTTTTGTTTCAGCCCTGTGTAGCATTGTTCCAGCTTAGCCAGAACAGCTGGAATCCAAAGGCTGAATGATTGCCAGGGGTCAGAACCCTCATAAATAGAGCAAACAAGTTCTTCCCTCAAAACAAGGTTGTGAGCCAGGGAAGAGCTAAGAAGCTCCCCTGGTACATAATCCTAACTGGTTACAGAACTTGAGTTTCACAGGAGACACAGAGATCCCCACCTCTACCTCCTAACCTGCTACCACATAAGAAAAAAAAAAAAAATCTACCTCCTGCATTAACTTGAGGAGTGCATGAAATTCAAGTTTTCCATTTCCTATATGAACGTTCTGTTTAGTAAAGCACTAAAGTATGGCCAAGTACTATGGACACAGTAACTGCACCACAAGCTCAGCCTTCAGATAAAGACAGCAAGGCACAACCGCTCCTAGCAGAGTCTGCCTTGGCTGTTGCCTGCTGAGAGTTCCTGGAGCAAGCGCATCAGGAACAGTGCTCCTCCAGGATTTGTCCATCATTCCCACGCATTATGTTCTCAAACCACTTTCCATTCACAGCTCAGTCATTTTGCAAGGCTTTGCATTTCATCTAATCTGATTTTTATGAAGCGCCAAAGCAGAGAAACATTTTATATGAGAATTTATTTTTCTGTGAGGAGCTGGTGTATGTCTGTCAGGCTGGGATCAATACAATATAACATTTCCCTCAGATAACTCTTTCACAAACTACTATTACTGTCATTTTCACCAGGACATAACATCATTCATTAGCCACTCTTTAGTCAGACCTCCGCATTCCAAACAGTTATTGCACTTCTAACTTGCTGTATTTCAGCATCTAAATAGCAGTTTTTTCTCATACTAAGGGAAAAAAAGCACAAAAAATAACCCAAACCCCTAAACAAAAAAAACCTCTCGCCACAAACAAAAATAGTAGCTCAGACTACATGCTATATACTGCCTCTGAACCTGTAAAAATATGTCAGTTGTCCTCAGACTGAACTTTTTACCTAGTCTGACATAAATCTGTCATAGTCTGACAAAAGGAACTTCAAATATCCACAGAACCTTACTGGCAAGTGCTTATACACCTATAAATCTTTAACTTTTGGATGGAGGCATTTAGTGATGTCCTCCAGTAGATCTGGTACTAAGAGGATTGCTCAAGGTCAAACAAGAAAGCTGTGAGAAATCAAATTTGAAAATGTTTACAAGACATTCATATACATATTTCCCTCTTCTCTTTGTTTTTCTTTACGACTCAGTAAAGAGATTTTTTTTATAGTCACCACTCCCTCCTGCTCCAAGCCATTTAGCTTTAAAAAAAGGAAAGAACAGAATGTCAAATCAAAATAGCACATACATCATTTTTATAGTGTTCAACAGAGGAAGCATCTTCTCTAAATCTTGCTTTTCCTGTAGAATATGCAGATATGTTACTTCCCAGAAAATTAGGGAATGTATTTTCTATTTCAATTATGGCTAAGAATCATATATCACTTTACTTGGTGATGATTTCAACCAATAAAAACATACAAAGCTGTAGATCTAAGAGATGGACAAAGAACTTGGCACAGTCTTTGAAAATAACGTTCCTTAATTATTTCCAGAGATATAAAGTCAGCACTTAGACCTCGTCCAAACATAAATATTGCTTCTCATGCACAACTATGAAAGTGTTATGTTTTATAACATTTATAAGATTTGATTTTAACTAAGGAGGAGGAATGATGTGAAGTTCTGAAAGCCACTTGCAGTTTAATGATGGCACTCTCGGAGAGTCGTGACAAAAACCTGCCCAATAAACAGCAATGCATTTCGTATGGCAGGGGTTGAATGAACTCGTCCTGCGGTGACAGAGCACTCAGGGATCGATGACAAAGCCATGCACACTCCTTGCTACCCACGATCCAGTGTGAGAGAATGGAGATCTGCATGACAATGGGAGACTGAAAGGAAGCAAACTTGACTAGTCCTTTTTCAGACAGAAACCAAGCAATTAGTTCAGTCAGCTACACTTCAATTCCTGAGGAAAAACAGCTACAGCAAATAATGAAGGACATGGTTTTATCCATCTAGAAATAAATCCAGGAAGGAGTAATGGCCACCGTGGGTTTGTCCAGATCAAGTCTTGCCAAATCAGTCTGGGTTTGTAGTAATAGGATTATTAGCAAATATCTCATAATATGACTAGATTCTGACAGTCTCATTGGACTTTAATATAAATGGGGGGGGGGAAGATTAAATTTCTCTGGAATTAATGGAGATTTCTTCATAACAGTTACCAATGATTCTCTTCAACTACAGAAATGCATTAAACCATTTTCTGCAGGGGTCTGTTTTGGTTGCCTCACTATGGACCATAATTTTGATAAGAAAAGAGAAAGGGATTTCCTGAGGGGCAGGGAGGACAAGGAACCATTAGTGCACTGTAGGGCAGGATTTGAACTGAAAGTAATGTTCATAAAGGGGTGTGCTGCTCTCAGATAGCATACAGCAAGGATGAGCACAAGTCTTCACGTGTAGGCAGGAACAGTCAGCTGCATAATGTATGACTTGAAACAACCAAACAGGCAGCACTTCACAGGAAAGTGAAAAGGCTCACCTCACTCCTGCTGCAAAAAACAGCAGTGTTGTCTTCTTCCTTGAGACACTGCTGCCTAACAGAATACTGCAATTGTCATGTTATCGGTTATCACTGCTTCATTAAGAACCATTCTCCTTAGACACTGACCCCATCTACAATCCCCAAATTCTGGTTTTGTCCCACATTAGAATAAACATATCATCTGACATATCATTCTATTTCATTAGGAGGAAAAAGATAAATTGGTTTCTAGTCTACTGAAAGAATAGAGTTCTAATCTTAGGCACTACTTACCACTGAAATAAACCACCCAAACACATAAAATTTCATATAGGAGACATACATGGTACCATAGCAAATTTTCACATACAACATCAGTGATGTTTCCAAGTCCCCCATGGAATGCACTCAAAATTCTCTACTGCTTTTAAAGTCATGCCCTTTTAACATTACTTACTTAGTTGTCTCTGTAATTTAATTCCTAGCTGAAGGTCTCATTTCCTTCCCACTGTTACACTCAATTTTGTATTGTTTGTTTGTTGTTCAATTACCTGGGGACTTCTTGGTTGAACTTAAAGCATCATCCATCCTTGGCTCCCAAGACATTTCAGCTACATTTATCAGAGACAAGACTAGACTGGAATCTTTTACCCAAACTGAAGACATTTTGGGCACAGCCAAAACTCATTCAGTTTCATAGAAACAGCAACAGTCTGAACTTTGAAAAGATGAGGGGAGGCACGACCTTTTTCCTCAGAGGTTTAGCATCCATGCAAAGACAGAAAAATTGCACACACGGCGATACAAATTAAAATCATTCAAGCCTGGCACTGAAAGACACACAAATCCAGCTGAACAACCAAGCTGTTAAAACTATAGGACAGGCTGGGGCAATGTTGATGGGGCATATGAAAGTCTTTCCCCTACCGCTCTGAATACATAAAAAATATGATAAGTACAGGGAATACGAGCACTTTCAGGTGGGCAGGGAAAAGGAAAACCTCTTCACCCATTAAGCAAGCCGTAGAGATACACAGAACAGACAGAAGCACTGACCAAATGACAGAGCTATAATCATGGAATTACTAAAACAACTCAGGTGGCTGAGAACAGAATTGTCATAATTTTTCGCTCTCTTATCTACTGGGATTAATTGGTTGTTTGCTTTTCTAAAAAAAAAGAATGCATAAATCAACTATTTTAATTACACAACAACATGATAGATGTTGTTCCTATGTCAAGAGGAGATAAGCAGCTAGAATACTGGAAATATAACCTATAGTCTCATTTTGTAATTAATACTGTGTGACTACATATTAAAGGAGAAAACAAAAGAAGGCGTTTTCAGAAAACTAATAGAATCAAATGCCTATATGTCCTTAAAATTACTTTGGAGTAAAGTACTAGGCTTCTTTGAAAATTCCTAAACAAGATCTCAACACTTTCAACCTGAAAATCTGAATGATTAGACAGTGGTAGAGTGGTAAATACAGAAGTGAACAAATTCACCCATTTATTAATCCAGGATGGCAATCAAAAGACATAATTCTGCCTTTACCCTCAAACACACAGCCAAATGCACTGTCATTTTTAAGTCTGGAGGAACAAAAAGTGAAATCTCATTCAAATGCATTCAATAGCACAAGCCATAAAAATATCCATAATTCCTGCCCTTTGATTTGCATTTCAGTTCTTTCACCTTTTTTCAAAAGGCATGGATAATGGATAGAAAGGCTACAAGCAATGATTAATGTACTGCACCTCTTAACTAAGCTATTTCAGTAGTTAATTGTCAAAAATACTCATTTTCTGGTTTGAACTTGTCTGACTTCCATCCATTGGGTATTGTCATATTTCTGTGTACTAGAATAAAGCTTTAGTTAAGTACCTCTATTCCTGACATTTCTAAGCCGTAACCTTTTCCAGATAACTTAAGGAGCTCAGTCATGTAGCTTTTCTATCATCATGCTTGTTTTCTTGACAACAAATAATTCACCCTGAACTCCCTCCAATTTTCAGCATACTTTCAAAGGGTTTGCCACAAAATAAACCTGCCAGTTGATAAGGGATAATCTCTTTTGAAAATTTGTCTCCAGTTGCTGGAGTGGAGCGCTTTGGTGAACAAATCTCATACTGTTCTGGTTTTGGCTGGGGTATAGTTAATTTTCTCCACACCAGTATGGGCTGTGCTTCGGATTTGTGCTGGAATCAGTGCTGGTAACACAGGGATGTTTTGGTTGTTGCTGAGCGGAGCTTACACAGAGCCGAGGCCTCTTCTGGCCCTCACCCCACCAGTGAGGGGTTAGGGGGGCACAAGGAGTTGGGAGGGGACAGCCAGGACAGCTGACCAAGTGACCCAAGGGCTACCCCAGACCACGTGGGGCCATGCTCAGCACATAAAGCCCAGGGAAGAAGAAGGAAGGGTGACATTCAGAGTGATGGAGTTTGTCTTCCCAAGCCAACATTACATGTGATGGGGGCCTGCTCTCCTGGGGATGGATGAACCCAACCATGGGAAGCGGGAAGTGAATTCCCTGTTCTGCTTCCCTTGTGTGCTTGGCATTTGCTTTATCTGTTAAAAGGACTTTATCATCCCAGAACTTTTCTCAGTTTCACTCTTCTGATTCTCTCCCCCCAAAGTGAACAATCAAAGGTGAAGAATAAAAGTGCATTTAATCCATTTTAACAAAAAGAAATACCATTTGACTGAAGAAGCAAGTCTTCATTCAAAATTAAAACTTTCAAAATGCAAATTTGACCTGTATGATCATGAAGCCAGCTGCAGTACTGATAACGAGGGACTGCGTGAAACAACAGGGAATGGCTCTGCTCCATCTACTGGAAGCACTATTTCCCATGAGCTAAGCAAATTACTGTGTTCCCCATAAATATCTTTGATACAGCCCTTAGCTCCTTCAGTTTCCAACACAACTTTTTAAAACATTTCTAAATACGACAATCATCCGAAAGTAATCCTAAAAAGATTTTTTAAATGGAATAACCAAACGATTTCCCATAGATTCAGTCCTTTAACACACAATTTCCTTGAAGGCATACAATCAATATCAAACAAGCAAACCTTAAATTAGAATACTTTACAACAGGATACTGCTCATGTGTGTGCACATGCTAAAGTCCCGGTGTCAACTATAAGATGACCACATCGATGGAGGCTTCTAGTCAAAAACTGAGTGTATTTGGATCACAGCCAGCACTGCTGCAGGCATCCTAAAGGCACTGTTAGCACTAAGAACAGCAGCAACAGTGGCAATTTTTCAGTTTGACAGGTACTAAATACCACTGAACTTCATTATAAGTCCATTTTTATTGTGGCTATTGCCCAACACTCCTTAAATTACCTTACCGTAAGATAATTATAATAAATGGCCTTAAACCAGTGCCATTCCAGCTGAACATTATATGGACAACTTCCCTTCAATAGGAACAAAGACACACGTAAGAAAAATGGAAGTGTGCACCTACTACAGTATCCCAAGAGCAGAGCTGGGATCTATCACTGAGTCCATCTTATCCTCAAGTGCTTTATCATTTTGTCTTCTCGTTTCCTCTGAAAATATTCATATTGCAAAGGTGTTAATATTTAGGTTGATACAAACCAATGTAACATTTACTTAGCTTTTTTTGGAAACATTCCACAAAGTCACAGAGCAAGAGAAGTTTTAGTGCTCGTTGTGGCATGTAGCTACTCTTTTTAGTCAAATTTCAGAAATGAGACAGTATCAGGGAAATTAAAAGCTTGTTTTAAATCAAACGAATTGCCAGACTATCTACTGGACAAGTAAGAAAATCTACATTTCTCAGACACAGGTAGCTCCTGGCAGGCTTCAAAATGGAGGCCTGGCCATAAAGTGATATTCTCAAGCCAAAGGAACTTCTCTAACGGATGGAGCTCAACCATCACCCCAAACAAGTCTGCCACTTGTATACTGCTACCACTCGTTGAAGTTTGGTCTATATTTATTAATCCATCGTGGGACATTTTGAACATCCTTTAAAAAGCACAGTTTTGATTTCCCATGTGTCCTGTAAACTTTACCACTGAAGAAGTGCATTGTTATATTGCACTCCTTGGCTTATGTCTGAAGAAAAAGGACAGAAGCAAGTAACTGTATTTCTTTCAAAAGTAATATTCAATGCTTTCAGCACATAAACCACTTATTTTACCACTAATGGATTCACATTCCTATTATATACAAACGTTTGTCTCCAAACAGATGCAGTTACTTAGCATTTTGCTGACTGGGACTATGAATACACCCATTACCTAATACAAGTGCATATAAACTGTTACCAATTAAATGTGCACACTCCACAAACATCTCACAACAGCTTCAGTCCTAAACCAGCTCTGTGATTTTTGCACAGTAATCAAACCAATTCTCAATCTTTTCACAGAAAGATCCCTTTCTTTTTAAAGCAGGGCAAAATTCAAAGCATCTTCTACACTACATACATACATACACGCACTTTTCAAATCTCTCACTGCAGATTCTCCAATAAGTTCTACTGACATGAAAATCTCAGTATCAACAAGCAGGTAAAATACTCCTCACCATAACCACGTAACTACTGCTCAGGTAAGCAATACAAATTACCTAAGACACAGGTAATCTAATCAATTACCTGACATAAACAGCTGCAAGTGATCTGCCCCAAGCACATGAACTGCTTGACAACACTGACACCAAGTGACAGAATTCAGGAAAACACAAACCACAAGGACCCCCACATAGAAGTGTTACAGCATTTTTCCCTCATGCTCTGGAGGAGGCAAAGTCTTACTTTATCAAGAGAAATAATCAGTGAATACCCATAATGAGAGCTGACATTTTCACCTAAGTTATGTATAAGTGACAGAATATCCAACATTAAACACGTGTTAACAATTCAATTTAACCTTGATCTTGCAAAAGCAAGTCAAAGACTATGTACACTTCAAAGTTTTATGCAAACTAACCTCATAAATTCATTCCTAAAGAAGAAAAAATTATTGGTTTGCATGCATAGTAAGTATTGGATGCCATTAACTTAGGGGTATTTGGTTCATTTTTCAAGTAAAAGAATGCAAATAGTACTTCTATACACTTCCATTTAGAAAATTATATGTTAATGCAACATTTAATAGTGTGGTAAGTCTCACTTGTTTTGCCTGTGCTCCCCTCTGCTGAGAAATCAAAACCCAGGCAGTCCAGCATCATATGCATTAAGAAGACTTGACCCTTCTCCTGCTGCCTTACCTGCCACTGCACAAAGCAGAAAACACAACTGACAGAACAAGAACTCCATCATACACAGCAGTTTTACCACCCACGATGTCTGCGCCCAGCATTCTGTCTTCTTAGAAGCTTCCATGGTCTTACCTGCTGACGTTTGTATGCCAAACAATCAAGAGTTTCCAGATCTTTTTGAAACTTTTGGTAGGTTTTCTGTAGATCAGATTTACTGGATACATTTCTTAAAGATTCAAATGTTCTTTGAAACTGCGAGGGCAAAAAACAAAACCAACAAAAAATTATCATTCATACAGTTGCTGTGTTTCACGCTGTATTACAATTTTTTTCTACTAAATGCTAAGGCTATTTAGCTGTGTCACCTCTAACCTTCCACGTACTCCTACAGTTTTGTTTTGAAACCAAACACAGAATTCAAAGCATTGTACATATGCCCTCCTCAATTAAATAAAGTCCTCTAACTTCATAGGTCAGACAAACCACAAGCAATCAGTCTCTAAAGGTGAGTTCTTTTTCTATGCCTAGTTCCAGGAAGTAATATATTCACATAGATTTAAATACTTTCTTTTCAACTAAGAAAAGTGTATGCAACTTGCTACAGGCCGTGAACTCATTCTATCAAGTGTAACAGAAGAACTTCGAAATCAGAACTTAGAAAGGGTGCTTCTTATCAAGTTAATTTACTTAAGAGTAATTTAAGACTGGATAATCACCTTGGGCAATGTGCTCACATTCTGCATGAAAACTGTGACAACTCCAATTATACTTCAATATAGACCTTACTTTTAAATTTAAAACTTCTTTCATGCATACACTGTTATTAAAAGTAGGCCTGGTATTTTTCAGAGATGCACCGTGCCAGCCTAGCTGTAGGAACTGTAACGGAAAGGTTAAGGTTTGTGTGAGAGGACAGTGGGAGATCCAGCTTCCTTGCTACCTTCAGGAAATCATGAGCCTTCGTCTCTGACCTCCTCTGTTTTCTCAGTTGTAAATATTCTTCTTCACCTCATAAGCACGTGACAGTTGCAAAGCTGTAGGTAGTTCAGTAATATTTTATCACTGTGATTACCACCAGAAGCAAGTCTAGAAACATGTATTTACACTGATATCATCAGGATGAACTACATGCTTGTAAATCCTTCTAAAATATTGACTTAGCCTACTACAGTTACAGGCCCTGTAGATGAAGTACCTAATGCAGATGAGATTAAAGTTCACATGTGGTACCTCTGGCCAGGGAATGAGGCAATGGACTGCTTTCCAGTCAGCTCTGGAAAACCAAGCAGGAGTAACTTCGGTAGTAACTATAGCCCACATTTCTCTACACCTTTGCTTAAACTACAACCACTGAGTTGGAAAAATGAACCACAGGAGTAGAAGGGGAAAAAAAAAACCAAAAGCCAAACCTCCACTCATCTTTTGTCTCTCTTTAAGAAGCTGACAACATAACCGACAGCCAATGCTGACCTTGGATGTGGAGTGCTCCAGAGCCCCTCATTCCTGAGTATTTGCCTAAGCTCAAGCCCAAGCTGTACCTGATGCTGAATAGCCCCAAGGTATTTCTTGTTGGGGATAATAAGCAGCTGCAGTGGATTTCCACTGACAATTTACAACTTGCCTGGAACCTTCAGGCAAGTTAGCACTTCTTGTTTGCCACTCTGCAGCCTTTATTTCAGTCTCACTGGTCTCATAGCCAAAAGGCAAGTTAAGGCAGTGTTTATATCTATTTGTAATTTATCTTCCTCTACCTCATTCAGCACCACTAGAGGTTAATTGGAGACTTTCTAGTTGCATTTGAAACATTTGCTACCAAAAAAATAAAACAAAACTTTCTCACCCAAAGTATACATTCTTGAATTCTGTACCAACATGGCTGACAGGACACACATGCTAAGACAAAACTGCAATACTCTCTATTCTTTTCTGTTTGACTTCATTATCTTCTATTTTTCGTATGGTTTGTTGTTTTCAGATTTTATCTCTGCTCCAGAGTTGATCTCAAAGCCCTGCATTTGCAATGGTTGCTTTCATCAATTCCCACTCCTGGCTAACCCCTTAGCTGGGAGCAACTTCATTACAGCATTTGCAAATAAGACCTGTGTTCAGTTTAAGGTGATCAAAAGCACTCCATAGTGCTTGCTTTTTTTCAAGTGCATAAGAAACTGCTCATAATGTCTCTGTCAAGTTCATCATACACCTTCTGCTTCAAAATATGACGTATTTCTCCAAAACTTAGCCCAAAGCGGTTGCACCCTGTTGTGAGATTGAATAATGCAGGGATAAGGCCTCTAATGACTCCCAAACTCACTAAAAGAATAGAAGGTACAGTCTTTTCTTGAGGTGTCTTTTTTTTAGATAATCATCAACATGTTAGACTACAATACAGCTGTACAATCATCATCCTTTTAAGGATGTACTTAATCCCACAGCTTCAATTCTTCATTGGCAGGAGCTCTGCTAGCAACATCACTCACTTCCTTATATCCTGAAGCAACCTAAACATTAATAATGCATTTGGCTCTCTGGAAAGAGATATAAGAATCAGCATGAGACCATGAGCAAATACAAAGCAAATGTGTGACTATGAGGGCACCATGCTTCAATAAAATAGATGGGTAATTGCCAGAACATCCACATCTGTCTTTAGATGCAAGGGAGAAACACTTTTTTAAAATTTAACTCAAAAGTAAATAAAAAAACCAACCAAGCAATTTTAAGGAAACATAGATACACTCTTTCCACTGCCATCAACAGGAAATCACAAAAATGTGCCTTGGACACACAAAGGTTATCAGCACATGTCTTAAACGTAAAACTACATCTGGATCTTTCTGCATCATATGTCTATGAGTGTGAACCAGCATTTTGGGGTGAGTGGTAAAAAAACCTCTCTCATCTCTCCTGTCTAGAGGTGAAAAAAAGTATTAAAATTCCTGACTTTTTTTTCCTCTCACTAATAACCAAATATAAATAATTATAAGAGATTTACAGAAGCTCTTTTCTGCCTGTCATGTTTTCAAAGTGCTTTGAACATTTTCTGGAAGCTGAGAAGTAGCATTCCTTTACTACTTTTGCTCTCTGCAGCACTACTAGGTAGCTACCTGAACTGATTTTCCATCTGTGGTAAAATCATATCTCTATGATTTTATCAGAGCTGCTTCTGTTTGTCAAGTTACCATAGATAACTTCATAGCAAAGACATTGCATAGACAGCTTCACAACTTAAACAGAAGAACATGACTTTATCTTCACTAACATCACAGCATTCCTTTCACAAAAAACCCCAAACCCACCCAGCACCCTGGCCCTAAAACACAGGGTGGGTAACACAGCAGCCCCATTGTCCTGAGCATGCACCATCAAGATGTGACTGAATGAAGGCTCCGTGCCCATCCGACTGGAAACCAACACACAGTGCATGCTTCAACTAAGTGAAGCAACTCTCACAGTCCCACTTCAGGTATCACAAAGCAACAAATACCATCAAAACTCTGAAAGTGATGAAGATCATAAATGTAGACAGGCCAGAAGAATGTTATTAACACAGCCTCTTTGGAAGTATGATGCTCCTGATTGGGAAGGTAAAGTCCTGCAGCCTCGTCAGATAATGACCATGGTTTATCTAATTAGTAAGTATGACTGCAAGCATAAGGACTGAATTTCCTATGGTCTCACATCTTATACGTTGCAATGTCAAAGATGAGAGGTGAGCTCT